>CM062295.1:6831346-7366674 GCA_031216915.1 Pictodentalium vernedei | reverse complement strand
ATGCGGATAGCAATTTCTTTGTCATCAAAAGCAAAAAAAAATGCCCAAAGTTACGTTGGACGACCCTTTAAGGTTGAAAGTTTCTACAGCGGTTGGTTCTGTACCACTTTAGAATCCTTTGTTTATCAATAGAGACATACAAATGATATGGATGTCACATGTATCGTTTGTCCCTTCTTCGACCTCGTTCATCTCATCATGCTGAAATTTTCACCACCTCTTGCGGCTGTTATTCCATGATCCCTTTAAATACAGCCATGCATACAGAGATTACCAGAAGATACTGCTACCCTTTTCGTCTATGTGACAAATTATCAAGTAGGCGGATAACCCCCGCCCCTCCCCACCCCACAGGGGGGGGGGGGGGGGACTTTTGTACTATTTTAATTTTCAATAATTCGCTTTGGCCTAAATCATGTTATCACCAGGAATTCGCCCCTATCAGGATTTACTCTTTTTCTAGACCCAGATAGTACGAATTTAGTGTTTATCTTTTAAAAAACATTTCCCTTATTAGGACCCCAACGTGCCCAGGTACGCCTACGCTCGTAAGTGGTCTTACTGAGACTTGGGGTTCATGGTCAACCCTGAAAGACGTAATCGTAGAAATAAGCCTTGCAGGTGCTATACTATATACGGCAAGCAAGTGACTCTCAGACCCTCCATTCCATTCCGTGCTTCCGTCTTCGTCCTTTCAGTCATTGGACCCCTCTCCTCAAAAGGTACCGTTGAACTTAGGAATGTTGGCTTCTAACCTTTGAATTACTGGCTCCCCCATTGGTGGAATGGGGGGGGGGGGGGACTAAGTCGCGGAGGTTGATTGGAACGGGGAAGGGGGCGTATTTGGGTAGGTCGCGACCGAAGTATGTAGGCAGTAGCTCACCAAACCGCGACAAGTCGGGTCGTGTTGCATTGTTGGATCGCTGGTCAAGTGCTGGGTCGAACGCGTAGTTTGGGTTGGGTAACACGTGAAATATTAGAGTCTGTGTCTGGACGAATAGGTTGTGGGACGAGGTGGTTCGGCCACCAGGTTGTCAGAGTTGTGTGTTGACGTCACTTGATCATTGTGTAGTATGAGGTTTGGGTTGGGTCACATAGATGTAGCAGAGGGGGGTCAAGATCAATGGGTGGGTATGCATAGATAGTGGGACACTTGGTTGTGTGTGGGTTCAATGGTTTACAGGTCAGGTGACTGTGTCGCCCTTGGAATGAATGATTTGGGCGGCCCATCGTGTATGAATGTAGGCGCGTATTATGTTACTGAGTCGGGTTGGATAACTGGATTGAGTCGGAAGATAGAAGGGTTAAATTATTATCGACTCGGTCGGTGTGGAGGATGGTCTCCCAGTTCGTAGGTATGGGTGTTGACAACCGAGTTGTGAATTTGTTTTGGGATGAGTAGGTGACTGTGTTATCAGTCCAGAGGCTAATAGGGCTCCATATGACCACCCCAGTCGGATATTGTGGCTTCCTCTTTCTAGAATGTGGGTGCATTATTCAAACAAAATTTAGGTTTTTAGGTCATTTCCAAAGTAGTTTAATTAGTTTAAACATATTTTATTTGTCAAAATAAACAAAAAAGATTGGACAACTAGAGAAACAGAATTTACTGCATCCAGTAAATTCAAGTCTGTGTGAAAAGGGTTAAAGTATCAGGAATAAACTCTACAGAAAGAGAATTTATGGAGGCTTATTTTCTGGAGTAAAATATTTTTTAACAAATCAGAAATGGGTTTTCGTTAACAGTTTTTACAGATATTCATACAGGAATCAGAACAATTTTTATAAGAAACCAGAAAAGGCATATATGTGACCAGCATTCAAAGGGTTCGATACACGAATCAGAAATGAAAAAATTTGGCTCTGCCCACTAATTTGAGTGATGAAATACATTCATAAACTTTAGAAATACATTAAGGTGTAAATGCATTTCCCAGTCATTCTTAATAATATGCACTTGATGACCCCATTCAGATGGACCATATATTGAATCTCCAGCAATTTTTAACTCAGTCGGTGTGGTTCCATGTCTACATCTACATTGAAGAATGAGCGCAACCCACTTTGAAATAATGGCTCCACCAACTTCAGATCTGTCATTCAGATCGAACGGGTGCAAAAAACAGATGAGTGCAAACTGGGTATTGTTAACCAGCATGCCAAAATGCATAGAGATAGGACGATCCGTATTTGAGTTGTCGCGCTGACAAAGGGTGTATAGACTCTATATCGGAGATATTGTCATAAAAACCTTAAAAACCCCAAGAGCTCATTTGAAGGCCTACTCTTAAAAGGGCATCTAGTGACCTAAACAAGGCATACATAAAACTAGAACTTCTCTAATAAATTAATTTTAAACAGTCATAGCACTAACACAGTTAACAGTACAGTCGACTATGTCAGTATTGCATGTTTTACCGGCATCCTGACAGTTTTGTGATAGGTTTCAATAACAAATCTTCAGTGTAGTTTTACAATTACATGTACACTGGAATTCTTCATGATCAAGTTGTTTGTTTTTATATTAACTTGGTTTGGGAATTAATTCTGTACAATGAGATTAAATAAACAGATCGTGTTATTGTATGTGACAGTCACAGCTTACTCCCTGACTGCTTTTTGTGAAATTCATTCATGGAGAAAATATTCATACAGAAATCAGAACAATTTTTCTAAGAAACCCGAAAAGGCATAAATGTGCACACCATTTATAGGGTTCGATCAAGGAATCAGAAATTGACATTACTGCCGCTGCCATTTGAATGATGAGATACACATATAATCTTCAGAATTGCATTAATTGGTATAAAGTGACTTTCCTAATAGCGGGGGAGGAATTCGTCACATACAGGTGAATTGTGCACTTGGTGATACCTTCTTGAAATTTGGCACACTGTTAGTGTAGGCTATGAGGTTCTCAAAAACGATCGGCTACAAGTTGACACCGACCGGTGGCGACCAGTAGCGGCACAATCCAAAATGGCCGCCAGCGGCTGAAGGGAACCTCCTTTTCGACGGTCTACCGACTATACATCCGATTGTAAGGGCGCGAAAGTGAACTCTGATCCACGCACGTGTTGGAAACAGACGTGGGAGATGATGTAGAATAAAACGAGATTCTCTATACGGACGCATCAATTTCTTGGAACTTGAAAAGAGCGTTGTTTCTCCGGGATCAGCGTCATTCAGGCAAACCTGAATGACGCTGATCCCGGAGAAACAACGCTCTTTATGAAGCAGTCTCTTTGCCATACAATCTCTTGTTTGGCGTAATTCCGCAAGCAATTCTGATTTGTCTGTCGAAATTAATTCGAGAACGCGATTGTTCACAAAAATCATTCACAGAATGAGTGAGAATCCTCTTCGTGTACGGACTAGTACTGACTGGGAACGTTGTTGCTTTTGCCAGCAAGACAGTTCCAAGAAATTGATGCGTCCGTATAGAGAATCTCGTTTTCATGACGCCTATAAAGCTATTGAGGAAGACATAACGCGCTTCCTAGATAATGGCGTTGAGCTTCCATATAATTTGACCATTGATTGTTTGATGAGAGAGAGTGATGAGTGTATGTCGATGTCACTGTTGACGAATAAGGCAATATATCATAAGACATGCCGTGACAGTATTCGGACTCACATCGTACAGCGCGTGCTACACAAGCGAGAGCGAAATGAGGCAGTGGCATCCTGCTCCACGCTGAGTCCTAAAAGAACACGGACAAGTTTTGAATCTGGCTGTGACAGGAAACTGCCCCAGTGTGTTTATTGTCACAAACGCGAAGGTGACAGCAGTGAGCCTATTTGCAGATCAATGTCTGATAACAATAAACTCAAAATTATGGCAAAGGAAGCCGAGAACTGGGTTGTTTTTTCTCGGGTCAATGCAGCATTTGATTCCGCTGCTAGTGATCTTTACTATCACAAAACCTGTTATTGTAAGCTTGCCAATGAAGCACGAGCGGCTAAATCTAAAAAGTCGAAGAACGCCGAACATTCCGCGTCAGGCCTGCCCTATGACCCTCTCGTTATGGCAGAGCTCATAACATTTGTTGAACACAACGATTCCGCGATGAAGCTTGTCGATCTCAAGAATCTGTACAGTCGGAGGTTGAAGCAAGTCGGTTCCGATTGGCTTAGTGAAGAAATACATTCCACTCGATTCAAAGAACATTTGTTGCAGAAATTGGGCGATGGCTGGGACGCCTTCACACAGGGTAGAGATGTGTTTATTTCAAGTAGGTTTCGAGTTGGCTCCTTGTTGTCCGAATCTTTAACTCGTATAGTGTCTGAGGAAGAGGCAAAAAAGATAGTTGATGTGGGTCTTCTTCTGCGTAAACACATACTCATATCTCAAGCTCCTTTCACGGGATCATTTTCATCTTATTGCTTGAGCGAGCCTGTACCCAACTCACTCCTGACTCTTCTTAGAGTTCTACTTGAGGGCACATGTAGTATACAGAACTTAGGCGATGATGAGACTGTTAATGCCAAGACTCGAGTGGCTTGTACTATTTCACAGATGTTGATCAGCAATTCAGCGAAACGCTCCGAACATGCACAAAATGTTCACCAGAGACGTGACAGAGAAACTCCAATGCCTCTTTATGTGGGTTTGAAGTTGCATGCCCATGATCGTATGAAAAATCTTATCAGAGATTTTCATCAAATGGGACTCTCTGTCTCTTATGATCGCGTAATGGATGTTCGCAGGAGTTTCGCGAGAGCTGTTTCACTGCGGTTCAAGAACGAAGGTGTTGTAGTCCCAGCTAACTGCAAACGTAATGTTTTCTCGATAGGAACCACTGATAACATTGATGTATCTGGTAGATCTGATATGCATGGTACGTCCATCACACTCATTGGTCAACTGAGCAGGGACAATGTGGGTACTGATCCCCCACCACTGAGTTTAGATGTTCCAGAAGACACACAAATTGAACTCCCAGACGACTATGCATTTGTTCCTTTCGTTGAAGACTTTGGTGGGGACATCAGGCTTGAATCTCCAGATGAATGTAATGTACGGCCCAATGAATATGCAGATTTGAACGTGGGAGAGAATGACTGGTTGTCTCATGTGTCACAGATCAGCAATAAAGGGAAGGTTGATGGCAGCTGGCAGCTTGATGAAGTCCCTGTGACCTTTTCAGGCTTCTTTTCAAAACATGAAGATCAAGACAATGTCAAACCTCGTGCAGTTATTGGGGTATTCCCTGTTTTCAGTGAGCAGAAAGCGGACTCACTCAGTATGCAGAAGCATGCTATGTATGTGGTCAGGGAAGCTACTGCTTTCGTAAACCCCGGCCAGATACCTGTCATTGAAGGTGACTGTCCGTTGTATGCCAGGCAGAAAAAATGTCAATGGCTGTTCCCAGAGGAGATAGGTGAGGATCGAATGGTGTGTATGATTGGATTCCTGCATCTTGAAATGTGCACCCAAGAAGCTGGTGGTAAGCTTATGGGTGGTTCTGGTTGGGAGCGAATGTTTCACCTCGCAAAGATATTCACACCCGGTGTAGCATCATCCCTACTTGGTGGGAAACATGTCAAGAGGACGCGACAGGCATATCTTCTCACTCTAGCTTGGCTTGAGATCCTCAGAAAGAATGCTTATGAGATTTACTGTCAGCAGACTGGGCCCCATGAGTCATTTGAAATGTGGGAACAGAGGATTCTTTCACAATCTCCAACTGCGCGCTATTGGGGTGAAATCGTTCGGAACTTTCTCTTGACAAGCTGTCAATTCGTTCGGAACCAACGAATCGGTAACTGGCCTGGTACACTGTGTTCTATCGATGAGTTGTGCAGTTACTTTTTTGCCCTAGGACATACAAATTATTGTCGGTGGGTCCCCGTATTTCTGAGAGACATGTCTCAGCTACCCAGGCGGCATCCTTCAATCCACAACAAATTCATGGAAGGCCATTTTGTGGTCCAGCGTAGTGAGAGGAAGTTCAGTATGATGGGTTTAGATCAGAGCCAAGAACATAGTATCCAACTACTCAAAGAAGACAGTGGTCCAAAAGGTCTCTATGGCCAGGCTGAAGAGAAAGTCGTTATTGAGCTTTCAAGGTCAGAAGTTCTGCGTGTTATAGATGAGTATGAATATGCAAGTTTCCACACAACATCATCAGATAACACGGAACACCCGGAAAGTTCGGTATCAGAGCAGAAAAAATTTCTGAATCAATTGAAATCTCTCCTCGATCTGGTGAATCAGGGACTCATTATCAACCCTTATGATGAAACTAGTGGTCAGCTGGTGACATTAGATACTGGTGAATATATGGACCCCGAAGTTAGTAAGAGTTTACGGTCATTACCCGAAAGGGGCAAGCATTTATATTCCACTTTCTTGAAGGAAAGGCTTGTGGAATGCACCGTACCCCTGAATGATGTTATTCCCAAGGCAAATATATATACCTTCCTTAACCCACCCCCAGCCAACCTGGACAAAGGCCGAGACAAACTCATGTCAAGTAAAGCAACTGCCGCAATAGTTACCCAGATGTTCGTTTCACTGCAAGCCCGGCCTGATTCAAACATGGATGAGTTTTTCATGCACGAGAATGCACGTGATCCGCCAGCATTATCCGATAGAGGTAAGCTACGGAGTGGGACAAAATCTCAAATTCTCAATTGTTTACCAGCTATTCCTGCACAAGGGAAGAATTCAGCAGCTAGACAAGCTTCAGTTGTCATCTTGGATATGCCTGCTGTAGTCCATGTAATCAAACCACAGAAAGCGGATCTGTTTGGAGAATATGCTCGATTGCAATTATTGCCATACATCGAATCTCTGATTAACACGAACACCACAAGGGTTGATGCGATCTATGACTGTTACCCCGAAGGCAGTTTGAAGAATCAGACGCGAGCAAAACGCCTCGGTGAGACAGCAGTTAGGTTGATACGGGTGTCCGAGAACGTCCCTTTACCTAAAGGGAAGAATTGGCAGGCATTCTTGAAAGTTAGTGAGAATAAAGACGAATTTTTCAAGTTCCTGTCTGCTGAACTGCTGAAATTAACATCAACATCCGAGTACCAGTTGTTAACGACATCAGGAGAATATGTACTATGCAATAAGGATGTTAGCTTATGTGACATATCTCCATCGAACCACGAGGAAGCAGACACGCGCATGATGCTTCATCTCAACCATGCAGTCTCACAAGGTCACAAAATAGCTTTTCTTCGCACGGTTGATTCTGATGTCGTCATTCTGTCTTTGCACCATTTCGCAACATTCCGTGACCTTGGACTCAGTGAGCTGTGGATTGGGTTTGGAATTGGAAAGGCATATAAAGATATGCCAATTCATGAGATAGCTTCACAACTTGGACCTGATTACTGTAAGGCCCTGACTTTCTTCCACGCCTTCACAGGTTGTGATGTAACATCCAGCATGCTCGGCATTGGGAAGAAGACAGGATGGAATGCATGGATGAATTTTCCCGCATCAACTGAAATGATGATAGAATTGACTGAGAATCCGCAAGTCTTTTCAGAGGATTCCCCTCATATGCAGCATATCGAAAAACTCACCATACAGATGTACAGTAACAGTTGTGTCAGTACACGTGTCAATGATGCGAGACGGCATATGTTCACACATGGCCTTAAGTCTATGGAAAACATCCCGCCCACCAAAGCAGCTCTGTATCAACATGTAAAAAGGGTAATTCTTGTGTCATCTTTCATTTGGCATCGTGCTCTGCAGAAACACTTATGTGTGCCAGACCCATCACAGTACGGATGGGAGTGGAATCCACGTCTCAATATTCTGGTCCCATTTTGGACTCACCTAGGAGACGCAAGTGCTGCATGTGCACTGATGCTCCACTGTAGTTGTGCCAAGGCCTGCAAGGGCAATTGCAAATGCTTGAAAGCTGGATTAAGGTGCACACCTTTGTGTAAGTGTGAAGGTGGCTGTTGTAACAATATTGAGTAGTATACTGTCATGTTAGGACCAGTCATCTCCTATTCTGGTATTTTTTTTTCCATTTTCGGCCAGTTAACACATGTCATGTTTCTAGTTGAGTTGATTTTGCTAACAAATGTTCATCCCATGTGGCTTGCTACATTGTCCGGGGTATAGGAATACAGTTTTAGATTTCGGAAAATAGTCTGTTATTTACTGCACAAGACGGTGTTAATTCATGCATAGCATGATACAATATCCCCAACTATTTTGCCTCTGTACAACAGTTGATACCTTCGTTCACCCGTGTGTTCATCTATGGTATCCTTGTCTTTCTCTGGCCATAGGCCACATGTGACTAGTCAGTTCCTACTCCATAGCAAATCAACTTGGAAATCCTTCATCTTGTAGCGCACTCATGTCTCAATGAATCCATACCTGAGTTGATCTAATAAATCTAACGTAAGGTATCAAATTGCCATACCGGATCATATTTCGATAAGTTATTCGCTAAAACATTTCGACCACTCATCGACATCAAAGGTCATGTTTTGGCTCCCAGTGGTGGCTATATCTCTATATCCCTGGTAAAGTAGCATACCATGAGGGATGGGCATTAAGTGTCGGCAACATTAATCCTGACTTGGAACACACCACATCTTAACTGGCCGAAAATGAAGAATACTACTTGTAGTCAAAAAATATTCCTGTACCTCGAATGACTGCAAACATACACTCACCCCTTCTAGTCCCATTTTGCCAATGTTCTATACTGGCAAGATAACATTGTATAATTAACAACGGGAACTAATGCATCCCGAGTTCATTCCAGCACTGCCCTTGCTGGCAGACGTGTCGCTATGGTGTTGAGATTGAACCAGAACTCCTCTAGAAATTTGATAGTTTTATTTTCTTAGAAAATAAATCTATCGAAAATGCCGGAAGTTGAGAATAGACTGTCACTTTAATTGGATTATCAAATGTCCAAGTATCCCCACTGCTGCATACTATCGAGTACCCTTGTTCATGTGTTGACAGGAATCTCTCATACCATGTTCATTTGACCATTGCATTCCCGAGAAACATTCAACACTAATTTATCTACGGACGGACGATCATACTGACAGTCAGACACACAGACGCACACATCGACGGAAATTCTGATCCCATTATCCATTAATCTTCCCCCCAACTTGTTCCAAGGGCTTCACTCCATCATTCACATCAATTACAGCACATGTATGGTGTTAGGTTTGGAGCTTCAGTTGTGCGATCGGCGAAAATAGCTTTTTTTCGATCCGCTTGGCGGCCATTTTGGATTTCGCTGCTAGTGGTGGCTAGAGGATGGTGCCAACTTGTAGCCGATCGATT
This sequence comes from Pictodentalium vernedei, assembly GCA_031216915.1. Taxonomy (NCBI): domain Eukaryota; kingdom Metazoa; phylum Mollusca; class Scaphopoda; order Dentaliida; family Dentaliidae; genus Pictodentalium; species Pictodentalium vernedei. The sequence continues at coordinate 7,357,382 of CM062295.1, read as the reverse complement.
TTGAAATCTCTGATGCCTACCCTTACATCATGCCAAATTTCAGGAAGGTATCACCAAGTGCACAATTCTAGCGAATTCCTCCCCCGCTACTAATAGGTCGTAAAAAATATGCATTTAATGACATCTCTTGACCGCATAGAGGTGGACCACATTTTGAACCTCCAGCAAGTTTCAACTCATTTGGTGTAGGTAGTATTTCTATAGGTCACACCAAGCCTGAAGTATGAGCAAAAACTACTTTATAACTAAAGAAACCCCGGCTATGGTGTGTGGCACATCCTCCCATGGTCCTTTATAATTGTGTGAAGTTTGATGACTGTGGCCCTAACAGTCTTCGAGTTATTGGCTCGGGCACACACACATGAACACACACACGGACGGACACAAGCACACTTCAATCACTATATGCCACCCGACTTTAGTCGGGGGGGGGGGGGGGGGGACATAAAAGGAAATCTTTGAGTCCCAGAGTGGGTCTGACTGAACCCAAAAATATTTGTTCTCATGGCACAGTGATAACAAAGGCACCCAAATACACTCATTCCAGTCACAAGGTGATAACAAAGGTACCCCAAGAAGTTTTGTGAAGATCGGTTCATAAATACAGACTCTAGCCCGAGCCGTATTAACATATGCGCTTACTGTGTACAAGTAACACTGAACAAATCAAAGTTCATCTAATTTGCATAATTTCCGCACGAGAAAAAAAACCTGAATTAAATGTGATGTATTCCATGTTACTAAACATTCCTACAAAAATTTATTCAAATCAGAACTTTCATACAGAAGTTCTGTACAAAAAACTGATTGCACTAACTTTGGTACAAAATGGCTGCTGGCGGCTATATTGAATTTTGGACCGCACCCCAAAACACTCGTTCTCATACCACGGTGATAACAAAAGGTACCCAAGACGTTTCGTAAATTTCGGTTCATAAATACAGCCTCCAGCCTGTGCCGTATAGAAGTTGTGTACAAAAAAAAACTGATTGGACCTAATTTCGGTACAAAATGGCCACTGGCAGCCATCTTGAATTTTGGACCGCACCCAGAAACACTTATTCTCGTCCCAAGGTGATAACAAAAGGTACCCAAGAAGTTTTGTGAAGATCGGTTCATAAATACAACCTCTAGCCCGAGTCGTGTTGACAAGTGCACTAATTTGCATAATTTCTGCACAGGAAAAACAAACCTATACTATATGTTATGTATCCCATGGTACTAAAAATTCATACAAAAAATTATTCAAATCAGAACTTTCATACATAAGTTCTGTACAAAAAACTGATGCACTAACTAAAGTACAAAATGGCTGCTGGTGGCCATCTTGAATTTCGGACTACACCCAAAACCACTCGTTCTCGTCCCCACGGTGATAACAAAGGTACCCAAGAAGTTTCGTAAAGATCAGTTCATAAATACAGCCTCTCGCTCGAGCCGTATTGGCATTTGCAGTTACAGTGCTGAAAGTAACATTAAATAGATCAAAGTTAGTCTAATTGGTATAATTTATGTACGAGGAAAAAGAACCGTATTGTATGTGATGTATCCCACGGTACTAAACATTCACACAAAAAATTATTCAAATCAGCGCTTTCATATGGAAGTTCGGCGCAAAAATCTGATTGTATCTAATTTTGTACAAAATGGCTGCCAGCGGCCATCATGATTTCAGAACGGACCCCAAAACACTCGTTCTCATCCCACGGTGATAACAAAGGTACCCAAGAAGTTTCATAAGGATCGGTTCATAAATACGGCCTCTTGCCCGAGCCGTATTGGTATTTGCACTTACAATGCTGAAAATAACACTAATTAAATCAAAAGTTAGTCTAATTTGCATAATTTACACACGAGAAAAAAAAACGTGTTATATGTGATGTATTCCATGGTAATAAACATTCATACAAAAAATTATTCAAATCAGAGCTTTCATTTGGAAGTTCTGCGCCAAAAAAAATCTGATTGCACCTAATTTTGTACAGAATGGCTGCCGGTGGCCATCTTGAATTTCGGACCGGGCCCCAAAACACTTGTTCTCGTTTCACAGTGACAACAAAGGTACCCAAGAAGTTTTGTTTCATAAATATGGCCTCTAGCCCGAGCCATGTGTACGGCACGACAGACGGACAGACAGACGACGGGCCATGACAATACCTCGAATTCGGCTTCGCCAAACTTGAGTTAAAATGGACTAAGTTTAACAACCAGTAGTTTTGTAAAATATTGAAGCAAGTCAAAATTCTGACAATACGCACACATCTGGAAAATGTAGAAACATCCTGTGAAATAAAAAAGTAATACATTGAAAATTACAAGAGGCCTCACGGGGCCTGAAGCGCTCATCTTGAACAGAACACAATTTAAACAGAGTCCAAGAATGAGTACATTAAACAAGCCATCTCCATAGGCTACACTCTCAATTCTTGAGTCCCTCAGGAGTGACAAAAATAATACGGGCATCATGCCTTTTCTTCAGTTGATCATAAAGTAAAATGTTGAGCTCCCCAATGAAGCCCCTTGATACAACCTTTGTAGATTAATCTTAGTTACACACCTCTAGAGGGTACTGAATACAAAATTTTTAATTCTTCAGCAAAAAGGCCAATTCCGGCTCCATAGGGAGCCCAAATATTAACACAAGCTCTCAATCTGAACACAGTTGAATCTGACATCCCTAGAGATGTTGTGTACCAAATATGAAAGCATTCTTACTGTTGGATCTGAAGAAGAGAAATTTTAAAGAAATTTCTTCATATTGCATCAAGTTAAAATTTGGGCTACCATAGGGAGCCCAAATATTACCTTATGGATCCAATTTGAACAAACTTGAATCTGACCCCCCCCCCCCCCCCCCCCCCTTCCCCTAGAGATGTTGTATACCAAATATGAAAGCATTCTGACTAGTGGATCTGAAGAAGAAGGTTTTTGAAGAAATCCCCTCATATTGTACTTAGTTAAATTTCAGGTTCCCATATGGAGCCCAAATATTAACCCAGGTACTCGAATTGAACAAACTGGAATCTGCCCCCCCCCCCCCCCACCCCTCTCTAGAGATGTTGTATACCAAATATGAAAGCATTCCGACTGATGGGTCTGAAGAAGAAGATTTTTAAAGAATATTTTCCATTTCACCCTATGTTAAAAATTCGGGCTCCTATAGAGAGCCCAAATATGAACCAATGAGCTTTTTTATTTCAACAAACTTGCATCTGATCCCCTATGAATGCGGTATACCAAATATCAAAAGATTCTGATGATTGGTTCTGGAGAAAAGATTTTTTTAAATTTTTGCAAACATGCTGACTCAGCACATTTTCGATGTCCATTACAGAACACCCTAACATAACCGATGGCAATTCTTTAACCATTCAATTCTACTGGTCCTAAGGATACTTCATACCAAATAACAGCTCTCTGTTCCGTGTGGTTTGGGAAATATGGAGGTTTGAAAATATTTCTAATTTTAGCTCCCAGGGTTCCCATGGGATGCGGGAATTTTTTTTTTTTTTTGCATGGGTCAAGTACTTATGACCCAATAATACCACATACCAAATTTGGTTCATACCGGACCATCGGTTAAGAAAATAGAAATTTTGGGCGGGGTCAAAAATCTTATCCCTCCCATTACAAAGCCAAATATTGCTTCACGAACTTCGTTTGAAAAAAGATGATTCTACTCCCCAAAGGAAGTTCCATAGCAAATGTCAAGTCATTGTACACACTGGTTCTTGAGAAGAAGATTTAAAAAATTTTTGGAGCATTTTTCCCACTCCCTTCCTATGGGACTGGGCATGTTGAGTTGAACAAAAATACAATGCCCCTTTGGAATCATCACTCACACAAACTTTCGCTTGAAATGGCCCAGTGGCTTTGGAAGAGAAGACCAAAAAATGGTGTTGACGCACGGCGGATGACGGACAGAGAGGGATGAAATTAGCTCAGCTTGACTTTGTCAAGATGAGTTAATAAGAGAGGTTAGACGGACAAACAATATACCCTATATGCAGAAAGATAGAGGGAAAGACAGAGGTAAAACAATATGCCCCCTGGCTATTCGTCGTGGGCATAATAAGGACATACGCCAATTGTAACCAGACCGTCCAAGGCAGCCACTTGAAATTCTGAGAATGTGTTCTATCTCCGCTCGACATCTTTCTTGAGTCCTGTGACCGGGTGAAAACACCGTGGATGTACCCATAAGAGAAGTCTCAAATCTGCCAAGGGTTAAACGTTTTAATAATAATAACAAGATATAAAACTAGAAGGGTGGTTGGTACTGCCGGCAGGTCATAAAAAGTATACACTTCGTAACATGTACAGTAGATTGTGGAGAGAGGTTTTGGAGTAGCGACTCGAAATTTTCAACGTTCGTTCTAGAAGCTCTGCCCAACTTGACCTGTGCCTGAAAAATCCAACAACCGAGCGCATAGCCCGTGGGAGCCTCACGCGTATGTGCATACGCTCTTTTCGAATTGGACTTGAGGAAATGCACAATTCGTGTCTCCTTTCCATGCATCCGATGGAGCAACTATTCGAGAATGCTGAGTGAAAATTTCTTGGAAATCCGCGGAAAATTCGCTGACATATAGCGTTTTTGAAGAGAGGAGGTAATTTTCTAAATTTTGGTCTTTTTCAAGTCGGAGCGAAAGAAGAGGGCGGGAATGGGCACAGTCTCTCGTGGTGCCCCCCTCTTTGGGGTAGGTCCACTTAAAAGTTACAATAGAGCGTGGCTTACAGAGGGATGGCTGTAAATCAAAGTAGTTTCTTTAAGAACAGCATCCAGGGATCCCATCGCAACCTTGAAAGCTATGAGAATCATCGGAAGTTAAAAGTGAAAAGAAAACGGCGGTGAGTAGGTTTTTGGCGGGAAAAGATTAATGAGAATTTGCATATAAGACATTAAAATAGCACTTCAGTCATCGCTCACTGTGTCCAGACCGCTGAAGGCAGCGACTTGCAATTTTCAGAACATGTTCTACGAAGCCTGGCCGACATTTGGGCATAAAATCGAGTGTTCTGACCGCGTGGAAAATACCACCTCTCGCGTGGAAACCGTGGGAACGGTTCGTTGCCACTTTATTTTCAATGCAATGGAATTTCCATTCATTATTTACGTGTCAACGGCAGAGTTTGGCATTATTTCTGTCTGATGAACTGTTCAACTTTAACTATTTGCACCTTTATATAGGACCGAAAGATCACTGCATGCTTACCAATATTCAGGTACTGATTTTACGAAAATAACAATTATTTCAACAGTACCCACTTGGGAACTCTCAAATCTGCCAAGGATTAAACTTTTAATAATAACATGTAAAACAAAAGTTGTCATACTTTGCTAGCCGCATGCACCCATAGACAACAGCCAGCACTCAATTTAATTAGGAATGGAGTAAATTGCGACTTAAACTTAACAAATTCTGAAAAATTGAGTTATTTTCCACGGCACCTGTCTTTATGCATCCGAAACAGGGATTGGGTTAAACTTTACAGCTACCATATCAAGGAAAATCTTCTTGGACTTGAACTGTAAATCTGAATGTCAACAGAATTTTAAGATATTACCAAAATCACAATTATTCAGACAGTACCCATATGAGAGTCTCAAATCTGCTAAGGGTTAAACTTTTAATACTTATATATAAAACAAAAGTTTTCATACTATGACTGCTGCATGCAGCCATTGAAAACATTCAGCACTCAATCAATTAGGAATGGAGTAAATTGTCACTTAATGGTACCAAATTCTGAAAAAGCGTGAGTTTTTTGGACAGCATCTATCTTTATGCAAACAGAATGGGCATATGGTTAAACTTTACAACCAAACGTACAACAGAAAATATGCTCGATAGGTAATTGTGAATACGAACATGTGCATCACTTTTCGATATACCATTCGTAAATGGAAGAAAAATGAACTAAAAATGAGCCATTTTTATGAACGAGTTAAGAGTACTCGTATTAAAGGCTCGAAAACGAGTTTAAGGTTAAAATTTTGAATAGAATATATAACAGCCAAATTATTCTTGGATGAATGCTCAAACTTCTCATAGGAAACGTTTTGAAAAAATGTGGCCGTAGAGCTGAAAAATTGCATGTGAAAATTGACCAGTTTTTCCAAAATTGCACTTTGCTCGGAATTTTGAGGTCAAAAGGGAGCAACGTGGGTAATACAGCTTATGTAGTCAGGTGTAGTAAGTCATGCTACAAATATAATGAATGCTCCAGCCAAATCGTCCTGGGTCTTGTTTGAGAATTGTGGCAAAACGTAACATTGTGACAACATTTTGCACGGTTTTGGCAGAAAAAGAAAAACTTCAGAAATGCCATGATTACAGATATTCATAATGGAATCAAAACAATTCTTCTAAGAAACCAGAAAAGGCATATATGTGCACAGCATTCAAAAGGTCTGTCAAGAGAATGCATTAGGTGTCCAAAAATGTGATTCCCAGCAATACAGAAAAAATGCACTCAGTTATCCCTGGGCGACCTCAGTGACCTTGTCCATATTGTGAACCTCTATGGAGTGTTGATTCATTTGGTGTTGGTCCCCATGTCTATGTGTCATCCTTGAGATATGAGCGTGACCCACTTTCAAAAACTTTGGCCACGCACACTTTTTTACGTCAAAATGCATGTGTGTATGTCAGGAATGCTTTAGGAGGTCAAAAATGTGATTTTCAGCAATTATGAAAAATGCACTCAATGACCCCTGGGTGACCTCCGTGGCCTTGACCCATATTTTGAATCTCCATTGAGTGTCGACTCATTTGGTGTTGGTCCCAGGTCCATATGTCATACCATGCTTGAGATATGAGCGTGACCCACTTTTAAAGATTTTGGCCACGCCCACTTTTGTACGTCAAAATGCATGTGTGTATGCCAGGAATGCTTTAGGGGTAAAAAAATGTGATTTCCAGCAATTCTGAAAAAATGCACTCAATGACCCCAGGTGACCTCCGTGACCTTGACCCATCTTTTTGAACCTCCATCGAGTGTCGACTCATTTAGTGTTTGCTCCAGATCCATGCGTCACACCATGCTTGAGATATGAGCGTGACCCACTTTCAAAAATTTTTGGCCACACCCACTTTTTTCGTGAAAAAATGCACGTCTGAATTTTGGGGAAGCATTTGGAGGTCAAAAAATGTGATTTCCAGCAATTATGAAAAATGCACTCATTGACCCCTGGTGACCTCGGTGACCTTGACCCATATTTTGAATCTCCATCGAGTGTCGACTCATTTGGTGTTGGTCCCAGGTCCATACGTCATACCACGCTTGAGATATGAGCGTGATCCACTTTCAAAAAATTTGGCCACGCCCACTTTTTTTCGTGAAAAAATGCACGTCTGAATTTTGGGGAAGCATTTGGAGGTCAAAAAATGTGATTTCCAGCAATTATGAAAAATGCACTCATTGACCCCTGGGTGACCTCGGTGACCTTGACCCATATTTTGAATCTCCATCGAGTGTCGACTCATTTGGTGTTGGTCCCAGGTCCATACATCATACCACGCTTGAGATATGAGAGTGACCCACTTTCAAAAAATTTGGCCACGCCCACTTTTTTTTACGTCAAAATGCATGTGTGTACGTCAGGAATACTTTAGGGGTAAAAAAATGTGATTTCCAGCAATTCTGAAAAATGCACTCAATGACCCCTAGATGACCTCCGTGACCTTGACCCATAGTTTGAACCTCCATCGAGTGTCGACTCATTTGGTGTTGGTCCCAGGTCTGTTGGTCATACCACGCCTGAGATATGGGCGTGACCCACTTTCAAAACACCCCTACAGACACCCCTGATACACCAGGAATCTGAAAAACATAGGTGGCCGAGAACTTGTGGCTGTCTATCAGCATGCCAAAGATCAGCGAGATAGGGCTATTCGTGTTCGAGTTATCTTGCGGACAAAAAAGTGATGAGAAGACAGAAGACAGGAGAAGAAGAAGAAGAAGAAGAAGAAGAAGAAGAAGAAGAAGAAGAAGAAAAAGAAACCGTGCAAAAACAATAGTCTGTGTGTTTCACACAGACTAACAAGTGCTCAATACTTAAAACACGTCCTCTCCTTTGTATACGATTAACAAGTAAATGCGGCATTTTTTCAATATATACACATCATAATAAACAATACGCTATTCAAGATTGCAATGGTGTTAATATGGTAGATATTCAGAGAAAGAAAAGAGAAGGAAGAAAAGAGGGGGGACTGATACCATGTACTCATCAAACAAATATCAAACTGTCTCCAGCCAACTCACCAGGCCGCAGAGCTCCAGAAGATCCCCATCATTGCAAGGTGCATGCGGTGTTTTATCATCACATATAAAGTAGGTAAGCTACGTCTAACGATATATCGTCATCTGACAATCACAATGCTCTCTCTTCCACTGGAAGAAAGAACCCCATGGTTCTCACGTGACAATAGTATATACGTGACACTAATATATATGATCAGTTCCAACATGTGTAGCTATTTCATAAACACGGTACGGGTAAGTCAAGATCCTCCAATCGTAGTTAACACTTTACCCATCAAGAAAGGCAGAGGGAATTTGCAACTAGAGAAACAGAATTTACTACACCCAGTAAATTCAAGTCTGTGTGAAAAGGGTTAAAGTATCAGGAATAAAATATACAGAAGGAGAATTTATGGAGGCTTATTTTCAGGAGTAAATTATTTTCAAACAAATCAGAAATGGATTTTCGTTAATAGTATTTACAGATATTCATACAGCAATCAGACCAATTTTTTTATAAGAAACCAGAAAAGGCATATATGTGACCAGCATTCAAAGGGTTCGATACACGAATCAGAAGTGGACATTTTTGGCTCTGCCCACCAAGCTGATTGATGAAATTACGTTCATGAACTTTTGAAATGCATTAAGGTGTAATGAAATGCATTCCCCAGTCTTTCGGAATAATATGCACTGGATGACCTTGGTGACCTCTTTCAGGCGGACCATATACTGAACCTCCAGCAATTTTTAAATCAGTCGGTATAGTCCCATGTATATACCTACTTTAAAGAAATGGCTCCACCAACTACAGATCTGTCATTTTTGGGCGATGATAGCAAATATTTATTATGATTTAGAAGCCTCTAAGGCAGTCAGCCTACTGTATCATACACAAGGCCTCAAACTAGCTGAAAAAAACAAAGATGAGTGCAAACTGGTTGTTGGTAACCAGCATGCCAAAGCGAATAGAGATAGGACGATTCGTATTTGAGTTATCGAGCCGACAAAGGGTGCATAGACTCTATATTGGAGATAGTGCCATAAAAAACTTAAAAGCCCTAAGAGCTCGTTTAAAGGCCTACCCTTAAGAGCATCTAGTGCCCTAAACAAGGCATACATAAAATAAGATGGTGGAATCTTGAATCATGGCATTTGCGTAAAGAGTGGCAATATGGCAGGAAGCGTGCAAAAGGTTCTACCGTCATAAGTTAAATGATGTTGTTTGAACATCGCAGTGAAGTATGAAGAGGGTTAAATACAGACCATTTAAATATTCCATTTCATTAATTCATAATTGTGATAAGTGTTTCGAGAGAGCCGCTTACCACTCGGCCCAAAACCTGTTGATCTTGAGTTATAATTGAGAATGAAAAAAAAAAAATGCAATGAAAGGTGAAGGGTTATTTATTCAACTACAATTAATCAAGTGTTGTAAGATAGATCTGTATAATAAACAAATTTTCTTGCCACTCAAAAGGTTTTTTTCAACTTGGTTTGGGGATGGAATTTAATTCTGATCTGACAGCTGATAAGAGTAAATATGTGTCAGGCTGTCATCTATAGCAACTTCTCTCTAATTTGATTGTTTACATTATTCTCTTGTCTATATAAATATAAACAGCTATTTCTTTATGATGCTTTTCTGTTACAAAGAAATTAGGGGGGTATAAAAAACTCTGTGGCCCAATAGACCACTCCCAAAGGTTCCCTGATAACATAGCTGGGCCAGTACTTGTGACAGGCTACCAGTATGCCAAACAGCCCCAGGACAGATTATTTATTTATTTATTGGTGTGTAAGGTCACATATTTCTGCACAATGGCTAATCAGGACCACGACAGTTTTACGGGTGGGGGAAGCCGTAGTACCCGGAGAGAACCACCAAGCAACGGCGAGCAACTGTCAGTTCCCCAACATACTACTAATTCCACACAAGCAGGGTTAGCATTGGTTGAAGACAGGTGCACCATCGACGTGCAGTACGCCTTAATACACAGCGTCACCGTGCCCCCACGTGGGCAATGGGGGTGAATTGTCTTGCTCAAGGACACAACGTGGTTGCCGCAGGTGGGATTCGAACCGAGGACCTCTCGGCTTGCAGCCTGCACCTCTACCAACTCAGCCACCTCGCCCCCCAGGACAGATGATTTGTTTTTGAGTTATCGTCAAGACAAAATGAAGGGGATAGAAAATATTCATACAGGAATCAGAACATTCTTATAAGAAACCAGAAATGGCATATATGTGACCAGCATTCAAAGGGTTTGATACACGAATCAGAAATGGATATTTTTGTCTCTGCAAACTAATTTTAGTGATGAAATACACTCATAAACTTTAGAAATGCATTAAGGTGTAATAAAATGCATTTCCCAGTCTTTCTGAATAATGCCCCCATACTATGATCTTCAGAGGGTTAAAATATTCCCTTTAAATACTCCATTTTAATCCTTTAAATGGGGGCGCATTGGCTCAGTTGGCAGAGGTGTAGGCTGCAAGGCGTGAGGTCCTCACTCTGGCCTTGGGCAAGCCACTTCACCCCATTGCCCACGTGGGTGCATGGTGGCGATGTGTTCTAAAGCGTACTGCCCATCGATTGTGCACCCGTCTTTAACCAATGCTAACCCTGCTTGTGTGGAGTTAGTATGTGGGGGATCTGACAGTTGCTCGTTGTTGCCCGGTGGTTCTTCCCGGGTACTCCGACTTCCTCCACCTAAAAAACTGTCGTGGTCATGATTAGCCACTGTGCAGAAATATGTGACATTAAACGCCAATAAATAAATAATTCTTTAAAAAATGAGCTCAATCCAATAAAGGGTCATAAGCTATGTTTTTTTCAAGCAAAAATGAAAAGGTGATTAAAACTGAATAGACGTTTCTGTGAATAATGTTGATCGGTTTTCACCGTTATGTTCGCTAAAGGGTTAAGAATCCCTTACTTTGGAAGGCACACTGAAAAGGTGTCCCTTTCCACATAGAATTAAATGTTAAGAAAATAAAGCGAAAAACATTAAGTTTCTCAGCTGACAGTACCTGCTTTTGCACTCCGGAGGGATGGAACGGCACAAATCAGAGACATTCTCTTAATGGCACTTTGACACCAAAGGTTTCTGCACTCTCGGTGAGGCCGAGATGAGCGCAGTGAAAGACTATAGAACTCCTCTAACAAATTAGTTTTAAACAGTCATAGCACTAACACAGTTAACAGTACAGTCGACCATGCCAGTATTGCATTGTTACCGGCACCCTGACAGTTTTGTGATAGGTTTCAACAGTTATTCAGTGCAGTTTTATTAAAAGGGTTAACTTTATTCTGCCTGAAATAAAATATGTGCAATCCACATTGAAGTCTTGAGAGGGGTTAAAAGCATTTAACTGAATAAGATAGGTTTCAACAATTATTCAGTACAGTTTTATGGAAAGGGTTAACTTTATTCTGCCTGAAATAAAATATGTGCAATCCACACAGAAGTCTGGAGAGGGTTAAAAGCAGTGAACTGAATAATTTACAATTTATTTCCTTGCAAGGCAAAGGGTTTCTCTCAATTTAGTTTCAGGAACTAACATCCCATAATGATGACAAGGTCAGATTTCATTTTGACAGCTTACTCCACAATTGTTTACATAGTCTCCAGTGTGAGCATAACATCGTATTGCTTGGGGAGAATTTACTGTATCAGGAAACTGGAGGCTGTGAAAACCCTGTGGCCTACTGGGCCATACTGAAACAATGTGATTTCCAGCAATTCTGAAAAATGCACTCAATGACCCCTAGTTGACCTCCATGACCTTGACCCAGATTTTGAACCTCCATCGAGTATCGACTCATTTGGTGTTGGTCCCAGGTCTGTAGGTCATACCATGCCTGAGATATGGGAGTGACCCATGTTCAAAATTTTGGCCACGCCCACTTTTTTTACGTAAAAATGCATGTGTGTATGTCAGGAATACCTTAAGGGTAAAAAAATGTGATTTCCAGCAATTCTAAAAAATGCACTCAATGACCCCTAGGTGACCTCTGTGACCTTGACCCATATTTTGAATCTCCATCAAGTGTCAACTCATTTGGTGTTGGTCCCAGGTCCATACGTCATACCACGCCTGAGATATGGGCATGACCCACTTTCAAAAATTTTGGCCACGCCCACTTTTTGTTAAGTCAAAATGCATGTGTGTACGTCAGAAATAGTTCAGGGGGTCAAAAAATGTGATTTCCAGCAATTCTGAAAAATGCACTCAATGACCCCTAGTTGACCTCCGTGACCTTGACCCATATTTTGAACCTACATCGAGTGTCGACTCATTTGGTGTTGGTCCCAGGTCCGTAGGTCATACCACGCTTGAGATATGGGCGTGACCCACTTTCAAAAAAGTTGGCCACGCCCACTTTTTTACATCAAAAAGCATGTGTGTACGTCAGGAATGCTTTAGGGGTAAAAAAATATGGTTTCCAGCAATTCTGAAAAATGCACTCAATGACCCCTAGGTGACCTCTGTGACCTTGACCCATATTTTGAATCTCCATCAAGTGTCGACTCATTTCGTGTTGGTCCCAGGTCCATACGTCATGCCATGCCTGAGATATGGGCATGACCCACTTTCAAAAAATTTGGCCACGCCCACTTTTTTCACGTCAAAATGCATGTGTGTCCGTCAGGAATGCCTTATGGGGTCAAAAAATGTGATTTCTAGCAATTCTGAAAAATTCACTCAGTGACCCCTAGATGACCTCCGTGACCTTGACCCATATTTTGAACCTCCATCGAGTGTCGACTCATTTGGTGTTGGTCCCAGGTCTGTAGGTCATACCACGCCTGAGATATGGGCGTGACCCACTTTCAAAACACCCCTACAGGCACCCCTGATACCCCAGGAATCTGAAAAACATAGGTGACCGAGAACTTGTGGCTGTCTATCAGCATGCCAGAAATCAACGAGATAGGGCAATTCGTTTTCGAGTTATCTTGCGGACAAAAAAGTGATGAGAAGACAGAAGACAGGAGAAGAAGAAGAAGAAGAAGAAGAAGAAGAAGAAAAAAAAAAAAAAAAAAAAGAAGAAAAAAAAAAAAAGAAAAAGAAACCGTGCAAAAACAATAGTCTGTGTGTTTCACACAGACTAACTAAACCTCTCGAATAACTATCCCTTTTCCATTCTCTGTGCCAAACACACAGCTCATGATTCCTCATTGGAACGAGCTGAACGAGATCGCTCCAATTAGGAGACGCAAGCTATATTTTGAGGTTAAAAAAGAGAAGAAATTAGTGATTTTGTGAATAGCGCTGGCAGATTTTGACCACTACATCCGGCAAAGGGTTAATCATGCCAGTCACTGTAGACCACATGCAGACCACTCAATGGCTACCAGAGCATTTTTTCCAAACAATGATGCGGCACTGTCCACCAAAGTAGACCAGCACTACATTATTTTCCGGGGGCCTGGAAACATAGAACTAACTACCTCCTGAATGAATATTCTCAAAGGTGTTGAATCGATTGGTTGCTTTGATATACTTTTGTATTACCCGAAATAGATGGTCATTTGCAGATGGTGACATGTTAGGGATACCGTAGAGGATATCCGTAACAGAATTAATTGTGATGTTTGCCAGGTCCTGTTGTAGTATTAATCTTTCATTGGTATACCTTGGGCAGACAAAAAAGTAGTGTGATGCGTCTTCCAGTCCGTTGCCATATGAGCAGTTTGGTGTGTCGTGAATATAATTTTGAAATTTGTCAAAATTTAAATCACTGCATGCATTACGTAGTCTGCAATGCAGTATATTCATCTTTCTTGAACAGATTCCAAAATACGATGGTGGCCTACATACCTTGCTTTTGAAATACTTAGTAAATTCACTTAAAGATTCCAGGTTCTTTTTATCCATGGAAAGTGAGTTCCACTCTGAGATACAAGATGGGATGAAAGAATTGTTCAATAATTTAGTGTGCATCAGAGGAATTTTGAAATTCGAACGAGCACGTGTGTTATATGGCGAGTAGTCCTGGAATGACTGGGGCAATAGTTCAAGGAGGTATTTTGGGGCATCCCCATGGATAATTTTGAAGAAGGTCACCATCTTATGCAATTTTCGTCGTTGTTCTAGTGTTTCCCAGCCGAGTTCGAAAAATACTCTCGAAGACGGTACCGACCTAGTGAGTCAAGTTATTATCCTCCCGGCTTCCGTGTGTATTTTATCTGGTCTAGAAAGTAAGTAATCGGGGGTTCCGGTCCATACTACGTCTGTGTACTCTAATATTGGAAGTATAAAAGACTTGTACATTATTTCAAGAGTATTTCTGCTCAGTGTAAATTTAAGTATTTGTGGCAGTATCAGAAAATGGGTTAGGTGTTTTATATAATAGTAAGTGAACTGGGTTTTATTTTATCTAGGTGTAAAATATTTTATTGTCTCCAGCCATAGTTGATTAAATATGCACTTAGTTATTATTTTTTTTACTAACTATTTCGTATTTATTAATGTTTGTCTAAGTCGCATTGGTATTCAGAAGGTTAATATTCCCTTCTAGAGTGTGTCATATTGTAAACTTCACTGGCTCTCCTGTGACTACACTCAGGAAAGTCATGAAGTGAGTAGTTCTCAAAATCTAGAACTCTAAGTAATAGCTATATCACTATTTTGTGTACTATATCGGGGGGGGGGGGGGGGTGGGGAGGGTCTTCCAAAAAATTCCGGACGCAAGGCCTAAAATATTTTTTTCCACCTTTTGACCACCACCCACCCACCCACTTGCAAAAAAAATATGTTTTTCCTCTGACCACTTGGACACCCACCCTACCACCTATATTTTTTCATTGTATCACCACAGAGGGTAATGAAAAATTATTGCACTGAGCTTCCAGTTGTCAATCCTTGCCTTAATTTGAATCCTAATCTACTGTCTAAACTAATTATGTACACATCAACCAGCATCAACAGAAGCATTTAGATTTCACTAAATAAAATTGTTATTAATTCCTTTGTTATCAAGCACGCATTTATTTTTACTGGGAAAAATTTCATTGTTATTTTTCGTTGTGACTGTTGAGCATTTGTAATTCATGCATTTCAATAATATGCCTATATACACTATGGCATAGTGTATACTGGCATATTATTGAAGTGCATGAATTACAAATGCTGAACTGAAAGTTCTGGCCTCAATGCTCTCATAATAATTATCATTCGTGTGTTAAGTTCCGAGACTGAAGAAACAGTTTAAATTTAGTGAAGAAGTTTTAATTTTAATGACCCGACTACAGGCTAAGTGTCTAGGCTTTAGGTTTCAGCCAATTGTCATTACTCAAAAGATAGTAGATAGTGTAGGAAAGCTGAAAATCTGTCACCTAACACTATTGTAAATCTCACTGTCCGTCCTGGTCCGTCTCCGAAAAAATGTCAGCATTGATTTCTGCATATACATGTAACAGCATATAATGTAAGAATTAGACTATTTTTGTGAACATCAAATAGAGGATTAAAATAATCTTCTTTTGCTGCATAGTATTATGCTCATCTACTCATCTATATACTCTGGCTCAGTCAGGGTCAGTTTTCAATTCAAATATTAACTGTAACTTTTGTTTCATGATTTCACGAGATAGCCAGACAAACCCTCTGTGAAAACCCTGGTACTATCACTATGAGCTTGAATTAAGTAAGTGGGGTTTTATATCAAAGATGCACAGTGAGAATTTTCATTAGTTTCAGGTTACAAGAGCTATTATACTCAGAGAAACTGGGCATTTAAATTATTTTCCGTAAATTTTTTACATTATTTTAGATGTTCTGCTGAACACATTGCTACTCATTGTAAAATCCAAATTGTGCCGTGATGATTCAGCTATGAAAATTATGTTAACCATTCCCAAATTAAAATTCATAAATTTCCACTGATTGTTTTTAGTCAAACTAGAGTACACAGTTCTTTAATGCATCTAATTTAATTTACAAAAAGGCGAACAAATCCCCTAATCAGCCTAGTGGGACCTTATTCACTATCCCTACCTGACAAACAGGTGCCTACTAGACTACTAAACAACAATATAGCCTTGTTATGTGAAAATAATTTGAAAAAAAAAACACCAGGAAAAAAATTGCAACTCCAGGAAAAAAGGTGTTTTGACCCCTATCCGACCACCCACCAACCCCGGCTTTGTGTCCGGAATTTTTTGGAAGCCCCCCCCCCCCCCCCCCCCCTGACTATATGGGTAAATAATTGTACAGTTGTGTAGGTGTCCAGAGATATTTTGGACGAGGCGAAGCCGAGTCCAAATATTGGAGGTGATATATGTGATTTAATCCACAGCCCCTCAATGTTAACAAAAGTCAAAAAATATATATTTTAGAAAGTTTGACACGAGTAAAACCACATTTTAAAACACTTTTTGCTTGCTCTGCCCCCGAAAAACAAAATGGGCATAACCCATTGTTTGCTTGCTAGAAAGTCCATTGAAGTTATGACACGCATCAGGAGTTCAGATATTGTGAACAGATCTGTGGCTTCGAAGTGAACTCACATCACGACGAAATTTGCTCTCCCGTTTATATAATGTCTCAGCTGAAGGGTGGAACACTCATTCTCGACTTGACAATCATACTGATCGGACGTGTCTGTGAAAGCTCCTGACTGAACACATCTCACAGCTTGGATATTAACAAAGCCTATTGTTCTCTGTACCACTTCTGTGTACTCTAGTGTAATTTTGTAAGTGTTTATTAGTCTGTGTGAAACACACAGACTATTGTTTTTGCACGGTTTCTTTTTCTTTTTTTTTTTTTCTTCTTTTTTTTTTTTTTTTTTTTTCTTCTTCTTCTTCTTCTTCTTCTTCTTCTTCTCCTGTCTTCTGTCTTCTCATCACTTTTTTGTCCGCAAAATAACTCGAAAACGAATTGCCCTATCTCGTTGATTTTTGGCATGCTGATAGACAGCCACAAGTTCTCGGTCACCTATGTTTTTCAGATTCCTGGGGTATCAGGGGTGCCTGTAGGGGTGTTTTGAATGTGGGTCACGCCAATATCTCAGGTGTGGTATGACCTACAGACCTGGGACCAACACCAAATTAGTCGACACTCGATGGAGGTTCAAAATATGGGTCAAGGTCACAGAGGTCATCTAGGGGTCATTGAGTGCATTTTTCAGAATTGCTGGAAATCACCTTTTTTGACCCCCTAAAGCATTCCTGACGGACACACATGCATTTTGACGTGAAAAAAGTGGGCGTGGCCAAAGTTTTTGAAAGTGGGTCACGCCCATATCTCAGGCATGGCATGACGTATGGACCTGGGACCAACACAAAATGATTCGACACTTTATGGAGATTCAAAATATGGGTCAAGGTCACAGAGGTCACCTAGGGGTCATTGAGTGCATTTTTCAGAATTGCTGGAAACCATATTTTTGGACCCCCTAAAGCATTCCTGACATACACACATGCTTTTTGATGTAAAAAAAACGTGGGCGTGGCCAAATTTTTTGAAAGTGGGTCACGCTCATATCTCAAGCGTGGTATGACCTACGGACCTGGGACCAACACCAAATGAGTCGACACTCGATGTAAATTCAAAATATGGGTCAAGGTCACGGAGGTCAACTAGGGGTCATTGAGTGCATTTTTCAAAATTGCTGGAAATCACATTTTTTGACCCCCTAAACTATATCTGACGTACACACATGCATTTTGACGTAACAAAAAGTGGGCGTGGCCAAAATTTTTGAAAGTGGGTCACGCCCATATCTCAGGTGTGGTATCACGTATGGACCTGGGACCAACACCAAATGAGTTGACACTTCATGGAGATTCAAAATATGGGTCAAGGTCTCAGAGGTCACCTAGGGGTCATTGAGTGCATTTTTCAGAATTGCTGGAAATCACATTTTTTGATCCTTAAAGTATTCCTGACATACACACATGCATTTTTATGTAAAAAAAGTGGGCGTGGCCAAAATTTTGAACATGGGTCACTCCCATATCTCAGGCATGGTATGACCTACAGACCTGGGACCAACACCAAATGAGTCGATACTCTATGGAGGTTCAAAATATGGGTCAAGGTCACGGAGGTCAACTAGGGGTCATTGAGTGCATTTTTCAGAATTGCTGGAAATCACATTTTTTCAGTATGGCCCAGTAGGCCACAGGGTTTTCACAGCCTCCAATTTCCTGATACAGTAAATTTTCCCCAAGCAATACTGTGTTATGTCCACACTGGAGACTATGTAAACACCAGTGGAGTAAGCTGTCAAAATGAAATCTGACCTTGTCATCATTATGGGATATTAGTTCCTGAAACGAAATTGAGAGAAACCCTTTGCCTTGCAAGGAAATAAATTGTAAATTATTCAGTTCAATGCTTTTAACCCCTCTCAAGACTTCAATGTGGATTGCACATATTTTATTTCAGGCAGAATAAAGTTAACCCTTTTAATAAAACTGCACTGAATAATTGTTGAAACCTATCACAAAACTGTCAGGGTGCCGGTAACAATGCAATACTGGCATGGTCGACTGTACTGTTAACTGTGTTAGTGCTATGACTGTTTAAAACTAATTTGTTAGAGGAGTTCTATAGTCTTTCACTGCGCTCATTTCGGCCTCACCGAGAGTGCAGAAACCTTTGGTGTCAAAGTGCCATTAAGAGAATGTCTCTGATTTGTGCCGTTCCATCCCTCCGGAGTGCAAAAGCAGGTACTGTCAACTGAGAAACTTAATGTTTTTCGCTTTATTTTCTTAACATTTAATTCTATGTGGAATGGGACACCTTTTCAGTGTGCCTTCCAAAGTAAGGGATTCTTAACCCTCTAGCGAACATAACAGCGAAAACCGGTCAACATTATTCACAGAAACATCTATTCAGTTTTAATTACCTTTTCATTTTTGCTTGAAAAAACATAGCTTATGACCCTTTATTGGATTGAGCTCATTTTTTAAAGGATTATTTATTTATTGGCGTTTAATGTCACATATTTCTGCACAGTGGCTAATCATGACCACGACAGTTTTTTAGGTGGAGGAAGTCGGAGTACCCGGGAAGAACCACCGGGCAACAACGAGCAACTGTCAGATCCCCCACATACTAACTCCACACAACCAGGGTTAGCATTGGTTGAAGACGGGTGCACAATCGATGTGCAGTACGCTTTAGAACACATCGCCACCATGCACCCACGTGGGCAATGGGGTGAAGTGGCTTGCCCAAGGACAGAGTGAGGACCTCACGCCTTGCAGCCTGCACCTCTGCCAACCGAGCCAATGCGCCCACATTTAAAGGATTAAAATGGAGTATTTAAAGGGAATATTTTAACCCTCTGAAGATCTTAGTATGGGGGCATTATTCAGAAAGACTGGGAAATGCATTTTATTACACCTTAATGCATTTCTAAAGTTTATGAGTGTATTTCATCACTAAAATTAGTGGGCAGAGACAAAAATATCCATTTCTGATTCGTGTATCAAACCCTTTGAATGCTGGTCACATATATGCCATTTCTGGTTTCTTATAAGAATGTTCTGATTCCTGTATGAACATTTTCTATCCCCTTCATTTTGTCTTGACGATAACTCAAAAGCAAATCATCTGTCCTCGGGGGCGCGGTGGCTGAGTTGGTAGAGGTGCAGGCTGCAAGCCGAGAGGTCCTCGGTTCGAATCCCACCTGCGGCAACCACGTTGTGTCCTTGGGCAAGACAATTCACCCCCATTGCCCACGTGGGGGCACGGTGACGCTGTGTATTAAGGCGTACTGCACGTCGATGGTGCACCTGTCTTCAACTAGTGCTAACCCTGCTTGTGTGGAATTAGTATGTTGGGAAACTGACAGTTGCTCGCCGTTGCTTGGTGGTTCTCTCCGGGTACTACGGCTTCCCCCACCCATAAAACTGTCGTGGTCCTGATTAGCCATTATGCAGAAATATGTGACCTTACACACCAATAAATAAATAAATAATCTGTCCTGGGGCTGTTTGGCATACTGGTAGCCTGTCACAAGTACTGGCCCAGCTATGTTATCAGGGAACCTTTGGGAGTGGTCCATTGGGCCACAGAGTTTTTTATACCCCCTTAATTTCTTTGTAACAGAAAAGCATCATAAAGAAATAGCTGTTTATATTTATATACACAAGAGAATAATGTAAACAATCAAATTAGAGAGAAGTTGCTATAGATGACAGCCTGACACATATTTACTCTTATCAGCTGTCAGATCAGAATTAAATTCCATCCCCAAACCAAGTTGAATGAGTGGCAAGAAAATTTGTTTATTATACAGCTTTATCTTACAACACTTGATTAATTGTAGTTGAATAAATAACCCTTCACCTTTCATTGCATTTTTTTTTTCATTCTCAATCATAACTCAAGATCAACAGGTTTCGAGCCGAGTGGTAAGCGGCTCTCTCGAAACACTTATTACAATTATGAATTAATGAAATGGAATATTTACATGGTCTGTCTTTAACCCTCTTCATACTTCACCGCGATGATCAAACAACATCATTTAACTTATGACGGTAGAACCTTTTGCACACTTCCTGCCATATTGCCACTCTTTACGCAAATGCCATGATTCAAGATTCCATCATCTTATTTTATGTATGCCTTGTTTAGGGCACTAGATGCTCTTAAGGGTAGGCCTTTAAACGAGCTCTTGGGGCTTTTAAGTTTTTTATGGCACTATCCCCAATGTAGAGTCTATGCACCCTTTGTCGGCTCGATAACTCAAATACGAATCGTCCTATCTCTATTCGTTTTGGCATGCTGGTTACCAACAACCAGTTTGCACTCATCTTTGTTTTTTCAGCTAGTTTGAGGCCTTGTGTGTGATACAGTAGGCTGACTGCCTTAGAGGCTTCTAAATCATAATAAATATTTGCTATCATCGCCCAAAAATGACAGATCTGTAGTTGGTGGAGCCATTTCTTTAAAGTAGGTGTATACATGGGACTATACCGACTGATTTAAAAATTGCTGGAGGTTCAATATATGGTCCGCCTGAAAGAGGTCACCAAGGTCATCCAGTGCATATTATTCAGAAAGACTGGGGAATGCATTTCATTACACCTTAATGCATTTCAAAAGTTCATGAACGTATTTCATCAATCAGCTTGGTGGGCAGAGCCAAAAATGTCCACTTCTGATTCGTGTATCGAACCCTTTGAATGCTGGTCACACATATGCCTTCTCTGGTTTCTTATAAAAAAATGTTCTGATTGCTGTATGAATATCAGTAAATACTATTAACGAAAATCCATTTCTGATTTGTTTGAAAATAATTTACTCCTGAAAATAAGCCTCCATAAATTCTCCTTCTGTATAGTTTATTCCTGATACTTTAACCCTTTTCACACAGACTTGAATTTACTGGGTGCAGTAAATTCTGTTTCTCTAGTCTTTAACTCTATCTATTTTCTGTCTGCTTTTCTCTGTTAAAACTAAATATACTTTAACTAAATATTTTACCAATAATTTGCTGATAACTCAGACAATAACTGATAACTGAACAGAGTGATATGGCAACTAACTCCACTACTGAACCCACTTCAGGAGTAGATTTAACATCGATGATGTCTGGTTTTCAAAAAGAGATAGCCAGATTGAACGACACTATAGAGGGTTTGCGCTCAGATCTTAGGGCTCAAAAAGAACAGTTCGAGAAAGAAAAAAAATGGAATTAATAAAAGCTTCGACGGAATCAAAAAGGGAAAATAAGTCGGCATCTGGAAAAAGGGAAAAAGTAGAAATAATTCAGGTGTGGGTTCGTGCTTCAGCAACGGGGACTCTAAACAAAAGGGCAAGGGCAAGGGTGTGGAGTCCAACCCGCCGGGCCCTAAAACGAACACAGTTACGGATATCGCTAGTGCTTCTAAACCAGTTGATACACCTCAGCAGATTTCCAAAACTAATCCTAGCAAGGGGATGGTGGGCAAAACTGATCCTACACCTGTTTCGCCCTTTATAGATAATACCACTGAGATGGGGAGACCTATGCACGGCATCTCTTTGGAGGTACCACCAAATCAGGGCTCGGAACTCGTCACCGCCAGTCAAGATAACTGGTTGCGTACGCTCACAGAGCAAGAGGCAACTACTGTTCCCACCTGTGATGTGGTCAATCAGATTACGCCGCGACCGAAAAGGAAATTGGATACAGACTTCCAAGAAAATGGTGAGCCCCTGGAAATACAAACGGTGGCTAAGAAAACCCGGAAAGCGTCGACACACACCGATAACCCCGGTGTTGTTGTCGTTGAGACCTCGGACACCATGGATGTTACAGTAGTAACAACCAGTGCGGAGATCCATAATGATGGGACATCGGCAGACAGTAACGCAGCGGAAACGATACCGGCGACGCCAACATTCACCACTGACAGTGGTGTATCGTTCGCCGACAAGGTAAGAGCCCTTTCTAAACAACCTCATAAGGATAATACGGCCAAACACCAGACGAATAAACAACAGCATCAACCGCTACAAAACCATTGCGTAGTCGTCACAAGGGTTCCCACAAAGATTAATGATGGGGATATTGATGAAGCCCTGTCGGGATACTCGTGGGGCAGACTAATATCTAAGGCTACAGGCACCCCTACGTGGAAAATTAAAGTAAAATGCCCCAATAGGGCCACAAAACTAAACTTCATTAACAAAGGTGTTTGTATAAACGGACAAAAATATGAGACTGAGGAGTATCGTGTTTTGCATCAGCCCACACAGTGTCATAAATGCCAGAAATTTGGCCATATGTCGAACAGCTGCAACGGAGAGTTGTGTTGCATGAAATGCGGCGAAAAACATTTAACAAAGTCATGCAAGGTTTCAACACTGAAATGACCAAATTGTAACGGGCGACACCCAAGCAATTATCGGGGGTGTCCCCACTACAAAAAAGTTAAAATCGACATAGAACTCAAAGCTATGAATGTCAATAGCGTAGAAATCTCAACCTCTCCGCATTCGATGTGCAGACTAATGGCTGGTTCAGTTTTTAATATAATGAACAAACACTTCGACGTCAGTCTTTCCGACATATGTAAAGAAGTTGGGAAAACAGCATCCAAGCTATATCGAACTCAAATCCCTTCCTCGCTAATAGAAGCCGCCATAAATAAAATATAAATCACACCCATGACAAGTTAACTAGTACAATTACGTCAGGTACTGACCAATTATGGATAAGTTGAAAATAATTCAGTGGAACGCTCGAAGCGTTAACTGCAAAAGCTCACAGATGTCCGATTACTTCACAAACGGAGATGTAATTGGTTTCAGCGAAACATGGTTAAAGCCAAGTAAGACATTTTTGCTAAATGGATTCAACATCATTAGACGAGACCGTCCCACACATCGTGGAGGCGAAGTGGCTCTCCTCATAAGGCAGGACATAAAATATAAAACGATACCAAGCGATCACCTCAACGCAGAGGTGATTGCCGCAGAGATTGAACTTGATCATAAAAAAGCTGCCTAATCTCATATTATAATGAACCGAAAAAAACAGTTGACAGCAAAGTCTTTGAATTCTTTGTGAAAAATCACAAACACTGCGTTTTCTTAGGTGATTTCAATGCCAAACATCAGGTTTTCGGATGCAATAAAACGGAGCCCAATGGCGACGCCCTCTTCAATATCATCGAACAATTTGATCTTTTTGTATTAAATAACGACCAAGACATTACCCACGTCAGTAACAACACACTCCACCAATCCGACATCCTTGACCCAATTATAACCAGTAAATCTCTAACTAATCAAATGCAAGACATATTTGTGGGGGACGATGATTTAGGTAGCGACCACCTGCCTGTTCATGCAACATTACACGGTTGCAGCGGACCCACAAGACACTCCACAATGAGTAGGAGGAATCTATCCAAAATTGACTGGGACCTCTTCAGAAAAATAATTCAGGTTAAAATAAACAAAAACGACCCAATGAATACCTGCGAGCTCGAGCAAGCATATACCAATCTCAGTGGGGTCATTAACAACACTTTTGGTGAGATTTGTCCCAAACAGACGGTTAAATCGCGGGCCAACAGAATAACTGAAACCACACTCCAAATAATAAAACAAAAAAGAAAGGCCTTCCGTGCATACAAATCAGAAAAACTTCCAACTAAAAAGGTCGAACTTAAAGCCGTGTATAATCGCCTCCACGGAGAAGTTAAAAAAGCAATAGCAAACAACAATCGCGTGAGATGGGAAAACGCAACGGAAAATCTAAATCGGACTCAGGGAGCCTAAAAAGATTTGGGATACTTTTAAAACCCTTACTGGACAAAAACATAAAGACGCCAACAGTAAGGCTCTTAAGATCCGCGATGGAACTATGGCCCTGGATGACAAGGCGAAGGCTGGCGTCTTCGCTGAGCTCCTTAAGAAATATCATCGCCTACATGAGGGCGATAGGTTCGATGACGAGTTCAAAGAAAAAGTAAACAAATTTGTTCAAGACAACAAGACAACGTTTAACGATGCCAACTTCAGCCAAACGCCCGAGGACGGAGATGGCCATGAACTCACGGAACCGATAAGCCAAGAAGAAGTGGCTAACACAATTAAAAAATGTAAGTCTTCTTCTTCCCCAGGAGGGGACGAGGTCTCATACAAAATCCTGAAACAATGTCTCAATACTTTTTTCGGTAGACTCACTAACCTCCTAAACTGCTGTCTCTCTAGTGGATACTTCCCAAAATGTTGGAAAGTAGCTACAGGAGTCATGATACCCAAACCCGACAAGGACTTGAGCAACCCAGCTAATTACCGCCCAATCAGCCTACTCAGCTGTACTGGAAAAATTTTCGAACGGATTCTCACGACTAGACTCCGCAGCTATCTCGAATCAATCAGCTTTTTCAATAAGCGGCAAAAGGCCTACAGAAGCCAAAGAGAGGGAATCGAGCATGTTTATAGACTGGTAGATTATATGAAAACGGCGTTCAGTCAAAATGAAATAGGAACCGGGCTATTACTCGACGTAGAAAAAGCGTTTGACTCTGTCTGGCACAATGGCATGATATACAAACTAGCTAAAATGGGGCTACCTACCAAAATTCTAAGGATCATATCATCATTTTTATCTGATCGAAAAATCAAAGTGAGGGTCAACCGCGAGGTGTCAGACGAGGTAAAACTCGAAGCAGGCACTCCACAGGGTTCGGTCCTTAGCCCGCTTCTATTTATAATATATGTGAATGACATGGACAAAGTAGGGAAGAACCATGTTGAACTATCTCAATTCTCAGACGACAAAGGAATGTGGACGGCCAGTAAGTCTCGAAACATAATACAAAACCGCCTGCAGGATACCATCCGCGACCTGCAAGACTGGTGCGCTCTGTGGCGCATCAAGCTAAATGCCGCGAAAACACAAAGAATCACTTTCTATAAAAAGCAAAGGAAAAAAAGCTGTCCCTAATATTGAGCTTGAGCTTTACGACCACAAACTTAAAGCTAGTAATGAGGCAAAGTTTCTGCGATTCACCCTGGATAGCAGTCTCAATCTAAACAATCACATAAAGTCAGTCACTGTCAAAGCCACTAAACGCATCAATTTCCTGAAAATGATTAGACGTAAAAATTGGGGAGCCAATAAAGAAGTTCTCCTCAAGCTTTACAAATCGTATATACGTCCAGTACTAGAGTATGGTGCCATAATAACGAGTGACCTGAATAAAACCAACATTGAAAAACTACAACGGGTCCAAAATCATACCTTTCGCTTGGCTCTGCGCAAGCCCACGTGGACATCGATAAAACTACTTCACGAGATAGCAAAAATAGACACTATAGCAAACTCTAAATAGACTCCAAGATAGCGAATTAATAATTGAACTCAATGCGCATCGCGTCCTCAATGGGAAAACTAAATAATTTGGGGCGTATCCATCGAAAGGGTTAAAGATTACATCATTGCGATGGGGTGAGCCAGGCACTCGGTGACAAAAATTCAGAACTGGCTGCGGGTGACACGATATGCACGAAAGCTTGCCTCTGTTACCAGTGGGAGTTGCAAACAGCGAGGAATATCTCCACCTGCTGCCGGGGTCTCCCCTCCCCGAGATATAAATTTCGGGGAAAAATACTGGCTTCCCCATCCACATGTCACTGGTCGCCACGGACGGAACAGTTGTAAACTAAAAACCGAATTGCTCTAATTTCCAGCCCTCTATCTTTTCTATCTCCTCTATCTCATCAGACACACGACCAAAACAAACTATGAGGGATTGAAACAATCCTCATGCAAAGATGTGCAGAAAACCTAAATAAGACCAAGGCAGGCAAGGATTGAAACAATCTTGCCAGCAAACAGCCCTTTTAAGGGCTTTTTTGTTATTTATTTAGTTTTTTTTTTGGGGGGGGGGGGTGGGGTTTTTTTTTTGGGGGGGGGGGGGGTGGTGGGGTGGGGGAGGTCATTTGGAATTCCCGAAGGATAACCAGATACCTCATAATCACATACGGCATCCTATCTCCCAGAAGGCTTGATGGATGACTCCCGGTTTTTCAAAACTAAACTGTTGGAGCTGTCTCCACTCCTTTTTGTAACCGCTATGGTCATATACCGGGGCCGCTACCAAACCGGCGTTGCTGTTTGGTTTTCTTTTTTCTTCTTCTCTTAAATTTGCCATCGCACAACATTGTATTCTGGATCGCCGCCATGGTGGGAATCAAGCCTCTACCATCGCCAAGCTGGAACCGAATAAAGCCCACTCTCTAATTGTCTTACTGGCGTTGAGGGATTGATTATTTATCACTCCAACGCAAACTGCCGGAAATTCTCACTGCGTGCATGCACCCACAGACCCCATTTGAGCAATAGGAAGCTAGGCCTGTGTGATCCAAGTGAAATAAAATAAGGCCAACCGGGTCGCAAGGGATTTGTAAATCCCACATCGTCCCTGCGCGCCTTTGGCGCGCTAAAACCTTTCATTCATTCGGAACACTTATTCAATCCCTCATCGAAAGTGCGGCAGATAAATTTAATAATCGTTCATTTTTAAAGCATTTGGAAGAATGATTCTTGTTTTTATCTGAAGAAGAGGCTCGCTTTCCCTCAGGGGTGGCGGGTGGTGGTGCCTGATTGCCGTCTTAATATTTGAAAAAGGGCGTTTTGTTTAGGTTATTTACTTATTTACTGGTGTTTAAGATCACTTTTCTGCAGCTATGGCTAATTGTGACCGCAAAAAAGGTGTAAAGTCAAGTTTAGCCAATTGTTTACACCCATGCTGCCCATTTTAGGGGATTCTATCCCGGGCATTGGTGACCAGGTCCTATTTTACCAGTAAAACTGAACTTGTTTACCACAGCAAACAAGCACTGCTTCACTTCCGAGGTTTCGAGTCATTTTTAGGTTACCAGGGCTGTTGGTTATTAAAAGCAACAAAAAAATAAAAAGTACATTATAATTTGGACACGATGCACACTCAATTCAGTAGCTCTGTCGAGAAAAGCTTGTCGATAATTCCCCCCTCCCCCACCTACCCCCCCCCCCCCCCACCCGCCGCCCATCTGGCCGCATCCTTTTAACATAGTGGGTAGTCGCGGGATTTTTTTCATCCTGGTTTCCTCTAGGCACAGCTCCGTTTCCAAGGCCTGGTTTTTATATTTTATTCTGTTGACGTTACGTCACGTCCGACGTCTTCCTTTATTCGTAAACCTGTTTTAATACGAAAAGGATGGATTTCACTTAGTGAGCTACCGTTGATTGTATTCCTCTTGATAAAGGCCAAGTGGCCGAAAATTTGTGGTTAAAACAGAGTGACTTAAGAAAAGATAATTCATGTGTTAGAAAGTTTTTCACACCTCCTTTACAGCATCTTTACTTTTGAATGGTTATGATTACAGTACCGTGACAATCGTGCAATATCTAGTTATTGGGACTGTTTCAAAACCGCCCCAATATCCAGATATTGGTACTGTTTTACTGAGCTGTTCTCATCAAAACCGTACTTGGTGTGACTTTATGGGGCTTGTTTTCATGACAGAGAACAGAAGAAATATTAGGTAGCTGTGAATTAATTGGTTAATATAGTTCTGCAGTTACCCGCAGTGTTCAGTTTAATTCATTCTTCTTACAGTCTATTGTGTTTAAAGTTATATTTCTGTGGCTGTGTTTCAAATATTTATTAAATTTAAACGTTTTCTGTGGCATTTCTGATTTTCTATGGAAATTCATGGAAAGGCATAATTTTTCATAGGAATGATTTACTGTGTTAACAGGTACTTATATCGTTTATATTAAATATTCTTTTGAATGGCCTGGCAGCCTGGACAAGGCATCATGGTTGATACTTTGTCCCGACTGCCATGGCCACAGACTAGTTCCAGTTTTGGAAACATGTCGATTCAGCCTGTATACTTGTTTAATTTAACTAATTTATTTTATACTGTTAAGCGAAAGCAATATTCTAAATATTTGCATGTTACCTTGGCTGTTTAAGTGGCATTAAACCCCAATGTATTCGTCATTGATCAGTAAAAGTATTTGTATTAGTAACTTTAATAAATGGTAAATTTCATATCATGTAGGCAATTAAGTACTAGTGTTTCTGTCATCGTTTTGATTCTTTTCAGTTGCTTGTTTACGATGGCTGGGTGATCTGCTGTGGTCGGCTTTGGCTAACCACAGCCGATCTACCAACACCGTAAATAGACTACTGCTTAATTTAGGCCCTGGTATCCTTCATTTGTTCCTAATCATTCCTATGATTTTCTTTATTATGTAGGTTTCAAAATGTAGCTCAAGTTTAGTTGTTCCACAGCCTAGTTTGTTATCCACGAACCCGTCACACTGAGGGTAGGCATTATTTATATATACATATGTATAACTGTTTTTATTGTAAACTAGGGGATGTGTTTTAATATATAAGTCATAATATATTTTATGTAATTTGTGATGCTTTTCTGCTAAATTGCTTGGAAAGTGCTTTAGTACTAGTCTACTCTTGTAGACTCGTTTGTGGTAATTAGACTTGGGGGGCTGTGAGTGGCATGCAAGTCTCTGGTTATTTACAACACAAGATTGAACGATTGGTCATGCTTCAGTTCTTTCTTGTGTTGTCACTTTGTAGCTTTCGATAGGCTCAAAGTGAAGTTAAGCCTTTGTACAACAGGCTTTACCCTTATACCCCTTTAAGGTTTTATAGCATGCCATTTGCATGCTGTGTAGTTCATAGTAGCATGTTTATCTTGCTAATGTGCTTGCTCAGTGATACTTTGATCACTCAGCCCTTCAGGGCTGAGGGATGTAGGGCTGAGGGATTGAATTATCTCTGTTTGGTTTATGTGTTTGTGGGGGTGGTTCACTATATTCATGAATTGTTCTAGGGTTAAATAACATATAAGTTTTATTTTAATACTTACATTTTCATGAGGGTGTGTAATGTAAATGTATTTAATTGAAGTATCATAAATGTGTAATATTTATGCATGGTATTATTTACTATCTTTAGAGATTTTGTGACATACTGGTATACCATTTTCCGGGTTGAGTACATTATTGGTATGATTTATTGATAAGTAGTTGCGCTGTCTATTTGCTGGATGGTTTGGCTATATTCATTCGTTATTGTTACACACTGCTGTGTCCCAGCAGAGTGAGCTCTTGAAACTTGTTCTGCTGGGTTACATCAGTGGGTGACACCCTTATTAGGTTAGGGTTTTCCTCATCTATCAGTTGTTACACCTGACTGGAGGGAGCCTTTTGAGCTTTTTTTAGTTAGGTGTGCCAACTGGTGTTTGTCAGGAAAATAATATTGTTTGGCTGTTAGCACTGTATTGCTGTGCGATGTTTATTTTCATCCAACACTTTGTATATTTATTATCGTGTAGTATGCCTGTTATTTATTTTGGTTTATTTTATTGATATTTGCAGGGTTCTTTACCTGAAAATGTTAACTGTGGTCACATCATGCATTCAATATATTGACGCTTTTATGTGTTCAGAACACATGCAACAGATATTGAACACATAGAACGCGTCAAAAAGACTGTCTGTGTTCAATTTTGAACCCCAATGTGAAGAATAGAGTGATATTTTGAACACTAATGTTCTATTTTATTGAACGTTAGTGTTAAAATTCCACATCTGAGATGGGCAAGTATGCTTATGGAGGAAATTAGTCATACATTTTACATTGTTAAAACAGCCAAACCATAAATATGTCGTTAATAAATTCATATATATCATAATTATATTTGCTGTATTTACTGTTTCAAAAGATGGCCATTAACATATTATTTATATTAAATAAAAAAAATTAGGAGAATTGTTTTTGAAATTTATTAATATTTTTTTTGAATAATGAATGTTGTGGTGTGGTTGTTTTAACAATGGTCCTAAACCAACGGTGTACCGCCCATTCAAGATACTGAAGGCTATGGAACCATTAATCATTGAATAAACACTATTTTGAGAAAGATAACAAATTATGTTTATTTACTGATCTATAGAAAAATATAAAATACACTCAACAGAAAAACAAACCAACAAACATGCAATGAAACAGTAGCAAAAACCAATTAGAGTGTACACAGTTATAACCAGGAATATGGCAACAGGTGTGCATGTAGGCAGGGACTTTTTTGGGTGACGACAGGGGTCGAATATAGGCCCCATTCCCAATAAGGTTTGGGCATGATTTTTTCCCAATTTCTAAAATTAAATTCCCGATTGGTACCCAGTATCAACTTTGTCAAAGCATTTATGAACATTCACCTCAAAGGTAGGCCTTATTATGCTGACAAAGATACTATCAAACCATAATTTAAAATAATGAAACCAACTTCTTCATTTTTAATATGCCTGTTTTGAAGAAATGTGCACTTTTCTGAACTCTACAGAGTCAACAGGATTCCCAATTTGGTCCAATAAGATGACTATTTTCCCAATTGCATGGGCCCCAAGCCGATTCCCAAAACACCTAGAAAAATCCCTGGGGGGGGGGGGGGGGGGGGTGCTCTCCTTCCCACATTTGTCAAAACTCAATAATTGTGATTTAGGAGGGGCAAAAATATCAACAGTTGGAAATTCAAAAGCTACTGAATGTACGGTACAGTTAACTAACAAACATTTTTTTTCACCAAATGGAACAGTGGGGTGATTGAATCAAATCGCCTAACCAAACTGTACTGAACCACACACCGTTAGTCAAGTGGTGTGCATGGTTCAGTACAGTTTGGCTAGACCCTTTGGTGTCGTAGGAAACTAGATGTCCATGTGCGTTCAATTCCCCGCTATTCCATTCACACTATAATCAGCATCCTTTCTTCATTCTTCAATACACGTTAAAATTTAAAAATGATATGTTCTCGCTGCTTTCCAAATGAAGAGCAGTGTGAAGAATTAAGTGATGAAATTCCAGTTGAGACTAATATTTTTTTGACTGCAGAATCACAGTGAGAAAAAGTTCATACTTTAGAGACCTTCAGACGTGACATGAAGTATTAACTGTACATACTAACTTTACAAGAGTGTTTGGGAGATAGTTTTGCAAAGTTTATGGGAAAAAGAACCCAAAATCTTGTAAATCTGAAGGAAAAGTTTCAAACATGGCTAACATGTGAATGAAACGGCACAACTGTCTTGATGACAACTGAGATGAAAAATGTTAAATCACGAAATTCAACAAGTCAATCAATATAAAACATAGGGTAATAATGAATGCACGATGTTAAAAAACTGCATTTATGCTATTCAATTCAAGCCATTAAAAATAGGGGAAATCAATTAGATTCATTTGATCAACTTGACTGTATTGATTGCCAATAACATTCATTATGTTGATAAATTAATGTGCCCCTGGCCCTCATTTCAGCGCCAAGCCAAAGGCACAAAAAAACAATTTTTCCAAAGGTGATACCATGTATGCCAGATTTTTCTCATCTTTAAGGTGAAGGGTTATTTACTTTTTGTTGCTCAACATCATTTTCAGCACCTGGACTATATCATGCCACAACATAAGAATAAAGTCAAGCTTTGCCAATCATTATGGCCATTGCCACCCACTTACTGAGAGATCGCGCCCCGGCAGCATTTGTTACCGCTGGGTATTGGTTACCTGGTTACCATTTTACCAGTAAAGCAGGATTTATTTGCCGCAGTAATTGAGCAAGGCTTCTCTTGCAGGAGTGTTGTACTACAGAACACCCATGCTGTTTTAACTATCAATGCACCCTGTAGTGCCAAAAATGCACTATGGTGGCTTTGCAATCTACAAACTTGCAGATAATTAGCTTAATGCTAAGAAGCTGGAAGTCGATGTTAATCACCCGTGATTTGTAAAAACGCAGGCAAAATGTGTTTTTATTGTGAGATTAAAACAGATTACAAAATGGCTGAGTATTTAACCCTTTACCCAATGCAGACAATATTAAAATTTATTATTTTAATTTAAAATATTCAAAATTTTCCAAAAAATGTCAACAAAACCACATCATTTGACCCCTCATTGGAACAGGCTCAACGAGCCCGTTCCAGTGAGGGGTCACATTATGTGGTTTTGTTGACATTTTTTGGAAAAGTTTGAATTTTTCAACAGCTAAATTTGTGAATTACGTGGGCGGGTGTGGCCGATTCGTTAGGTAAAGGGTTAACAAGCTTAAATTTTAGAGAACGTAACTCTATAAGTAAACTACTACTCAGCTGTCACGATCTCGAAATTGAAAAAGGATGTTACACTAAACGTAATCGGACACCCACTGAGGAGAGATTCTGTTGGCAGTGCTAATTAGATTTAGTCGAAGATGAAACACATTTCCTACTATTCTGCCCGGCATATAATACATTGCGTAAGAAATTATGGGACTCGGTGCGACATAATGATAATTCGATACATTTCCATGCCCCAAAGCAACAAATTAGAATGATGATCAGCTCATGGCACATGAGACTACCCAATGTAACGGCCAAAACTGGCCAGCGTTATTCATAAAAATCGCCATTCAAATTTTATTAGGTTTTCATTCTTTTGTCTCAAAAACATAGCTTATGACTCCTCATTGGAACGAGCTCATTGAGCTCGTTCCAATCAGGGGTCATAAGCTATGTTTTTGGGACAAAAAATTAAGTTTTTCTATTTATTCAAGAAATGACTTTGCAAGTGTCGTCTGCTATTCTCATTGGATAAAGGATTAAATGTCTGTATTGGTTGAACGTAGGCAAACAGGTCTATAAGGAAGGCGAATTTGGAGACTGACGGGGTAACTTCTCAACAGATTGCAAGATTTTTTTTTATTCCATTAACAGAAATTTATTCTATAGTCCATATACAATTAACAGGTGGTCAGATGTGTACTTAAGATATGGTAAATGATTTGTTGTTTGTAAATTATATTCAACTACAGTTAAAACTAGAAGTCCTGTCATGAATTGCGTGCAAATAGCACGTTGATCTGCGTGCTTTCTTTCGTGTTATGGCTATCGAATTCTGTACATATGGCCTGAGCACAAGCAATGTTTCAGCTAATGGACCTCCGGGTAACCCAGAGGTACATTGGCTGAAACATTGCGTGTGCTTGCTATGAATAGGCAGGAGAATCTACCGTGGTTTGGCTGCCATTCGATATGGAAATTGCAAAAAATTCCAACGTGCAATTAAGGCTAGATAAGCGCACAGTTCATGACAGGACTTTTAGTTTTAACTGTATTGTACAATTGAGACATTTGGTGTGCCCCACTGAACTAAACATCATCACTAACATCATCTACTTCCATTGAGTCAAACACTGGTCTCAATTGTTTTATAAAAAACTGTACTTTTTTGAAAGATCCTGTTGTGTTTTGGACACACACTTTCTGTAATTTCCCCCCATGATGAATGTTTGGAGGACACCAAGCAACATTGCAAAACATCTGGGATAATTTAAATTGAAAACATAGTATGCAGTCAGCAGTTGCGTCACACCAGAATGTACTGATGATCCGTGGACTCGAATACTATGTCCATCTGCCAAAATGTACATTGCTTTGACATTGTCTTCAGAGTGGAACACAACAAGTCGAGGAGGGTCAAGATCACCACAAGTAATGTTGCTGTCAACGTCTTCATCTGCAATGTCCTGAAATGAAAAAAAAAACATGTATACAATTATGAAACTGGAATGAAAATGTACTGTGTATAATGGATCAACTGATATAATGTACATATGAGAATCAACCCTGTAGTGCTGTCTGCTTTTTTTATCAAAATATTGTTCATGATAACTGTCAGAACATATGAATATTCGCAATAGGATACAGTCAAACAATGCAACAAACTAATTCGAGAATCAAGACTGATTGTTACAGAAATAAAATCATTGTGGATTGTGACCCTGTTATTCTGAGATACTACATTGTTATAATGTTTTGTCTAAAAATATTCAGTGGTTTAGAAATTATGGCTCGGACAAATAAAATGTTGACGACGGACGGACGTGCCAATTTTTTGGTTTATGAGTTTATCAAAAACATATCACCCCCCCCCAACCTTACTTTACCCAGAACCCCACCCTCTCCACCTTAGAACTTTTTTTTCAACCCTAACCCCACCCTCTCCACCACCCCTAACCCTAACCCTACAACCTCACCCCTGACCCTAACCCCCACCCCCCTGGAACCTACCCCCGCCCCCAGCCTTAAGCCCTACTCTGGGGCTACCCCTAACCCAATCCCATCCCTGACCCTACCCTAGCCAGGCCCTAACACAAAAAAAAAAAAATTATGAGTTTAACTCATAATTCGGGTTAGCTCATAATCATCGGCTGGGCAAATATTTTAAGTCCTAACTCCCAGAAAGTTGCTCGGACGGACAGACGGACGAAGGACAAATCAGTTTCAGAAAAGCTCTGCTGACTTTGTCAGTGGAGCTAATAAAAAAAATGTCTGCTTGTTTATAGAACGAGCCAAAAACATTCATTGCAGCTAGACGGTTTCACACTTTAAATTTAAAGAGGATCTCTGGTGGTTTCCTCAAATGTAATTGTCGCGTTGTAAATCCTAAAAATGTTATTGGTTAGAATCTCCAACATGACCAAGAGCGTGTGCTAATGCCAAACACTACATGTTTTCTCATTTTAACTTGTTTCTAAATTTTGATGTACACCGCTCTTTATTGCTCTTACAATGATGATTGTTAACTAACAGGCAAATCATGTTAGCTTTTCTTGAAAAAAAACCCAAATGTTTCAAAGTCTTACTGTCCGTTTAGATGGGTGACAGAAATTTCGTTCCATCATTTTGCTTCCACTGTACCAACACGCTACTCGTAACGATCGTGAAATCCTGACACTCGATCCAACAAACAGTGGCATGGTTGGATGACCATATTTTGAGGATCTTCCAACCATGTTTTAATATTAACTTATTCGTAAAATATAACATACCTCTTTCATTTCAACGATTGAAGAGAATTCTTTTGAAACTTTTTGCCCTCTGTCATATATCACTTTATCTTCCACATACTTTATGATGTCATTGAGTCTGCAGTCAGATTTCTAAAAGTTGAAGAAATAAAACCACAATATTAATCCTGACTATCAAACATAATCCAGCACTCAACCAGTCCAACAGCCACATAAAAAAGCCTTCCCTCCTACCCAATGACCACCCCCCTCCCCCAAACACATACACACTCAATAAAAAAACCAGTCCAACAGCCACATAAAAAAAGCCTTCCCTCCTACCCAATGACCACCCCCCTCCCCCAAACACATACACACTCAATAAAAAAACCAGTCCAACAGCCACATAAAAAAGCCTTCCCTCCTACCCAATGACCACCCCCTCCCCCAAACACATACACACTCAATAAAAAAACCAGTCCAACAGCCACATAAAAAAGCCTTCCCTCCTACCCAATGACCACCCCCCTCCCCCAAACACACACACACTCAATAAAAAAACCAGTCCAACAGCCACATAAAAAAAGCCTTCCCTCCTACCCAATGACCACCCCCCTCCCCCAAACACATACACACTCAATAAAAAAACCAGTCCAACAGCCACATAAAAAAGCCTTCCCTCCTACCCAATGACCACCCCCTCCCCCAAACACATACACACTCAATAAAAAAACCAGTCCAACAGCCACATAAAAAAGCCTTCCCTCCTACCCAATGACCACCCCCCTCCCCCAAACACATACACACTCAATAAAAAGACATGCATTTACTTTATTGGGTAACCATAAAATATATCAAATGTTGAAGTGATCATATATTTAGTTCACTGCCACCCTTGAAGTTTACCAACCAAATTTTTAAAAAACTTTAATTCACAAGAACTATCAGAGCTACCCCACATTAGAGATGGGCGGTATTGGAATTTTGAGTTCGGTATCGGTTTCGGTATTTTTGTGTGGGCATACCGCGGTATCGGTTCGGTATTCGGTATGTGACTTCAGATTCACTGATAGTACCAAAGGGGAATCCATGTCCAAAAAAATACAGAATAAGTTGTTCTTGTATCATTCTATCACAGTGCTACACATGCCATTGTTGATGGGCTCAACATTGTCAATCTTTTGTCAACACAGATCATATCTACAGTAATTTGGTGACTTGTTCTAAATATGCCTTAACTTTTCAAGCTCACTTAAGGCATCTGTAATCATAGAATGTGTGTCCTGAAGATGTCATCTTTAGGTGGGCCTGATGACAGTAGTAAAATGATCTGGTCAGTGATTTCTAGCCAAGTCTTGGCTGCCTGTTAAGGCAGCCAAGACTTGGCTAGAAATCACTGCTAAGTAACTGGACATGTACAGGTCGTAGACTATTGATAATTTAGTACAACTGCCCTGGTCCTTAAGGCTTAACAAAACTGAAAAATAAAATCAGTCACTTCTTTCATGAAAATGAACACTTCAACTGCTATCAATCCTCACCAAGGCCTTATAAATAGTGAATGCACAGGGAAAATTGAAAATACCGTTGGTTTCGGTATTCAAAGATTGGGTCGGTTCGGTTTTTCGGTGTCCCCATAATATCGGTATCGGTTCGGTTTTTCGGTATATTGCCCATCTCTACCCCACATTGCTCAGATTGAGAAGTGATTCCCATACAGAAAAGATCTTGATTTGACAATGGGTATGTGAGGTATTTGGAAGAGGCTATTCCCCCATGAGATACCTTAAATAGCATTAACCCTCACCCCATTGATTGATAACAAATAATTGCATCAACCAAAGTGATAACCATAATTTCAAAATAAAACAAATACCCATAACACACTCATTCTTCCAAATCTTCCACAAATTTGGGTATGCCTTATGAAATATATCAATCCATTAGATATCGACCACATTTTTCCCTCTTGCAAATTTTTAAAATGTTTTCTACCAAAACAATTACCCAAAACATGGACAATTCTTTTTTTTTATTCTGACCAGCCCTGCACATGGCCATAAAAATATGTTTATTTTATTCAGTACTCACCCTATTTCCAAATTTTGCAATGTTTTCCACAGCCATGATGATTTTTTTCATATTCTTCGAAATTTCCCTCAGACGTTCCGCCCCAAATCTAATGGTGAAATCAAACAAAATCTGAAAAAGTTGAATGAATGCACTGTTATTTTCTTGATACGGTAAAAAGAAAAGAAGACTTGAAAAAAAAATTTGCTTTGTAAACATTACGCCACTACACCAAAAAACTAAATCAGAACTCGCTAGCTTAGATATAAGGGTTCCAGCCGGATGAAACCACAGCCCATTAAGCACATGTTACAGGTAGGGGCGCCAAAACTGATCTGATATCAGGCTGTCGCATGTTCATTTACAATCGACTGACCGGTATGAAGTGTTGCAGCTTGCCATTTCAGCAGAATGCTGTGTTGCTGTCCTCTGATGTACAATATCTCTTCAGTGTAGAGGTTCCATTTGCCCAACAGATTTTTTAATTATTGGGGTTTTGCAGTAACGCCATTGTCCACATCACGGCTATATCAAATATTCAACTGACAAATTAGCTCACCTGACATTTGTCACCAACAAGCATGCCGAGCAATCGCTTACCCAAGTGGAATCGCACCATTGGTAATAAACATGTACAACCAATTTTTCTTATTTTTGTTTATTTTGTAGCACAAGCGACAAATCATGCACTGCATTTTCCATGCACGCAAACTATGGAAAATGAGAGCGATCACTTACCTCAAAATTGAACGACCGGCGACACAAGTCAACATAAGTATAATGTTAAGTTTTGCCAATCATTTATGGCTATATTGCCCAGTTACAAAGGTTGCACAACAGCTATGTCAGTTAGTAGGAACAATTTTACTATTAAAATGTGTTTACCTCAGTACACAGGCACTGCTTCACTTCCATGGGTTCCAGGCAGGGCTGTCGCGATTATTCGACTAACCGTCGACTATTGAAGCAGTCAACGGTTTTTATTTTTAGCCGATCGTCGTTCATTTTTAAAGTGGTACACGTCTACTACATGCCGGGGCTAAATTGCATTGTTTTGTGAGGTGAATTTTCAATGAAGGTGAATAACTTTGAAATATCTAACCATAGTTAACATTCATATCAGGAAAACTTTACTCACTGTGCAACCAAGAACACTCACAGCCACTCGAGATGAATAGAATCTTCCAAAGTTCTCCAGTCTTGTACACTCGAAAGCACCCATTGGAAAACCCAAAGCACGAATGTGAGAAAATTATGACAACAGTCAGAATGGCAGATCACTTGTCAATGTTCGGAACTTGGGACTAAGATCCAATTTAACAACTGGCGAGGGAATGCATAGATCTCAATGTTCGAAATATCTAGAAATTTATTACAGAAAGGAAACATATGCAGGAACATTCTTTGGTAAATTCATTTTAATTCATCAGCTTCAATCTAGTCCAAACTTGGACCCACAGTCCGTAATATAATTTTTGGGGTTGGTACGTCCTACAGGACGTACCAACCCCAAAATTATATTACGGACTGTGGGTCCAGGTTTGGACTAGCTTCAATTGAGACCAATTTGTTGTTCCCACAACCCCACTTTGTCTGAACACACTGGTGTCGTTGTCATTTTCAGAGTTTTACGAACAGAAGAACGATTTGCTAAAAAATCGTGGGAACCGACTATTAATCGACTAACCGTCGATTACTGGTCACGATTAGTCGATTAAAAAAATGATAGTCGTGACAGCCCTAGTTCCAAGCTGAACACAACAGGTTTGATAAGTTACTACATTAAAAGTTGAAGAACCAAGATATAAATGTACTCACAAATATTGCATCCTTGAAACAAGGATATTCAGCAAATAGTCCTTTTAAGGATCCACTATCCTCTTCCAGTAACAGCTTTTCTCGGTCTCCTTTTGTGGCCTCTAATAACATCTTAATATGTTGGACATTCTGGCTTTTTCTTGGCTTCTTAAACTCCTTGCATAAGGCTTCTTTGTGCGCTGTTATATCATCGTCATTTGCCACAACAGAAGTAATTTTGAATACCTTCCTACTTTTTGCTGGGGGCTCACCAGTCTGTGCCTGCTGGCTTCTCTGTTTTGTGGCCAGTCGCTTGTGGCGAATTCTCTGAGATAAACTTTTACAGAACATAGACTGTAGAGAGAGAAGAAAAGAAAGCATTGTTAACTCTTTACCTAATATACTACATGAATAAGACGAGTGATACAAAAATGTGTGTGGTGGTAGCTAATAAGTTATTCTTTGGGGAAAAAAAATTGGGGATTTACCATTTTAAAAAATTAAGTTCCCCTCCTGAATTTGACCCTTCTTTTTCCGAATAACAACAGCATCTCAAAATATTTCTCTATTGAGTAACAATTCTTCCGACATACCTACCAGTGTGTATTATTCTTTGTTTTGTTTTTTTGCAACAAATTTCTTACTAACTGGTGCCTGGAAAACAACTGTTCAACGTACGTGGAAGATCACTGTGTAAAAAAAGCTCACCTATTTTTGTCAACTTTGTGTTCCGATTATTTCAATGTGGTGATGCCTGAGAATCAATTGATATTTTTTCAAACTTTTGGATCCATATTAGTTTCCTAACACATTGTATGTTCACAAAAAATTCCCAATCTGACCCCTTACAATGCTAATTTTCCCAGTGAGAGGGGACCCAGCCCATTTATTTCCCAATGAGTGCAAAAAGTAATAAAATGTCTGTTCATTGAAAACTCCTGTCAATTGAATAATTTGTACGGCCAAAGTGACAATTCAGCTAACAGCATCCCCCATACTACCTTCTGGTGTTGCATCTTACTATATGACTTTTATATACTATGAAAGAGGACAAGTTCTAATAGGACAAGCTTTAATTTTCTGTCCGAATGGCGGATACCAGAAAAATATGTAGGGTTCCACATGAAACAGGGCGACTTTTATACTGTGGAACAGGACGACTTTTAATTTTCCGCCTGAAGGACGGTTACATGATCTGTCTGAAGCTTGGGACATTTCTGAATTGATGTGAAATAGCTCTCGATACAACTTTGGAAGACTTCCTGAATTAATTCAGGCGGAAACATATCACGTGAGATTTCTGATAGCTAGCTTTTTTTTCACGAAGCTATTCCATTGGAATTATTTTCCCAATGTTGTGTGAGCATGGTTATTTATATTGTTCATATTTAATTTACAGACAAGAGTTACTGTCTGGATATTAAATTAATATTCAGGCAATAACTCTCGTCTATAAGTTAGAATGAAATAAGTGAACCAACCCGGCTTGCATTGGTTGGCCTATCCATTTTATTTTCAACCGTCGGCATTACCAATGTTTTGATGTTGGTGTTGAACCAATGCCGATAGGTCATTATCAGCCGATAGCCGATGCCGGTGATTGGTACATCACTAATGGTTACCGCGCCTGGTAATAACAAATTTGCCTAATTACTAACCCATGGTTTAGCTCCAACCTCCTGTTTTATGCAGGGCCACTTTCGAACCATTTTCTCCCCAATGATAGCATACTGAGCTCTATCTCCAATGCCAGGCCATTTTTCAAAGTAGTACTCTGCTACTTGACCAATCATTCGGGTCCATACCAGTTCCACTGTGTTAGATGCCAAATGTTTCAGAATTTCTGGGCTGAATGTTGGCAAAGGTGATATTGATATCCCATATAATATCTCAGCAGCTACAAAATACATGTAAAATTTTATTAATTTCAAATTAAATTATGAAAACATGAAATCGGTTTCTTTACTAAAATTCAGTCGAAAAATTTTCTTCTGTATGAACAAAAATAAAATTGAAATTTTTCCTTCCAAAACATGGCTGATGAGCATTCATTGGAACGACTCAGTCCAATGGAGAACCATAAGCCATGTTTTGGTAACAAATGAATACCACACACACTACTCCAAGCCAAATTGTCTCCCAACTATAGCGCACACGTAGGTGCAGGGAAACACTCTTCATTTATAATCAGGCCCGTCGGAACAAAATTTATATTGGGGGGGGGGGGGGGGGGGGGGGGCTGATATTGCTAATTGGATATTTAACATCGGTTCCTCCCAGCATGGATAAACTAACAACGAGATATGAGCAAATTCCGACGGGCCTGATAATTCAAGCATTTCGTTTCACCGGAACAAGGATACATTTGTGGTGAAATATTCTGTGTCCG
Organism: Pictodentalium vernedei; assembly: GCA_031216915.1. Lineage (NCBI taxonomy): Eukaryota > Metazoa > Mollusca > Scaphopoda > Dentaliida > Dentaliidae > Pictodentalium > Pictodentalium vernedei. Next base: position 7,315,555 of record CM062295.1, on the reverse strand, counting down.
ACAATAGACATCTGACTGTGAATATATGAAACGTGGTGTTAAAAGCTAATTAAAAATACACCAGTCAGGCCATACAAAGTAGATTGTCTGTTTCTCAGGCCATTTTTCTCCAAAAAGGATGCGGGCGGGCATTTTGTTTTTATTTCTCCCAAGAGATTGTTTGTGGTAATTCGACCCCACCCAACGTCTTGGTGGTCCACGCAGCCACATTGGTTATTTACTAGAGGGGTGTTGGGTAATAAATGAAGGGTGTTTGGACTTTGGAATGTTTTTTTTCTCCGTGAAACGAGAAAATTATGCCACGGTGTGGGGCGAAGCGTCTCTTGGGCGAAACGTTACAGGGACGGAATGTCTCTGGGAAAAATGTTAAAACATGAAATTCCCTCACAACTTGCCTAAGAAAATCGTGAATCAGAATTTTGTCCCAATATATTCGTAATTATAACAACTTATTTGAACGAGCAGTTCATCCACAAATAATATTTTTTCTGAAAAATTAAATACAAAACGAAGAAATGTTTGCATGTTTCTTTTCCCCAATTCGACTGCAGACAGCTGATAATATAAGATTTATTTTCAAATGCAAATTTTACTTTTATATCAAGCAAAGGTTATAGTTTGACATATCATTGATTGAAACAATTATCCTGCTCCCCAAATTCACTTAATTCCATAACTGGTCAGCTCACTGCACAGTTTCAAATAACACAATGACGGCCATTTACAGAAGAAAAAAAAACAATGTCTGGAGAACGTGTTCCATTCAACACTGTGTCTGACTCTGCAGAGTTCCTCAGGGTTGGTGCAAATCAACTTTGGTGTGAATCAACCATTCCTCTTTGTAATTGTTGTCAGTCTAAAAGACACTGCCGCTCTGTCTGTTAAAATGTTGTAACTTGTTTGAGGCGAATGTCGAAATTTTTCTCCAGTAAAACAATTCTTTTTAGCATTTTGAATAAACTTGCATTTGCCAATGATTACAAATTTGAAATTCAAGAAGATTAGGGAAAATTGTAAGTATCAAAAATCACCTGCAGGCTTAAACAGCAAGCACCCAAAGCAGTGATGTGCGGCACTCTTAACCATTTGCTGACGATTTGGACCTTGGAAACTCGGACTTTTGACGATTAAGAATTTTTCTTTGGACGATTCGGACCTGGGAGGATTTGAATCTTGGACAATTCAGACCCTTTTCTGGGATGATTCAGACCCTGACCTAGGGTAAATCATAAACGAAAATTGTGAGTGCACTGTTGATCTTGCCAAACAGTTCGCTGGTTATCTGACTGTCAGAGTAACCAAGCATCGCTCGGTTTGCACGAAGTTCAACTCGCCCCAAGTCGATTTGTCACAAGGACAGTCACCAATAAAAATATCATTTGCAAACTTGTAAGAAACTCACCATCACTTGTTGAAACACCATTACATGTAGCTAAACTACTGGCACTCTGTTCCGGTTCCCCTATATTTCGATTTCCAATAAGTGGAGGCTGGGACTGGTGTACATGTACTTCCAGTGAATCAGAATTTTGTTTGGTACATGTAACTTTGGTTTGCGGATCACATGACTCAGGGTTCTCACAACTACTTGGAATGGACCCATTTCCAAGTGTGACAGACTCCTCTCTTGGTCTCCAGTTTTCTTTAGAATCCAGAAGAATTAAGATTGATTGTTTGTAAACTTCCTCCAACACTTCATCTTCCTCTATTTCTGTGCCATCTTCTTCAAGAACAATTTTGTAGCCTACATCTTTGTTTGATAGGTGAAATTTATCTGCAGCTATATAAATATAAAAAAGAAATTCAAATAAGCTCAGTGAGTAGCCAAAGACTGACTAGATAATTTTTATTATCCCCCGAAATGAAGTGCAAGGGGGATATAAGAACGGGTTCTGCCCGTTCAACCCTCTGACATTGCTTGTCACCACATTTTAAAGAAAACTAGGGCTGCATCGATATGTATCGCAATACGTGGCCAACAATAGGATACGCCAAAACCATGTTTTGCTGGGAATTTCTCACTACAAGAAAAAGTACATACATGTATATATTTATAATTTAAGGTCTTTGAATACTTCACAAATTGTACATGTAGATAGAAAATCCCCGCAGAACATGGTTTTTGGTGTATCGTATTGTTGGTCACGTATCGCGACACATACGTGTATTGTGATACATATCGTTGCAGCCCTGAAGAAAACCGTTCAAAATATTGTCCAGAAATTTTATACTTAGCATTCAGGGGATGGTATTATGAATAGGATTGCAACCCAGTTGTGTCCAATTTTTTTACAAGAGTTAGTGCTCTTTTTGGAGCTCGAATTAAGACCAGAACACACGCACAAAAAATAACAACTCAAATTTACTGTTCCCGCACTTCTTTATCACAGTGTTAAATTTAGCACTTTACCTTCGCTTTAACCCTTTACCTAACGTAACTGCGGCAACGGCCAAAACCCTCCAGTGTTACATACGGAAATCGCCATTCCATTTTTGTATATTTTCATTTTTTCTTCCAAAACATAGATTATGACCCCTTATTGGAATGAGCGTGTTGTGCACATTCCAATGAGGGGTCATAAGCTATGTTTTGAAAGCAAAAAAGAAAATTTTAAGGGATTGGAGAATTTTTTATGAGTGTCGTCTTCTACTAGTGTTAGGTAAAGAGTTAACCCTTTACCCAACGTAACGGCAAAAACCGGCCAGCGCTATTCTCAAAAATCGCCAATTAATTTTCATTATTTTTTTCATTTTTTGTCTCAAAAACATAGGTTATGACCCCTCGTTGGAACGAGCTCGACGAGCTCGTTCCAACGAGGGGTCATAACCTATGTTTTTGAGACAAAAAATGAAAAAAATTAGTTATTCAAGAATTATTTTTGCAAGTGTCGTCTGCTTTCTACGTTAGGTAAAGGGTTAAAGCCTCCAATAGGAACAAGTTTCAAATGGGTTCTCAGTTGTTGCACTGGCCACCGCCTGAGCACTTTGAAGATCAAAGTTCACAGCCGGTGGCCGGAAAACAAATTCAGAACTTTTGTTTGCAACTTGTTCCAACTTTCCACTTTGACTGAATTCTCTGCGGACTTCACATCTATTGTAATTATTCTCTTTTAGTTTTAACGTAATTAAATGGGTTTTTTTCACAGAAGAAGGTTCTCGGAAAATTTAATTGTACATGTACATGTATTAATCTTATTGCGCAATCACGTTTGCCATTTGGCATTTACCTCAAATTTTAAAATAACCACGAAAGAGCATACTAAAGGCGTGCCAAGACGTAATGCTCACACAAATCTACTTCCCTGATTGAAAGGCTTGACTAGTCGACTTTGCGAGTCGATTACTCCCGTTGACTAGTCGACTTCCGAAAATTGCCTATCGTCTCAACACTAGTCTGGGTTTTAGGGGCATGGCTTAGAAAACACAAAATTATTCAATTTGAAAATTATTAGCTGTGCAATTTTTTAACACTGCTACAAAATTCCAAATTAAATCGATCCCTGATAATAAGGCCTAAGACCTACTTATGCAGTAAATGTTCATAAATGTTATGATCAAGTTAATACTGGGTACCAATTGGGAATTTAACTTTTAAAAATTGGGAAAAATCATGCCCAAACCTCATATATTTGACCCCTATCGTCACCCAGAAAAATCCCTGTGATATCATAAGGATAATAGACTAGAAGGACAATAAATAATTAATAATTTACTTATTTCGGATTTGTGTTAAATTTTTTTAAAAAATAACGCTAAAAGTAAGAATAATTGACTGTGGCATAATAAACATACCCACACTATTACTCCTTTTTTGATCCTTTTCAATCCCATATCTTTCTTATTTGGACCCCTATGGTTATTCTATTTCATCAGGTTGGAGTATCAGGCCATCATCTGGATGCAAATCTGAGAGAAATCTCAGTATTTGGCAATATTATTACGTTTTACTTCAAAAACTGGTTGCATATTATCCGTGTTGATCTTGAACTGCCTGTAAATAAAATGGCGACCTCACCTGGTGGGACGATCGCTCATGCGAGTCCAAGGTTAGGTGAGTTAAATATCACCCGCCATCATTTTCCAAAAATGAAGAACTGGTACCCCCAACCCAGGCACAGTTAACCCTTTACTTAACGTAACCAGCACTATTCACAAACATTGCCACTCAAATTGCATTATATTTTCAATTTTTGTCTCAAAAACAAAGCTCATGACCCCTCATTGGACTGAGCTTGTTCCAATGAAGGGTCATAAGCTATGTTTTTGAGACAAAACCTAAATTCAAGATTTGCTTTGAAAGTGTCGTCTTCTAACCGCCATGGGTAAAGGGATAAAAAAAAACATTCACATTAAAACCTTAAATTGCGGCCAAGTCGCTTCAAGCAGGAAACCAACTAATCATACCAGGGCTTGCTTTTTCAGCAGGCCTATCAGCCCAGGCCTGGTAATCCGCCTCAAGACATTTCCCACCAAGCTGATCAGTCAGCCTGGTCGCCAATCTGTCAAGCCGGCAAATGCATCTGCCACAGTTTATGTAAACAGTACAAATCAGGCCTGGTGGCCCTTTTTACCTGGCCTATTCGTCGACCTGGTCAGGATTCTAAAATGCAAGCCCTGTCATACTCAATAGGTAGCTAATTTGATTACATGTACACTGTATCTATCAATACTCACCTTTAACTTTCAAAAGTTCCAATGATGCTTTCTCGCAGACAACAAATTTCTTCTGGCTTCTATCAGCATTCCAAACTTTGAAAATAGGCATCTTTTACCAGTATTAGTTTTCTTTAAAAGGTACATAAGGTTTTTAACCCTTTACCCAACGTAACGGCCAAAACCGGCCAGCGCTATTCTCAAAAATCGTCAATTAATTTTCATTATTTTTTTTCATTTTTTGTCTCAAAAACATAGGTTATGACCCCTCGTTGGAACGAGCTCGTCGAGCTCGTTCCAACGAGGGGTCATAACCTATGTTTTTGAGACAAAAAATGAAAAATATTAGTTATTCAAGAATTTTTTTTGCAAGTGTCGTCTGCTTTTCAGGTTAGGTAAAGGGTTAACAAACTTTGGAATATATTCATGTGAGAACCACTTCAGTAGGAAATTACATGTACATAGAGGTAATGTACAAAATCACCCAAAGTCGGGGAATATCTACCCGTGCAATAAATTACTTTAATTTACAGGTAAATTTCAAGTGCATTTGATGTCATTCACTACAATCCTATAATGCTATTTTGGCAGTTAACCCTTTACCCAACGTAACGGCCAAAACCGGCCAGCGCTATTCTAAAAAATCGCCAATTAATTTTCATTATTTTTTCATTTTTTGTCTCAAAAACATAGGTTATGACCCCTCGTTGGAACGAGCTCGTCGAGCTCGTTCCAACGAGGGGTCATAACCTATGTTTTTGCGACAAAAAATGAAAAAAATTAGTTATTCAAGAATTTTTTTTGCAAGTGTCGTCTGCTTTTCATGTTAGGTAAAGGGTTAAAAGTGTGGTTAAAAAACTTAAAACCACCAGATGTAGTAGTACAATGATTGATTCACCACAAATCTACATGTACATATGCCAGAGCCCAGATCAGAATGGTTAGTTAACCATAAAAAAACAATTAACAGTTGATTGATTTGCATTATTTTTAAAGTTGTGTGGCATGTTATAATAACATGTACAGTACAGTCGCTGTTGATTGGTACAGTTAAAACTAGAAGTCCTGTAATGAACTGTGCACTTATCTACATGTAGCCTTAATTGCGCGTAGGAATTTCACGCAATTTCCTTTTCGAATGGCAACCAAACCTCAGTAGATTCTCCTGCCTGTCAATAGCAAGCAAAAGCACTGTTTCAGCCAATGGACCTCCGGGTTATGTGGAAGTCCATTGGCTGAAACATTGCTTGTGCTCAAGCCATATGTACAGAATTTGAGAGCCATACTACGAAAAAAAAGCGAGCAGATCGATGTGCTATTTGCACGCAATTCATGACAGGACTTCAAGTTTTAACTATACAAATCCATACATGGAAATGGATAGCCCCCAAGCCTGCAAATAAGCAGGTGCCTGTCAGAATGACCAATACACTTTTTCCGAACTGGATACAAGTCTGAAACTTGAAAACATGTTAAATTTCTGTAGGCTTAAACAGAATGAAATTCTTTACTTATATAATTATCACTGATTTGAAAGCTCTCTGTAAGAGGGCTTTCCAATAAATGTTAGTATGTAAACATTATTACAGACCCAGGGAGCGAAATGTACACCTGTCCTGTCCACCTGTCACTGATGGTCAGAAATTGGGTGGAGACAGGTAAAAATAAAATATATCAGTCACATGTGACGGGCATGTTACCTTTTACCTAACAAATCAGCCAAAAAGGGCTGCATAATATACTAAAATCACGATTCTATTTCTTTTTTTTTTCATTTTTTTCTTCCAAACCATAGCTTATGACACCTCATTGGAATAAGCTCATTGAGCTCGTTCCATTGAGGGGGGTCATGAAACTATGATTTGGAAGAAGAAAAAAAGATTTTTTTTTTTTGACAAAATTATTGTAGCTGTCGCCTGCAATTAGTGTTAGATAACGGGCTAATAATCAGTGAATGATTCGATTCTGAAATCAAAGCATCAAGATCAGGGATAAGCCAACAGTATTTGTTCATTGAGGGATGGTATAGCCCTACAACAGACATGTAGAATACATTTTAAACATAACTTTTTACAGTACTATATACACTTATTCATAAATTCACACGAGTTACCAGGGTTCAGGACTTCAGGTGAAACTATGAAGCGACAGGTAAGGCCAAAAAAAATAATGGTGTGTTCGGGTAACGTGCCAGAAAAAAAAGGATCAACCGCTTGTACGGCTTTTGTTTTTGTTTGGGTTTTTTAAAGTAATTTGCGAAAATTTCGGTCTTGCATCCTTGTTACAACCCTCGATATTTTCGATTGGCTCATAAAATGTTTAGGGTCGCACATATAAATTCCCAATACACCTAGAAAAATCCAAGCAGGCACAAAACCATTGGTATCTGTCACAATGACATTCACCAAAAAAAGTATTATTTATAATTTCATTTGCTTGCAGGTGTGGGTAGGATAGCCCAGGGATTTTTCTACCCTTTTTGGGAAAGGGTACAGGGGTCTTTCCAATTGGAAAAATTAGTGTTGTACAGGCTAAAATTGGGAATTTATGTGAACGACTGCCGACAAAAAATAAATAAACTTACTAGCATATCCTGGTAAGAAATCAATATATTATTTATTTATTTATTGGAGTTTAGGGTCATTTATCTGCAACTTAGCCTATGGCTAATTGTGACCACAACAAAGGTATTAAGCCAAGTTTAACCAATCGTTTATATCAATGTTGCCTATTTTAGAGGACTTCCCCTCCAGGGATTGGTGACCGGGTCCCATTTTCAAAGTGAAACAGAGCTGGTTTACCACAGTAAACAAGCACTGCTTCACTTCCTGGGGTTCTCGAGGGATAATCAATGTATTAATCAACGTAAATGTGTTACAATGCAACCCCCTGGCAGCTAAAAATTTCTCAAGGCAGAAGTGCAGTTCACCCCCCCCCCCTCCCCTCATACCACCTCCAGTTAAGCAAGCCATTCGAAGCTCAGCAGGAGCTTCAGACCTGTGGGACAGTTTGGGTAAAATAATTGGGGACGGTTCGGTTGGGGACAGTTCAGGTTTCATGTCATCAGTTAGCAGGTGTATCAGCCCTGGGGACGAATTGAGTAAAATGCAGGTTATCAGTGAGAACTGAAGGAGATGGGCCCAGATGGCGAGCGATCACTCTTGCAAAATTTGTTTCCTGCGAGCGAAAATTTGCAAGCTTGCATTATTGAACCGACCGTACCGATCTTGCATGTTTCAAATCACCAATCAAACAGACTTCCTGTGAACACTGGTAAAGCAGATATCATTTCGAAGATCTTTTATTCACACCTGGCACCAACATGTCAGAAAACACTGTCAAAAACAGGAATTGTTTCAAAACAACACAAATGAATACCCATTGCACCGAAACAATTCACTGTAAAGCCCACTGTCAAATATTTGGTCCTGGTCACTTAAAAATAATCGACTGGTAACACCGAGATGAATTTCCAATTACATGTAGAATGAATTGGGAGTTTTGTGGGGGAAATTGGGAAAAAAGTTACTTTTTTCGATTGCGAATTGGTCTGATATATTCTGCCCCTCTCAACGGTCAAAAGAAACCCTTTATCCCTTGGTAGAATTCTGACACACAAATAAGTCATAAGCAAAATGTCACTTACATGTAATGGAGCACCAGGTTACACAAGGTGCTGCATTAAGTGGCATTTTGCTCATGATTTCTGTGTGTTGTATTGTGTATATCTACTGTGTTGTGTGTATCGACAATCCATTTCCATGCGTGGATTTGTACAAAACTATGAAGACTGTATTGTACATGTAGTCTCAAAAAGAATATTTGAGAGCAAAGTGAATCACAAATATTTCAAAACATTTCACACATATGACTATTTGAATTGTGTACTACATAAAATCCAGAACATGTATACAAACTCAGTGGCCATTTGTACTTCAAGTCATAAAATGATATCAACTCATACTTCTTGTTGGGTAAAACATTATAGTGAATTGTATGTTTATCAAAAACTGCAGGTTCAGTTAATTCAACTATGAAATATTTGTCATTGTCCAACACAAAAATGTCTCTGAGAATGCAAAATAATGGACATTCAGTGTCTTCTTCATACTCCCAGACAAAACTACAACCGATCCTATAATCTAAACCATGAATTTTAACACTGTCAGTACAATATGCCACAAAGCTCTGATGTGTATGGTGACCCGAGTTTGACTGTGCTGCCAAGGCATTAAACTGTGCAATCATCTGGGGATATTTCAACAGCATATCACTTTCAGAACCCTCGGGTACTAAATCACCTTCATACAAAAATGAACCTGCCCCTTGTCCATCACACCGTATCTGCCTGTGAGCCATATACAACTGATGATGTCGAGCCATTGAAAATGGGAGATTTTTAAAATTTCGATACTTTTTAGCCTTGAAAAAGCCATGTTTTCCTTCAAATCTCATGCACCAGTGATGTCTTAATGGACCAAACATAAACATTTGTTTTGGTAGATGAATCAAATAATGCATTTTTGGAGTAAATGGTGATTTTGGATACAAGGTTTTGTATCCATCTAGAAAACTAGCAATCAAAATTCTTAATAAACATGGTGTATCATCTGAGCAGTATGAACTTGTACACAACATAACAATCTGCAAAAGTTGCAGAAAATGAGCCCAATACTTATTGCCCTTGGGAACTTTAGAAGCAATCAATAGTGGAAAAACATTACAAAGTGTTAATAAACCTGATGAAGTTTGCTTTATTTTAATATTACCGTCTGTCCCTTTTGCAAAATTACCTTCTGGTCTATTTTTATTGTGTAAATAAGAATACTGAAATTCAGAAACTTTATTGTTCAACCATGTGATTCTAAAATATTTGTCAACATTTATAAACCTATACAACAAAAGCGACAGAACTAATGGAACAATTCCTTCAAGAAAAATATGCATTGGATCTTGTACCAGTGCTGTTGTAACAGGAAAATCAACAATTCTTAACAAACTACTAGATTTGTTAATACCCCACATTTTACTCCAATACAGTTTTGAATCTCTTGACAAATCTTTCAACAATTCACATCGCTTCCGATGCTCATTTTCATCTCGTTCTACAACTTGATGCTCAAGATATTTCAAAGATAATAGTTTCACAATTTCGACAACTTTTTAAGGCAAATGAGACCCCTTCCTTAAATCCACCAAGCCAATGTGATGCTAATGTATCTGCAGGAGCAACAACAAGACTACCTCGCACGAGAACATTTTCATTGAAAATTTTACTATTTAAACCCTCAGCTGACAACTGGTTTGTAACAGTTATGAAATTATCAAGAAACTTATCCAAACAATCATTGGATCGAACATACTTTGTTTTAGCTACCCAAACAAGTTGAATGACATGTAGCTTCGACCGGTATTCAGGGGGAATGTTTGCTAAGGTGTAATAGAACATTGTGATCTTGTGTTTCTTAACATGACTTCCAATGGGATTAACCACCTCCAGATCATCTGTATTGAGAATAAGTTGCAGTGCCTTTTCATCAGAAGAAAAAAGGGAATGATTTCGAAAAAAAGATCCATCACATATGTCATACATATAACTATTCTGGGAAAAATGGGGATTATGGACATGATGCAAAACCTCTGGTAATTCAAGTAATTTCTGCAAAGATTCCTCTAATGGCACATAGTAACCGAACTGAGGCACTCGAATGATTTTACCTTTTTTGTCAAATGCCTGTGACCCAATAAAACAGCTTTTGGTGAAACATATGGAATATTATCACTTTGTTTATAATAAGTGAGTCGTTTACAAGCAGTATCAAGTTCTTCCAAATAGCTATTGATAGGAATATCATCCAAAAGACTGGTGTCTAAGCCTCTTTCTGCTAACTTTTGCCTTACCGCAACCTGATATGATAACACATTTGTATTCACAAGTTCAGATGCCGAGCAAACAACATCATTTATACCCAATTGCGACAAATTATGTCGAGCTTCAAGAGACAAAGTAAACAGCGATGCTTGCAGTTTAGGTTGTGAACCTTGTGATCCAGGACATTCATCACACTCATCGTCACTATAAACACTATTACTGTTAGATTCAACATTACTACATGAAAGTATGGAGGCAGTCAAATCTGTATGTACATCTATTATTGCATGTTTTCTATGAATATGGCTTCTAAATGTGTTCCATTTTTTGGTTGCATAATTGCAGTTTTTAACAGAACAGGAAACAAAAAAATTGGGATCATGCTTATGCATTCTGATGTAGTGATTTTGAAATTTACAAAACAAGCCAGTAGAGTAATAGCACAGGTTACACAATAAAGAATCCATATTTGGTTTCTTGAGTCACTTGTTACCGAATACATGTAAATGTCCCCAAACTATCATTTAAAACTTGATACATGTGCATCGTGACCAAACACACTAATATCAAAACTTCAGGCCAATAAAAAGGTTAATAAAAGATGCAATTTTCATTGTTGGACCCACATTTCAAATTCATTATTCATTCAAATTCCTACGGGGAACTGAAAAAATCGCCGAAATGGCCTAAATAATTCAAAGTATAGGGCCAAAGTATTTTTTTCTTATTCGTACCTGCACGATTTATGATACTGTACATAAAGATGATATAGTTTACTGTAATAACAAAAAAAAACAATAAAAATATTCAAAATGTACATGTCGCCTTTTGTCGGTCTACAGGCTACAAATTAATCGTGAATTGAATCGACATTACGACAACAAGTCTTGTGAAACCAGCAAAGTCATGACTTCTGAGAGTTATCCTGGGTAGTTTTTTTTAGAGCGATCGACATCAAATGCACCCATATTATATTTACCTAAAATATAATGATTCTCACACAAATTGATTCACGAATGTTAACTGAATATTTGGAATAGATTATTGACAATCAAAATTCCCTTCAAGACTGCCAGGAAGCGGTTCAAGAAAAACGGTACTTCGACTGCGCATGCTGATTCCATGTCGACAGAGGTCACCAACGCAGCGCCCTCATATTATCTTAACACCAGTGTTCAAAGACCAGAACACGTGATTGAACACTGGTGTTCAATTACAACTCGTTGTACTAAAAAGAAAAGACCAAAGAAAGAAATCCAGCGTACAAATAAAATAACATTTGTGTATTTCTGCATGATCTTGGTTTTAAATATGAATTTTGTACTAACAATAAAGCGTAACATACATTTTCTCGATAATTTTCGACCCCGGAAAAGCACGAAACCGTCCGAAAGAGTCCACGATGATTTGTTACATTTTTGGGATTTGGGGGAGTAGACGGGCATTTTAAACCTTTTTATTTTACAGTTTATTTAACATGTTTTCAGCCACACATTGATTATTGCACTGTATATACATACTGAACACATGAATATTAACGTGTTTAACGATACCGTGTATATTTGGACATCAGCGTTCAATTTACGACACCAACAGAAATAATTTGAACACTAGCGTGCCGGGCTGGACACATGGTATTAGAATATTGAACATGTCATAAGGATGACGTTCAAAATTTGAACACTATTATTTACAGTGTATTAAAGCAATTTCCATCAGCTCTGACATTTTGCAATCCAAACCCCTGCCTTCTCAGTTCAATGTTGTGTGTTGCGATATCAGTGTGGCCGGTGTGACAGGAATGATAGTCCGTAGGAAAATTAGTCCCTAGAAATAGTAGACCTAGAACTATAATTCCGCGGAATAACAGTCCAGAGGGACTAACGTTCATACGGACTATCATTCCTGTCACACCGGGAAGTTTCTTCTGTAATTTTATTCCTAATACTTTTAACACATTATTTATTTCCGACAGCGATACATTCTTTCCAGTTAGGTCGATGCCGTCTGAATCACCCAGTCCCGCTATCTTCTTATCTTTTGTTTTTTTCTCAGTAAGGACTTGGATTTTATCACCATGGTTCTTTATTATTTTCAGAATTGCCTTTTTATCCGAGATGCTGAAACGGGAATTTATCGAATTTTTTAACTTCGCGAACTCATCCCTCAGAAGACCCAACTGTTCCTCGAATTCTAATCGTGTAATATCTACCAGTCTCTCTGATGTTTCATTTAAAAGGTTTTCATATTCCGATTTTCGTCTTCCACTGACATCCGATGTCATATTCCATTTCACTTTGAATCCTCGCGGTATTATATTTTCTTCCTGGCATTTTCTAAGAAATTTTATATGTGATTCGCGTTTGTTTATTTTTTCAATTAGTTTCCGTCCCACATTGCAGACCGTCTTCCCTTTTCGCGATAATTCCTGAAAATCTGATTTTATACGTTCCTTTCGCGCATTACTTGGCACGATATCTTTCCTTGGAATTCTTTTAGTCGGCATAAACATACACTTCATCAAATATTTTATATAACTTCGTCAATTTGCCGTCATGCTCGGAAGTTTACTTCCTTCTAAGCGGCTTTCATTTTTGACTAATTCTTATTCCGTTACGTTAAATGCCGTCCCAACACACTAAAAACTGAAGTGCTAAAACTGACACTTTCAAGGTGTTAAACCCATTCTAACTCTTAGGATTTGATTTTAACACTCAAAGTCCAATGCTTTAAGCACTTAGACATTATAATCGTCAGACATCTGAAACTTGAATGGATGGCACTTCCCGTGTGTCCAGCATTGGCGGTTCTTCCAGAATCGTCCATAATTTGATTTGCGCTTGGTGGCTACATAATTCAAAGGACACAACGCAGATGACGCGGAATAGGCTCGAGAGTTCGAGCCTGATCCGCGTCATCTGCGTTGTTTCCTTTTAAGTATCGCGACATTACACTTGCCAAGTGGTATTATTGTAACACCTGTCAAGTTCAGGGATATCTACACTTGAACAAAGTGCTAGTTCAGCACTTAGTAAGTGTTAAATACAGCACTACAAGTGTAGTTTTTAACACTTTAGTTTTTAGCGTGAATGTGTATCGCGTCATGGGAACGTGTAAAATTTAGCGTCACGCTGATCCTAATTGTTGAATGGGAATTAAAAAATTGATTGAGATACGCGTGCGTCTTACAGATCGATTTATTATTTGGCAAGTGGCCGGCTAGCTCCTAATCACGAACCCGTCTATAAAATCGCCGATGCATATCTTCCTTGGGTGGCAACAAGTAAAGATATGTTCCGCATTACACGTTGTTCACTGTTTTAATTGTAAATTATGGACAAACAATACCGTATCATATCTTCCTTAGGTGGTAACAAGTGGAGATATATTCCGCATTATTACGCGCAAAGTTTGTTCCCAGCCTTAGAATTAGGAGCATTCAATCATATATCTCAACATCCCCCTGGTAACAGAGGCAGAAGTGAGTTCGCATGCAGTATTATTCACACATTCAACCATTCCTTGACCCGAATTGTTCAACCGCATTGTTCTCCATATTCAAGTGTATTGCTTATAAAATCACCGTATCATATCTCCCTTGGGTGGTAAAGATATGTTCCCCGCTTCATGTTGTTCTTCGTATCCGAGTCTATTACGCGCAAAATAACCGTATCATATCTTCCTTGGGTGGCAACAAGTAAAGATATGTTCCGCGCTTCACTTTGCTTTTTTTTATTCAAGTGTAAATTATGCAAAAATTACCGTATAATATCTTCCTTGGGTGGCAACAAGTAAAGATATGTTCCGCGTTATTACGCAAAAAGCAAATATATGAATTAGACACTATTTCTAAAACCTCGCCCTGGTAAGAGGCAGAGGCAAGTAAGTTCGTATACCGTATTCACACATCCAATCACTGCTTGGCCCGAATCATTCAATCATTTAAAAGCGCGCCTCCATATCTCCGCCCCAGTACCCAATCCGCGTCAATCAGACATCAATACCGCTGATGAAAAAAAGAATCTTTTTATACCTTCCTTGCGTAGTAATAACCACCCCCCCCCCCCCCCCCGCCCGATCCTCCCAGGGTGTGTAAATGTCTTGTCCCCACCCACTATTGCAGCATATATATGCCTTCCACCACTTATCTAAGTGCAGCCCCTCCTATAATGTCTACACTGACAATCGTAGGCTAGGATTCCATACACCCCCCCCCCCCCCCCCTGCACATACACATGATGTACCCACTGACATATACCCAATGATCATAATCTCACAACATATACACGCTATGTTCAACACCAATGCGTTTTTAGGTGTAATTGCTCAAAACACTAATTTATATCCCCCCCCCCCCCCCCACACACACACACACCCACCACCATCCCCGTTCAGCAAGTTTATAAATGAGAATATTTGGAATTATTCTTGTCTATTGAGCCCATTGGGTTCTAGTGTTTGAAGTTTGTTAATCCACGACCCCTCCTGTAAGCTGTCTTGTGTTGATTAATTTGTTCAATCCCAATAATCTTAAAATTGTTTATACAGCCACTGTGCCACTCTCGACATTTTCTGACAGAACTAACTCCCCGAGAGGGAGATTTACCTCTCAGGGATGACAACATGCCCCATATCCGATGGAAATACACAGCCACTGCGACATTCCTGACAGGACTAATATCCTGGAGAGGGAATGTCAACCTCGGTAGCTAAGATTCTCCTGTCACGGGTGACTACGGGCGTCAGTTATATGATAAGGGGGGGGGGGGGGGGGCACACTATTATGATATATTCCCAACATCCGGTGGAAATACACAGCCACTGTGCTATTCCGGACCTTCAGCCTGACATCTCCTGAAAGGGTTGAGATTCCCGAGAGGGAATATTAACCTCGGTAGCTGAGATTCTCTTGTCAGGGGTGACTATGGGCGTCAGTTAGGTGATACTGGGTTCACGATTTTGATACATTCCCGATATCCGTTGAAAAGACACATCCAGTAAGCCATTCCCGACCTCCAGCCCGACATTTCCAGACAGGGCTGATATCCCCGATAGGGAATATCAACTTCGTTAGTTGAGATTCTCCTGTCAGGGGTGGAAATACACAGCCACTCTATCATTCCTGGGCTTCAGGCCGATATTTTCTAACTGGGAGGATATCCACGAGAGGAAATATCAACCTCGGTAGGTGAGATTCTCCTGTCAGGGGTGACTAAGGGCGTTAGTTAGGTGAAAAGGGGGTAACGATTTTGATACATTCACAATATCCGGTGGAAATACACAGCCACGGTGCTATTCCCGACCTTCAGCCCGACACTTCTAGACAGGGCTGATATCTTCGAAAGGGAATATAAACATCGGTAGCTGAGATTTTCCGGTCAGGGGTGACTACGGGGTGAGTTAGGTTAATAAAGGGGTCACGATTTTGATACATTCGCAATATCTGGTGGAAATATACAACCACTGTATCATACCAGAGCTTCAGACCGATATTTCTTAACAGGGCGGATATCCCCGAGAGGGAATATCAACCTCGGTAAGTGAGATTTTCCTGTCAGGGCTGACTACAGGAGTCAGTTAGGTGATGGGGGGGGGGGGGGGGGGGGGGTTAGCGATTTTTATTTATTCCTAATATCCGGTGGAAATAAACAGCCACTGTGCCATTCCCAACCTTCAGCCCGACACTTTCAGTAGAGATGGGCAATATACCGAAAAACCGAACCGATACCGATATTATGGGGACACCGAAAAACCGAACCGACCCAATCTTTGAATACCGAAACCAACGGTATTTTCAATTTTCCCTGTGCATTCACTATTTATAAGGCCTTGGTGAGGATTGATAGCAGTTGAAGTGTTCATTTTCATGAAAGAAGTGACTGATTTTATTTTTCAGTTTTGTTAAGCCTTAAGGACCAGGGCAGTTGTACTAAATTATCAATAGTCTACGACCTGTACATGTCCAGTTACTTAGCAGTGATTTCTAGCCAAGTCTTGGCTGCCTTAACAGGCAGCCAAGACTTGGCTAGAAATCACTGACCAGATCATTTTACTACTGTCATCAGGCCCACCTAAAGATGACATCTTCAGGACACACATTCTATGATTACAGATGCCTTAAGTGAGCTTGAAAAGTTAAGGCATATTTAGAACAAGTCACCAAATTACTGTAGATATGATCTGTGTTGACAAAAGATTGACAATGTTGAGCCCATCAACAATGGCATGTGTAGCACTGTGATAGAATGATACAAGAACAACTTATTCTGTATTTTTTTGGACATGGATTCCCCTTTGGTACTATCAGTGAATCTGAAGTCACATACCGAATACCGAACCGATACCGCGGTATGCCCACACAAAAATACCGAAACCGATACCGAACTCAAAATTCCAATACCGCCCATCTCTAACTTCCAGCCAGGGCTGATATCTCCGGGAGAGAGTATCAACCACGGTAGCTCAGATTCTCCGGTCAGGGGTGACTACGGGTGTCAGTCAGGTGATAAGGGCGATCACGATTTTGACACTTTCATAATATCTGGTGCAAATACTCAGCCACTGTAATTTTCCCGAGCTTCAGCCCGATATTTCATAATCCAGCTGATACCCTCGAGAGGGAACATCAACCTCGGTAGCTGAAATTCTCATGTCAGGGGTGACTACGACCGTCAATTTAGTGATAAGGGGGTCACGGTTTTAATACATTCCCAAACTCCGGTGGAAACACACAGCCACTGTTCCATTCCAGACCCTTAGCCCGACAATGTCTGACAGGGCTGATATTCCCGAGAAGGAATATCAACCTCGGTTGCAAAAATTCTCATGTCAGAGGTGACTACGCGCGTCAATTGGGTGATATGGGGGTCAGGGTTTTGATACCATTCCAATATCCGGTGGAAATACAAAGGCATTGTGCCATTCTCGACCTTTATCTGGCAAGGCTAATATCCCCGAGAGGGAATATCAACCTCGGTAGCTGAAATTTTTATGTCAGGGGTGACTACGGGGTCATTGAGGTGATAAACGGGCCACGTTTTTGATACATTCCTGATATCCGTTCAAAATACACAGCCACATTGCCATTCCCGACCCTTAGCCCGACATTGTCTGACAGGGCTGATATCCCCGAAAGGGAATATCAACCTTGGTAGCTTAAATTCTCAAGTGAGTGGTGATTGCGGGCGTCAATTGGGTGATATGGGGGGGGGGGGGGGGGGGCACGGTTTTGATACCCTCCTAATATCCGGTGGAAATACACAGCCCTTTTAGAGCTTTATCTCGGACTTATCTGACAGGGCTGATATACTTGAGAAGGAATATAAACCTCGGTAGCTAAAATTCTCATGTAAGGGGTGCCTACGAGAGTCATTCAGGTGACTAGGGGGTCACGGTTTTGATACATTCTCGATATCCGTTCCAAACACACAGCCACTGTGCCATTCCCGATAATAAGCCCGGCATTGTCTGATAGGGCTGATATCCCTGAGAGGGAATATCAACCACGGTAGCTGAAATTCTTATGTCAGGGGTGACTACGACCGTCAATTGCGTGATAAGGGGTCAAGGTTTCGATACATTCCCAAAATCCGGCGGAAACACACAGCCACTGTGCAATTCCAGACCTTTAGTCCGACAGGGCTTGTATACCCGAGAAGGAATATTAACCTCGGTAGCCGAAATTCTCAAGTCAGGGGCCACTACCGGCATCAGTAAGGTGATAATGGGGTCACGGTTTTGATACATCCCCGATATCCGTTCAAAATACACAGTCACTGCGCCATTCCCGACTGTTAGCACGGCATTGTATGACAGGGCTGATATCCATGAGATGGAATATGAAACTCAGTAGCAGAAATGCTCATGTCAGGGGTAACTACGGCTGTCAGTTAGGTTATAAGGGGGTCACGGTTCTGATACATTCCCAATATCCGTCTGAAATACACAACCACTGTGCCATTCTCGACCTCTAGCCGGACATTGTCTGATAGGACTGATCTCCTCGAGAAGGAATATCAACCTCGGTAGCTGAAATTGTCATGCCAGTGGTGACTTCGGGGTCACTGAGGTGATAAGAGGCCAGGTTTTTGATACATTCCTAACATCCCGTCAAAATACACAGCCACTGTGCCATTCTCGACCCCTAGCCGACATTGTCTGATAGGTCTGATATCCCTGAGAAGGAATATCAACCACGGTAGCTGAAATTCTCATGTCAGGGGTGACTACGACCGTCAATTTGGTGACAAGGGGTCACGGTTTTGAAACATTCCCAAAATCCGGCAGAAACACACAGCCTCTGTGCCATTCCAGACATTCCCGAGAAGGAATATCAACTTCGGTAGCCGAAATTCTAATGTCAGGGGTGACTATTGGCGTCAATTAGGTGATAAGGGGTCATGATTTTGATACTTTTTCAATATCAGATGAAAATACACAACCACTGTGCCATTCTGGATCTTTAGGCCGAAAATGTCTGACAGGGCTGATATCCCCGAGAAGGAATATCAACCTCAGTAGCTTAAATTCCCATGTCGGGGGTGACTACGGCCGTCAGTTAGGTTATAATGGCCTCACGGTTCTGATACATTCCAAATATCCGTTTGAAATACACAGCCACTGTGCCACTCTCGAACTTTAGCCGGACATTGTCTGACAGGTCTGATATCCCCGAGAGAGAATATCAACCTCGATAGCTGAAATGTTCATGTCAGTGGTGACTACGGGGTTATTGCGGTAATAAGAGCAACGCTTTTGATACATTCCTGATATCCGTTCAAAATACACAGCCATATTGCCATTCCCGACCCTTAGCCCGACATTGTCTGACAGGGCTGATATCACCGAAAGGGAATATCAACCTCGGCAGCTGAAATTCTCACGTCAGTGGGATTGTGAGCGTCAATTGGGTGATTTTGGGGTCTAGGTTTTGATACCTTCGCAATATCTGGCGATAATACACAGCCACTGTGCCCTTTCCGAGGTTTATCCCGGACATATCTGACAGGGCTGATATCCCTGAGAAGGAATATAAACCACGGCAGCTTAAATTCTCATGTAAGGGATGCCTACGAGAGTCAGTCAGAGTAGCTGAAATTCTTATGTCAGGGGTGACTGCAACCGTGAATTTGGTGACAAGGGGGGTCACGGTTTTGATACATTCCCAAAATCCGGCGGAAACACACTACCACTGTGTCATTCAAGACCTTTAGTCCGACAATGTCTGACAGGGCTGATGTTCCAGAGAATGAATATTAACCTCAGTAGCCGAAATTCTAAAGTCAGGGGTCTCTACCGGCGTCAGGTGGGTGATAATGGGATCACGGTTTTGATACATTCTCGATATCCGTTCAAAATACACAGCCACATTGTCATTCCCGACCCTTAGCCCGGCATTGTCTGACAGGGCTGATATCCCCGAAAGGGAATATCAACCTCTGTCCCTGTGCCAAACCCAACCATTAGGCCGACGTTGTATGACAGGGCTGATATCCCTGAGATGGAATATGAACCTCGGTAGCTGAAATTCTTATGTCAGGGGTGACTACAACCGTCAATTTGGTTATAAGGGGGTCACGGTTTTGATACGTTCCCAAAATCCGGCGGAAACACACAGCCACTGTGCCGTTCCAGACCTTTAGCCCGACAATGTCTGACAGGGCTGATATTCCAGAGAATGGATATTAACCTCAGTAGCCGAAATTCCCAAGTTAGGGGTCACTACCGACGTCAGTTAAGTGATAATGGGGTCACGGCTTTGAAACATTCCCGATATCCGTTCAAAATACACAGCCACATTGTCATTCCAGACCCTTAGCCCGGCATTGTCTGACAGGGCTGATATCCCCGAAAGGGAATATCAACCTCGATAGTTGAAATTCTCACGCCAGTGGTGATTGGAGGCGCCAATTTGGTGATATAGGGGTCACTGTTTTAATACCTTCCCAATTACCGGTGCAAATACACAGCCACTGTGCCCTTTCCGAGCTTTAGCCCGATATTTCCTAACCGACCAGATATCCTCGAGAGGAAAGATTTACTTCGGTAGCTGAGATGCTCCTGTCAGGGATGACTATGTGCGTCAGTTAGGTGATAAGTGGGGCAACGATTTTTATGCATTTTCGATATCCGGGGGAAATACACCGCCACTGTGCAATTTCTTACCTTCAGCCCGATATCTCCCAAAAGGGCTGATATCCCCGAGAGTGATTATTAACCTCGGTAGCTGAGATTCTCCTGTTAGGGGTGACTATGGGCGTCAGTTAGGTGATACTGAGTTCACGACTTTGATACATTCCCAATATCCAATAGAAATACACAGCCACTGTGCCCTTCCAAGCCTTCAACCCAACATTTCCTGACAGGGCTGATATCCCCGAGAGGGAATATTAACCTCGGTAGCTAATATTCTCCTATCGGGGTGACTACGGGCGTCAGTTGGGTGATAAGGGGTCACGATTTTGATACATTCCCGATAACCCGGGGAAAGACACATCTACTGTGCCATTCCCTACCTTCAGTCGGATATTTCCTAACAGGGCTGATATTCCCGAAAGGGAATATTAACCTTGGCAGCTGAGATTCTCCTGTCAGGGCTGACCACGGGCGTCAGTTAGGTGATATTGGGGTAACGATTTTGATACATTCCCAATACCCGGGGGAAATACACGGTCACGGTACCATTCCTGAGCTTCAGACAGATATTTCCTAACAGGGGTAATATCTCCGAGATGGAATATCAACCTCGGTAGCTGAGATTCATGTCCGGGGTGACTACGACCGTCAATTTGGTGATAAGCGGGTCACGGTTTTGATACATTCCCCAAATCCGGCGGAAATTCACAGCCACTGTGCCATTCCACATCTTTATCCCGACATTGCCTGACAGGGCTGATATCCCCAAGAAGGAATATTAAATACGGAAGCTTAAATTTTCAAGTAAGGGGTGACTGCGGGCGTCAGTCAGGTGATAAGGGTCACGGATTTGATAAATTCCCAATATCCGGTGGAAATACACAGCCACTGTTCCATTCTGGACCTTTAGCCTAACATTGCCTGACAGGGCTAATATCACCGAGAGGGAATATCAACCTCGGTAGCAGAAATTGTCACGTCAGGCGTGATTACGGGATCATTGAGGTGATAAAAGGGCCACGCTTTTGAATCATTCCTGATATCCGTTCAAAATACACAGCTACATTGCCATTCCCGACCCTTAGCCCGACATTGTCTGACAGGGCTGATATCCCCGAAAGGGAATATCAACCTCGGTAGCTGAAATTCTCTTGTCAATGATAACTACGGACGTAAGTTATGTGATACGTGGGTCACATTTTGATTCATGCCAAATATCCCAAGGAAATACACATCCAGTGTGCGATACTTGACCTTTAGCCCAACAGTGTCGAATAGGGCTGATATCCTGAGTTGGAATATCAACACCAGCAGTCGAGATTCTCATTTCAGGGGTGAATATGGACGTCATTTATGTAATGGGGGAGGGGGTCACACTTTTGACACGAGCCCAATATCCCATGGAAATACACCTCCACTGTGCAATACCCGACCTTCAGTCCAACATTGTCTGACAGGGCTGATATTCCCAAGAGGAGATATCAACACCGGCATCCGAGATTCTCATTTCAGGGGTGACTACGGACGTCAGTTATCTGATATAGTGGGATGGCTCACGATTTTGATACATGCCCAATATCCAATGGAAATACACTGCTACTGTGCGATTGCCGACCTTTAGGCCAATATTGTCTCACGGGGCTGATACATGCTGAATGGAATATCAACGCCCGCAGCCACGATTCTCATGTCAGAGGTGATTGCCGACGTCATTTATGTGATAAAGGGGGTCACGATTTTGATACATGTCCAATATCCGATGGAAATACATCACCATTGTGCAATAAACGATCTTTATCCCGAGATTGTCTGACAGGTCTGATATCTCCGAGAGGGAATATCAAGTCCGACAGCCACGATTCTCATGACAGGGGTGACTACAGACGTCAGTTGTGTGATAGCGGGTGGGGGGGGGGGGGGGCGGGGGGGGGGGGGGGGTAATGGGAAGGGGCACAATTTTGATACATGGCCAATATCCGATGGAAATACACCGCCACTGTGCGATAGCCGCCCTTTATCCCGACATTGTCTGAATGGGCTGCTATCCGCAAAAGTGATTATCAACACCCGCAGCCGAGATTTATATGTTAGGGATTACTATGGACGTAGGTTATGTGATAATAGGTCACAATTTTGATACATGCCCAATACACCCCCACTGTGCGATAGCCGACCTTTAGCCCGACAATTTTTAACAGAGCTGATATTCCGGGGAGGAAATATCAACACCGGCAGCTGAGATTGTCATGTCAAGTGTGACGTCAGTAAAGTGATAAAGGGGTCACGATTTCGATACATGCCCAATATCCGAGGAAAATTAACAACCCCTCTGCGATACCCGACCTGCAGCCCGACAGTTTCGGTCACGGCTGATATCTCCGAGAGAGAATATCAACATCGGTAGCCAAGATTTTCATAGCTGGTATGACTACGGACGTCAGTTAGGTAACGTGGGGGGGGGGGGGGGGGGAGGGTCATATGTTTGATACATGCCTACTATCCGAAGGGAATACACACCCCTGTGCGATACCCCAACACGTGTTACAGGGCAGAACTGTGTTTCGTAATACTAATGGGCCAAAGTATATATGATCTTTAAGTTTAGAGTAGGGATTCAGTAAAGTAATGGTCATGAATCTCTACCACGAGCCGACCGTGGTTCGGCGCGCAATGTGGTCTTAGAAGTGCAAAGATAAAACCCCGGCCCAGTCTGGCCTGACCAGGAACGACACGGCCCGGACCGACGAGGTCCGTAGTCCATACTAGACCTATACTAATAAACCTTTGTCTAATATCTTAGCTTGGATTCACTTAGCCCAGCAAAGATTCCTGTGCTTACCCCGATAAGTATTAGTAGGGTCTTAGAATTGACGAAACAGGATCAAAAGTAATTTTTCAAAATTTCTTGACAACCGCCGTTTTATGATCGGCCTAGCTGCTTACAGATGACATTGTCTATATCTTTGGAAACAATTCAACTACATCATTCCCTAAAATTTGTCACTTCTTTCTCATCCGAAACCCCCTCGTGGCGTCTCTGCAAGTGACCGTTCCGAGATACCCACAGACCACCGGTGTCGAACTTACAAGCGCGCCCAATAAGAAACCATAATATCCCAACACAGTCGACCGAGACAATTGAATGGACAGTCATGGTTGTCATCCCCAGGCTTGACAAACTTATTAAACTAAATTACTCCCGTGTTGACCTTTCTCTCCTTCTCCGGGGCCACTAGGGGCACTTCCGTTCTAAAGCAGAGTGATTTTTAGAGGGCCATTTCGGGGTCCCGGATGTTGAGACTAGAGTAACCATTAATGATGAAATTGATCTACATTACAACTGTTTCAAAATGTATGATGATCAAATGAAACCTGATCTACATTACAACTGTTTCAAAATGTGTGATGATCAAATGAAACCTGATCTACATTACAACTGTTTCAAAATGTATGATGATCAAATGAAACCTGATCTACATTACAACTGTTTCAAAATGTATGATGATCAAATGAAACCTGATCTACATTACAACTGTTTCAAAATGTATGATGATCAAATGAAACCTGATCTACATTACAACTGTTTCAAAATGTATGATGATCAAATGAAACCTGATCTACATTACAACTGTTTCAAAATGTATGATGATCAAATGAAACCTGATCTACATTACAACTGTTTCAAAATGTATGATGATCAAATGAAACCTGATCTACATTACAACTGTTTCAAAATGTATGATGATCAAATGAAACCTGATCTACATTACAACTGTTTCAAAATGTATGATGATCAAATGAAACCTGATCTACATTACAACTGTTTCAAAATGTATGATGATCAAATGAAACCTGATCTACATTACAACTGTTTCAAAATGTATGATGATCAAATGAAACCTGATCTACATTACAACTGTTTCAAAATGTATGATGATCAAATGAAACCTGATCTACATTACAACTGTTTCAAAATGTATGATGATCAAATGAAACCTGATCTACATTACAACTGTTTCAAAATGTATGATGATCAAATGAAACGTGATCTACATTACAACTGTTTCAAAATGTATGATGATCAAATGAAACCTGATCTACATTACAACTGTTTCAAAATGTATGATGATCAAATGAAACCTGATCTACATTACAACTGTTTCAAAATGTGTGATGATCAAATGAAACCTGATCTACATTACAACTGTTTCAAAATGTGTGATGATCAAATGAAACCTGATCTACATTACAACTGTTTCAAAATGTATGATGATCAAATGAAACCTGATCTACATTACAACTGTTTCAAAATGTATGATGATCAAATGAAACCTGATCTACATTACAACTGTTTCAAAATGTATGATGATCAAATGAAACCTGATCTACATTACAACTGTTTCAAAATGTATGATGATCAAATGAAACCTGATCTACATTACAACTGTTTCAAAATGTATGATGATCAAATGAAACCTGATCTACATTACAACTGTTTCAAAATGTGTGATGATCAAATGAAACCTGATCTACATTACAACTGTTTCAAAATGTATGATGATCAAATGAAACCTGATCTACATTACAACTGTTTCAAAATGTGTGATGATCAAATGAAACCTGATCTACATTACAACTGTTTCAAAATGTGTGATGATCAAATGAAACCTGATCTACATTACAACTGTTTCAAAATGTATGATGATCAAATGAAACCTGATCTACATTACAACTGTTTCAAAATGTGTGATGATCAAATGAAACCTGATCTACATTACAACTGTTTCAAAATGTGTGATGGTCAAATGAAACCTGATCTACATTACAACTGTTTCAAAATGTATGATGATCAAATGAAACCTGATCTACATTACAACTGTTTCAAAATGTATGATGATCAAATGAAACCTGATCTACATTACAACTGTTTCAAAATGTGTGATGATCAAATGAAACCTGATCTACATTACAACTGTTTCAAAATGTATGATGATCAAATGAAACCTGATCTACATTACAACTGTTTCAAAATGTATGATGATCAAATGAAACCTGATCTACATTACAACTGTTTCAAAATGTATGATGATCAAATGAAACCTGATCTACATTACAACTGTTTCAAAATGTATGATGATCAAATGAAACCTGATCTACATTACAACTGTTTCAAAATGTATGATGATCAAATGAAACCTGATCTACATTACAACTGTTTCAAAATGTATGATGATCAAATGAAACCTGATCTACATTACAACTGTTTCAAAATGTGTGATGATCAAATGAAACCTGATCTACATTACAACTGTTTCAAAATGTGTGATGATCAAATGAAACCTGATCTACATTACAACTGTTTCAAAATGTATGATGATCTAATGAAACCTGATCTACATTACAACTGTTTCAAAATGTGTGATGATCAAATGAAACCTGATCTACATTACAACTGTTTCAAAATGTGTGATGGTCAAATGAAACCTGATCTACATTACAACTGTTTCAAAATGTATGATGATCAAATGAAACCTGATCTACATTACAACTGTTTCAAAATGTATGATGATCAAATGAAACCTGATCTACATTACAACTGTTTCAAAATGTGTGATGATCAAATGAAACCTGATCTACATTACAACTGTTTCAAAATGTATGATGATCAAATGAAACCTGATCTACATTACAACTGTTTCAAAATGTATGATGATCAAATGAAACCTGATCTACATTACAACTGTTTCAAAATGTATGATGATCAAATGAAACCTGATCTACATTACAACTGTTTCAAAATGTATGATGATCAAATGAAACCTGATCTACATTACAACTGTTTCAAAATGTATGATGATCAAATGAAACCTGATCTACATTACAACTGTTTCAAAATGTATGATGATCAAATGAAACCTGATCTACATTACAACTGTTTCAAAATGTATGATGATCAAATGAAACCTGATCTACATTACAACTGTTTCAAAATGTGTGATGATCAAATGAAACCCAAGTGACTTTTTATTCCAAATTCACCTTCAATCAAAGTATGTCACCAAGTTGCTTATTTTCGAGATAGACGTATTGTGTTAAGAGAAAAGACATGAATATGGAGATTTGAATGTGAAAGAACATGGATCGCAGCACAATGGTGAATACAGATAAATGACTTTTCTTTCCCGGCACACTGCATGTCTCACAAACCAATGCAGATATATTATCAAGCTGTTCCAATATTTCCGGAAATTTCGTAAGTAAAAACAATATTGAGGGGTATCAGAAACCCCAACAGGGTCCCAGATTAACCTTCCATTTCATAAAAATGTTTTCGACGAATGTCACCGGACCCCGACCAACGAGAGGGAGGATACACCCTCTCGTAATCCTCTCGGGTAACACGTACGGATCTTCGATCGTCATGACGTATTTTACCCCCCCCCCCCCCCCCCACCACTCATTGCACCCCAATAATATTTCGTTCCAGCTCCCCTGAAAGCCATTCAAAACAAAACACAAACGAAGACGTTGATGAAGAGCATAAACTAAGAAGCTAGGGAGGGGTGTATTTACCCTCCAAAAAGTATTAATTCTTGGTCCAGATTATACTCGCGGTGATGCTTAAAGTCAGTTTCAAACAAAACACGAAAGAAGTGGATAACACGAATAAATTTTGAAACGAGCCTGATAACGATACAAGCAGCAAATTCGAATGGGCAGGGCAGTATCCAGCAGTCCTCACCTGGGGAGTCGGTTGCAACAGCCAGAGAATCGCTGAGAATCGCATCCATCTCGTCGCTGCGCCGCGAGGATGATGCTGCGCAGATACTCTGTTAGCGTAATTGGCGAGCGATGTCAAGTTAGTTACTTATTCCTTATTTGACATTTTGACATTTTTTATTCCATCAAAACAGGAAAAATGCGACCTGCTGTAGGGTGGCACAAATGAAGACTAGTTGATTGACATGTTGCCAGTCTCCATATGCCCCTTCTTTATGGGGCAACCGAGGCCCTAAAAGTGACAACCTCCCAGAAAACCTTCTAGATGAGCAAATCTGATCAAATAAAAGGTGCTGTAGAGTGGCACATATAAAGACGAGATGATTGACATGTTGCCCGTCCCCCTATGACCCCTTTTAATGGAGTTTGTCCCCGAGGTTTAACGTGGGTTTCTCTGCGAGTCAATCAGCAAGGTTAGCAGGACTTTTATCCAAGTTTATCCATGAATTTATCCGCGTGTTTAACTCGTGTTTAATGCGTGTTGTGTTTAGCGCAAGCTAATCCTCGTGGTTAACTCGAGTTTATCCTTGAGATTAACCCGAGTTTAACGGGAGTCTGTTCGCGAGGTTAACGCGAGTCTATCTGCAAGGTTAACTCCAGTTTGACGCCAGTTTAGTCGAGTTGAACGCGAGTTTATCTGTGATGTTAGAGCGAGTATATGCGCGGAGTTGACGCGAGTTTAATGCGTGTTCGTCCGCGTTTTTGGCGCTAGTTTATCCGTAAGGTTAACGCGAGTTTATCAGCGAGGTTAACATGCGTTTAACGCGAGTTTATCGGCGATGTTAACGCGAGGTTATCACGAGTTCATCTGTGAGGATAACGCGAGTTGGGCGCCAGTTTATAGGCGAAGTTCACATGAGGTTATCCGCGAGGTTGCCTCGAGTTTAACGCGAGTTTATCGGCGATGTTAATGCGAGGTTATGCGCGAGTTTATTACGAGTTTATCCACAATCTTAGCGCGAGTACAACGCGAGGTTAACTCGAGTTTAACGCGAATTTGTCCGCGAGGTTATCGCAAGTTTATGTGCGTTGTTAGCTAGGGTTAACCCGCGATGTTAACTGGAGATTAACGCGAGTTTATCCGTGAGGTTAGCGCACGTTTAACGTGAGTTTTTCTGGGATATTAATGCGAGTTTATGCGCAATGATATTACGACTTTCTCCGCGATATTATTTGGCGCATCCTGGGATGTTAACGCGAGTTTATCCTGAAGGTTAACTCGAGTTTAACGCGCGTTTATCGGCGATGTTAACATCCATGCACGAGGTTAGCGCGACTTTATCGGCGATGTTAACGTGAGTTTATCTGCGAGGTTATCGCGAATTTATCTGTGTTGTTAGCGCGAGTTAAACGCGATGTTACGCGAGAATGAGGCGAGTTTATCTGCGTGGTCATCGCGAGTTTGGCGCAGGTATATCCGCGACGTTAACGCGCGTTTAACGCAAGTTAATTCAAAAGGTTAACGCGAATGTATCCGCATTTAACTTGCGTTGATACGTGCGATTAACGCACCTTTGACGGGTGTTCATCCGCGAGTCAACGTGAGTTTATCCCCGAGGTTAACGTGAGTATAGCGCAACGTTACCCGCGAGTTTAATGTGAATTTATCCCCGATGTTAAGGTGCGTTTAACGCGTGTTTAGCGCTACTTAATCCGCGAGGTTAACGCGCGTTCATCTCCGGGTTATCTCCGGGTTAATGCGAGATTAACGTGAGTTACATCGCGTGGTTAGCTCGTATTTATCCGTGGGATTAGCGCGAGTTTATGTGCGAGGCTAATGCGAGTTTAACCGCGAGATAAACGCGAGTTTATCCGCTAAGTTTACGCGAGTTTAAAATTAGGGTAACTCAAGTTTAACGCGAGTTCATCCGGGAGGTGAATTCAAGTTTAACGGGCGTTTATCCGCGGCGTTAGAGCGAATTTGACGCGAACGTATTGGTGAGGTTAGCGCGTGTTCAACTCGAGTTTATCCGCAAGGTTAACGCGAAATTGACACAAGCGTTAATCTCGCGTCAACCTTGTGGATTAACTTCCATTAAACTCGCATCAACCACGCGGAAAAAACTTGCATCAATCTCGTGGTTGAATTCACGTTATCCTCACGGTTAAACTCGAGGAAAAACTCACGCTAAACTCGTGGTAACCTAGCGGATAAACTCCTGTCAAACTTGTGTTACCTCGCGAAAAGCTCGCGTAAAACTCTTGCTAAACTCATGGTCAAACCCCCGCGAACCTCACAGATTAACATTCGTTATCGTTAATCTCGCGTCAACCTCGCGGATTAACTCGTGTTAAACTCGCGTAAACCTCGCAGATAAAGTCACGCTAACCTCGCGGTAAACCCCCGTTAACCTCGCTGATATACTCGCGCCAAACTCGCGGATAAACTCCTGTAAAACTTGCGTTAATAGTCTCGCGTTAATCTCGAGAATAAATTCGCTTAAAACCCGCGATATCGTCACACATAAACTCGCGCTAACCGCATGGAATAACACCCGTTATCGTCGCGGATTAACAAGCATTAATCTCACGTCAACCTTGTGGATTAACTTGCGTACATATTGCCTTAATCTCACGTTAGCCTCGCAGATAAACTCGCGTTCACTTTGCGGATAAACTCGCGCCAAAGTCACGTTAACCGCCTCGATAAACTCATGTTAACCAGGCGTTAACCTCGCCGATAAACTCGCGTTGAACTTGAGTTAGCCTCGGGGATAACCTTGCATCAACCTCCCGGATAAACTCAAGCCACTCACGCATCAACCTCCCAGTTAACTCGCGTTAACCTTGCAGATAAACTCACGGTGACCTCACGTCAAACTCGCGATGATATCACGGATAACCTCATGATAACCTTGCGCATAAATTCGCATTAATATCGTGGATAAACTCGCGTTAACCTCGCGAATTAACCCTACATAACACCGTGGATAAACTCGCGATAATCTCGTGGATAAATTGGCGTTAAACTCGCGTTAACCTATCATTTAACTCGCGCTAACAACGCGAATAAACCAGTGATAAACTTGCGTTAACATCGCCGATAAACTCGCATCAAACTCGTGTTAACCTCGCAGATCAACTCGCACCAAACTCCCGTTAACCTCGTGAATAAACTCATGTTAATCTAGCGTCAAACTTGCGCTAATAACGCGGATAAACGCACGATAACCTCGCGCTAACATTGCATTAACCTCGCGGAAAAATCGCGCATTAACCTCCGCCGCGATAAACTAGAGTATATCTCGCAGATATACTCGCTAAACTCGCATTAACGTCGCACATAAACTTGCGCTAACCGCACTGATAAACACACATTGACCTCGCGAATTATCTCATATTACACTCGAGTTAAACTCACGTTAACCTCGCTGATAAACTTGTGTTGAACACGTGCTAACCACACAGATAATGTCGCGATGACCTCGAGTCAAACTCGGGCTAACAACGCGGATAATTTCCTTTTAAACACGAGTTAACCTCGCGGATGAATTCGAATTAAACTTGAGTTAACCTCGTTTTAAACTTGTGTTAATCTAGCGGATAGACTGGCGTTAAATCTCGCGGATAAACTCGCGTTAACGTTGCCCATAAACTCGCATTAATCTCGTGGATAAGGACACGTTAACCTCGCGAATTGACTTGCGTAATCTCGCATTAGCCTTGGGGATAAACGCGTGTTAACCTCACGGATTACCTAGCATTAAACTCGCCTTAACCTCGGCGATAAAGTTACGTTACACTCGAGGGCAGGGCTGGGAGAAGTTAACTGTTAACGCGTTAAACGTGTTTGTTTGTTTGTTTGTTTGGTGGTGGTTAACGTCACATATTTATGCACCATGGCTAATCGTGACACAACATGGAGATGAAGTCAAGTTTAGTCAATCGTTGATCTACATGTTGCCCATTTTAGAGGACTTTCACCCCAAGCATTGGTGACTGGGTCCCATTTTACTAGTAAAGCGGAATTGGTTTACCACAGTAAACAAGAGCTGCTTACTTCCCGGGGTTCCCACGGGGACGTTTAAACGTGTTAAAACATTTTAACGTGTTAAAATTCTCTTAACGTCAGTTAATACGTTAAATTCAGAAGCGGATCCAAGATTTTAGGATAACATGTGCCATCCTGTCCCAAAGCCTAATTTGTGCATTTAATATTGATTAAACCACCTAATTTAGCTATTTTAAGGGTTTTGTGTTTTGTCTGGCCGATAGGAGGGGGGGGGGGGGGGGCGCCATGTGCCACCCCCTTAAATTCGCCTGTGTAAATTTATGACTGTATGATTTTATAACATGGCGCCATTATAATTCGTCATATATTAGAAAATACACACGTTAGTTTCTTTTCTCATTGTCTCAAGTTTTCAACTGAGTCAGAAACAGTGGTCGGAACAAAAAAAAGTTTTTTGAATCCGGGGTCCAGGGCTGGACCCCCGATCAAAAAACTTTCTTTTGTTCCGACCACTGTCTCTGACTCAGTTAACCCTTTACCCAACGTAACGGCCAAAACCGGCCAGCGTTCTTCTAAAAAATCGTCAGTTAATTTTCATTATTTTTTCATTTTTTGTCTCAAAAACATAGGTTATGACCCCTCGTTGGAACGAGCTCGTCGAGCTCGTTCCAACGAGGGGTCATAATCTATGTTTTTGAGACAAAAAATGAAAAAATTAGTTATTCAAGAATTTTTTTTGCAAGTGTCGTCTGCTTTTCATGTTAGGTAAAGGATTAAAACTACCAATGAAGAAGATGTAACTAAAATGTGTCCTGTCGAAGTAGAACCGGGAAATGTTACAGTTTCTGTCTCAAATGATGAACCACCGGTGAAGGTTAAGAAGTCATTCTTAGAAGAACTCCTTGGAGACGGGCGTGAGTCCAGTGAAAACTGCGAAAGGGCAGACATTGATGATGAGATAGCGGAGTATGAAAGGCCAAGGTCACTGTCCGTCGCCGATGATCCACTAGTCTGGTGGAAGAATCGAGAGACAGTCTTCCCCTGATAAGCCAAACTAGCACTATTTAGTAATGCCGGCAACTTCCGCCTCGTCAGAGAGACTATTTTCTGCTTTTGGTTTAGTTTTTGAGCACCGCCGCATGTCGCTGCTGAGAGAAACGGCATCTGCTATTATTTTCCTGCACGAAAACTCTTCAGAATTCACCTTTTAGATTAGGTTGCACCTATGGACTATGGTTTTATGCTTTCAGCACATAAAGTTGCGTTCAAACATTCAAATTGAGTTGAAATTGGGTTTGTTGTTCTTTTGGAGTATTTTAACCATTTTTAACACGTTAACGTGAATTTCTTTAACGCATTAACGCGTTAAGGAAAAAATTAACTGCTCCAAGCCCTGCTTGCGGGTAAACACGCGTTAACATAGTGGATTGACTTGCGTTAAACTTGCGTTACACTCGTGTTAACCTTGCAGATTACCTCACGTTAACTTAGCGGTTAACATGCGTTAATGTCCCGGATTAACTCGCGTTAAACTCGCGGATATTCTCACCCCAAACGCTGGCTAACTACGCGGATAAACATGATTTAACCTCACGAATTACCTCAGGTTAATCTTGGTTTAACATCGGGGATAATCTAACGTTCAAATCGCGGGCAAACATGCGTTAAATTCGCGTGACCCTCGCAGATTAACACACGGATAAACTCGCAATAAGCCCGAGGATAACTTCGCGTTAAACTCGCGTTCAACTCGAGCTAACAATGCGTATAAACTTGCGATAACCTCTCGCATAAACTCGCGTCAACATCACCGATAAACTCGCCTTTAACTCGCGTTATCCTCGCGCAAAACTCGCGTTAACCTCGCGTTAAATTTGCGTTACCGTGGATAAACGTGGATATCGTGGATAAACTCTGACTGCACCGACAAACACATGTCAATCACGGGGATTAACTCGCGTCAAACTCGCGTTAACCTCGGGGATAAACTCGCGATACCTCGCGGATGAACACCCGTCAAAATCGCGTTAATCTCGCGTTTAAACGCACGTTAAACTTGAGTAAACCTCGCGGATACATTCGTGTTAACCTTGCGGATTAACTCGCATTAACGTCACGGATACACTTGCGCGTCAAACTCTCGATGATCTCGCGGATAACTCGCCTCATACGTGCGTAACATTGCGTTTAACATGCGCTAACAATGCGGATAATAACCCCGCACATAAACTCATGTTAACATCGCCGATAAACTCGCGCACATTCTATTCTCTAAAAAATAAATAAATAATATCACTAAAGGCAGCAGAGAACACACAGTTTCTTTGAATTCCGGATGAAGTAAATTCGATATTATATTTAATTGTTAAAGTTTTTAATCTACTCAGTACCGAGTGTTCATTTCTGTTCCGGACGGAATTTGGTTATTTTGATAACAAGGATGTGACCTTTAATGAAGTTCTAGATTCATTTTGACAATAATTGTATTTCGCTTTCGTATTGTGCATTCAGTCAAACGAGTGAGAATTGAAAAATTGTGCATATTCAGTATCTTGAATTCTATAAACTGAATATTGTAAAGAGAAGAAAGAATCTTTGAATTGTATCCACTGTATATTATAAGGAGAAGCACCCAACATTTTGGGCAAAAACAGACTTAAATTTCTGTCTAGCCACCCCCACCCCTCCCCGAACCCACTGTTTGAAAAAAAACCCTGAAAACATAGAGACACTGTAAAGAGTTAAAAACCCACTGCAACGACCCATCCCCAAACTAGAGTATTTAGAAAGGCCCATAGCGAATTCAAACAAATTAAAGAGAAAATGAAAAGCTGTGATTCGCATATGAATTGCATCCATTAAACATTGGCAGGGGAAGCATGGATCTTTGAATTGTATCCATACCATGGACTAATCCTTACCCAACGTCATCGTACCATCAGAATGGAATGGTACATCAGCGTGTTCGCAGGACTCAGCAGCATTGACGCACAGTTCTTTTTAGTAACGAATCACAATTTTAACTACGGTGCGCTGATGGTAGGGCAAGAGTGTATAACCGACAAGCAGAAAGGTTTTCTGATGATTGCGTGCAGGAATGCGACTAGTTTGGCTGGGGTAGTGTAATGGTCCGGGCAGGAATGTCCTTGCACCATCGAACGCAGTTGATCTTCATCGATGGTAATCTGAATGGACAGCTATATAGGGACGAAATTATCAACGCTGTTGTTGTTCCATTGTTCAATGCTAACGTCGGATTGCAGTTATGCCAGCAAGACAATGCCCGATGTCACGTATCTGTCGAGACTTTCTTGAGGAGCAGAGCATCGAACTTCTTCCCTGGCCCCCACTGTGGACAATCGGGGTTAAGTGCCTTGTCCAAGAAACAACGCTGTCACCCATCTGAGGATTAACTGAGCTCAACATTGCTTATACGGTGATCCGACGAGAACCGGTTACCGCAACGCCACTGTGCCCCCCTGGGATTAAAGTCAATAATACTAAAATTATTGCGCCTCAAAGTTTATTATACTCTCTTTTTTGACTCAGTATATATCCAACAAAAGGAAAACACATACGTGAAGGATTCCAAAAATGAAAATATTGTCAGCAAGTAGTTAATTCTGAACATCAATGTTTCATTCCAAAATAAACTTCACCTGCAGATGAAAAACAAGCATTCCATTTGTATTTTTTGATTTTGAAACCACACAAGACTCAGGAGGTCATAACCCAAATTTCTGTTTTGCTCACCGTGCATGTGGGGAATGTATTGGCAAACCTATAGATCAAGAATGTATTTTCTGTGACAAATTTGGACAACGACAATCAATTTTTAAAGGGGATTCTACCTTGTCAGATTTTTGTGATTGGCTTTTCAGTAAGGAACATAAAAGGACAACAGCTATTGCTCATAATTTAAGAAGTTTTGATGGACAGTTTATTTTAAGACACCTTGTTGAAACTGGTACATAAACTTCTGATGTAATTATGAATGGAAACAAAATTATTTCACTTAAAGCTTGTGGTTTTAGACTTATTGATTCTTTAAATTTTCTTTCAATGAGATTGGCACAATTTCCGAAAACATTTGGCTTGACTGAATTAACAAAATGTTATTTCCCCCATTTGGTAAACACTCATGCTTATCAAAATTATATTGCTCCTTATTTAGATTCAAAATTGTATATACTATGCCTCCATCAGATAGCGAAGATTTAAGTTACGATGGAGAAGTCATAAAAGGTTCAAATATCATAGATTTAGTCAATGGTGTTCTTAGACACCAAAAAGGTTTTAAACTGACCAGTTGGGAAATGTTTAGTCGTGGATTAAAAGATATAAATATGTCTCAAGATTTTGTTGGATATCGTGAACGATGGTTATGGATAAATACGCTACATATACCCAAAGTTCTCCAAGAGACAGTTGTTTAGAAACTCATCAATCATTGCCTCCAAAATGTATTGTTTGTTTAGGTCAGAGAGTGCAGTGGGGTGAAGAAACACTAAAGTCAACACCTAAGCATAAATTGACAAAACGTAGAATGTCTGAAAAATGGGGAAAAAATGGGAGGCTTATTGAATGATTTATTAACTGAAATAAATTACAAAATAAAACATCCTGCTGGTTATCGAGGTATACAAAAAGTATACAAAGCAGCTCATAGTAAAGAATTCCATCACAGTTGATCAAGTGAAAAAATGGTTGAAAGGAGAGAGAACCTATTCTTTACATAAACCCATCTGTAAAAAGTTTTCAAGACGTAAGACTATAGTGGGTGGTATTGATCATCAATGGCAAATTAATTTAGCAGCCTTACAATGTTTACAATCTTACAATGACCAATTTCTTTATTTAGTTTGTATTACTGATGTGTTTTCAAAATACGCATGGGTATTACCCATTCACAATAAATCAGGACAGACAATAACAAAATCTTTTCAGAATATTTTAAAAACTTCTGGACGTAAACCATTATCATTACAATCTGATAAAGGTTCTGAATTTAAAAATAAAGATGTGCCAAAATTTTTCAAGAAACAAAAAGAAATTAATGTGCCATTTCATCTTGGTTATTCATCTCAGTATGGTGAAAGTAGAAATTGATTTGATACAAAGTTTATCACAAAAATTATAAATTCAAAGTTATTTGTATATTTCTTATACTTACCAATGGCCCAGACTAGCTGGTGCTAACTTGAAAATATCCAGAGCCAAATACAAGTTTTGCCCCCCTCCCCACCCCAATCTTCAAAATTTGCATGCAAAGCCGAAAAAAAATATGTCCTAACAGGTCCTCCATACTTTTGCGAACTGCGTATGAGCAATATCCATGAAGACACCGAAATTGGCGCCAACCATGCTTCTTTCTAGAATTTGCCTGTTAAATGTTGTCAGCAGCGGGGAGGTATGAGTGCCCACTCATGGGAGGGCCACCCCTGCCTGGGCCATTGGTAAGTATAAAAAATATGCAAATTACTTTGAATTTATATTTTTATACAATAACCAATGACCAAGACTAGCTGAATAGTAAAAAGGCTAGAGGGCCTAGGACATACAGGAAAATCTAATTACTCAATCACTTCTTAAGGGATAGCTCCTACAGAATAGGAGAGAAAGGAATTATATATGTCTTTCTCATTTACGAGAAAAGAGAAAGACATAACACCAACAATGTAATTGAGCATTACATAATATATAATTCTCCATTTAATGCCAACATAACCCAATATTTAGTGGACAACATTCTGAGCAACAGATAGAGGACCTAAACATCTAAGGTCACTGGAGGTGGACTCTAAATTTCTAAAGTAAAACTTGGTAACTGTAGAAGGCTGTGTCCAGTATGGAGCTTTCGTGAGATCTGTAATGACTATACTGTTAGAATAAGCCCAAGAAGTGGACAGCTCTCCAACTTCATGTGCTGATATCTTATTAACTGAATGCTGATCCGAAGATGGATTTTCATAGGCAATGCGTATTGCCAACTGAATCCATCTAGCAACTTAATGGACAGAAATATCTTTTCTGTTAGGTATCAGTGATACAAAGAAGCGTTTCCTTTCTTTTCTTATGAACTCTGATCGGCGTTTGTATGTGCACATAGCCCTGACTGGACCCAGCAGAGGCCTACGGTTGTCCGTAGAAGGCAGAACCTTAATGGTAATAGGCTCAGGCCGTTTATCTGGAGCCTGATTCTTAGTCAACAATTCCACTTCTGTAGTTAAAGTGATGGTATTACCAACACTACGGTAGTGAGATTCATCAACAGATAAAGCATGGAGTTCACGAACTCTTCTAGCAGAAGCAAAGGCTGAGCAAAATACTGTTTTATAGGTGAAGAATTTGAACTCAACAATGTTTAACAGCTCAAGCGGAGCTTCTTTTTGAACTCAACAATGTTTAACAGCTCAAACGGAGCTTCTTTAAGCTTCAACAGAACCCAAGCTAAATTCCATTTAGGAATTAATCTGAGAGTTCTAGGTCTATTTATAGAGAAATTTCTAACTAGTTTGAATAATGAAGCATCAGATCCAATTGCCAAGTTATCATAATGAGCGTAAGTGTCCGATAATATAGATCTATAGCCCTTAATAGTGACGGTTTGCAGTTTGAGAATGTCAAACAGGTAGACCAGAAAGTTGGCAATATGTAGTATGGACGGATCATATACGTCTATCGACTGATCCTTACACCAATGGAAGAAAACCTTCCACTTTGCTGCCTAATTCATTGAAGAGGAGGACTCCTGCAGTTAGAAACTGCATCCACTGCTCGTCTTGTAAATTGCTTGCCGTGCAAGAAGGACCGCACAACGGAAATACGTGAAGGTTGAGACTTTCCGGGTTGTGATGCAGTGTGCGTGACTTCCCCTGATAAAGAAGGTCACGTAGGAAGCTTCCGGGGAACGTCCCATAATAGACACCTGAGAAGACTGATCCACGGTTTCTGTGACAACAGAGATGCTACTAACAGAATCTTGTAGTGAGATTGTTGGATTTTTAATAGGATCTGCTGAATCAAGAGAGTTGGAGGATATCCTATCATTCCGTCCCATGAGATTGACAGAGCATCTACTACATATGCTTGAATATCTGGACATGGCGACACGTAAGTCTGCAAATGATTGTTGAGGTGTGTCACAAACGAATCTATCATAGGTCGATCCCACTGGTAGCAAATCTGTCTGAATACTCGCTTTTTGAGAGTCCAATCCGATGGCAACAGGTGACCTTTCCGAGAAAGCGAGTCCGCTAGTACATTGAGATGACCCGGATATGAGACCGATAGATGAACATGACGCTTCATGACACCCAGAAGAATTTGTTTTCCATTAGTTTGCATAACGGAATCGAATGCGTGCCTCCGTGGTTCCTGATGTACGCTACTACTGTCGAGTTGTCCGACAATATCTGAACATGAGCATCCGCTATAATGTGAATCCACAAAAATATTGACATTATTCTTTGATGTTTATGTGTTTCTCCAGTAACTAAGGGTCCCAAAGACCCTGAGAGTTTGAGTCTGTTGGGTTCAAATTTTACGGACTTGGCTAGGAATCTCAATAACGGAATGACTTATATGTATACAGGGGAAATCTGATTCAACCTTGATCAATGTTATAGTCGAGACTGAGATAGGTATAGCTAGGAAGTAATGGATGAGACATGGGGCAGAATAACAGAATCCCATCGTACTGGTACAAGGCCGCAATGGAACAAGACTGTTGTAGAAGCTAATGATAGGACAGATAGGCCATAGCCCTGTAATGGCCTTGGAGCTTTGGCGACAAGATGGAAGTGGTTGGTAAGACTACATTAGACCCATTGAGGGCTTTTACAAAGCCTAATGCGACAAAAAAGGGATTCTCCAAAAGGTATCCTTGATAGGTATCCTCAATAAGTATCCTCAGATAATACAATACCAGGCCATAGGTATCCTCAAATACCCGTATGTTCCTATGTGATAGGGCATATTGTGTCACATTGTGCCTTTTCACATAGCAACATATGACAAAAAGGGATTCTCCAGTAGGTATCCTCGATAGGTATCCTCAAATAATACAATATCAGGCCATAGGTATCCTCAAATACCCGTATGTGCCTATGCGATAGGGCATATTGCGTCACATTGTGCCTTTTCACATAAGCACATATCGGCACATAAAGCATGTGCCTATGTGATAGGGCATATTGTGTCACATTGTGCCTTTTCACATAAGCACATATGACAAAAAGGGATTCTCCAGTAGATATCCTCGATAGGTATCCTCAAATAATACAATACCAGGCTAAAGGTATCCTCAAATACCCGTATGTGCCTATGTGATAGGGCACATTGTGTCACATAGTGCCTTTTCACATAAGCACATATCGGCACATAAAGCATGTGCCTTTGTGCTAGGTCACATTGTGTCACATTGTGCAATATCACATAACCACATATGACAAAAAGGGATTCCATAGCCACAGGTGTTTTCAAAAAAGGAGTGCTAAAATTGGGGTGCCTGGGGATATTGCCATTGGATATAGGCTTTTATTATGCCGAATGGAGATAACTCTGCATACAGATTATGAGAAATTAAGCAATCTGATTGGTTATAAATGATCTACATATATGAAACAACAAGAGTACTTGGAATAGGGTCAGAACTAACAAGAACAGACCAGAAATTGTTAAATATAGTAATAATAAGCAAAACTGTTCCAACTAATAGGCTCTTCTATGCTACTGGAGTATACACCAGAACAAAGGAACATGGGTAGGTAGACATAAACTATTACATATATAGATAGAAGCAGAGAATTCTGAAAGAATTTGAAATAGTAAAAGTTGGGTGGATTTTGGTAATTTGGAAGGATTGTCGGGTTGTTTGTGGTAATTATATTTACTCCGATTCAATCGAACACACCCTCCGAACATACCCCATCTTATTGCAGAAAAATTGGGTAACATAGCAATCACGTGCTACCATAGAAACCAAGATGGCGGCCTCCAGTATATAAAATGGACGACGGAAACATGTATCACCCTAACAACATGCGCTGCGCATGCGCTCTCACACCACGTATCACTGTGGAGATGACGTCATAACATGGCCGCTCACGCGGGTTACCATGACAACACAACATGGCGCCACTAGGTCACGTGACTACGACGTCACATGAGATCCCCCAACTACCCTGTAGGGGAACATGACATACTACTCATAATGAATCAACATAAAGTTGACAGTACTACCACCAACTCCATAATAAATATATGAAAACGATACATAATAAATAACATTCAAAATAGAAATCGAAAAATAATATGCAAAAAAAAAATTTTTCGAAAAAATTTGACATGAGCCAAGTTCCACAATGGGAACGATGAGCCCAAATGTGTCCCGATAGAGCCTAATTGTGGACAAATATTTTTTTTATTATCAAAAAATTAATTGCTACACTACCGGAATATTTACTGTATCTCACAACAGTCTTACCATGAAACTACATATATTTATAGAGCGTTGTCAATGTAAACAACATCAGAAGAAAAAACCAGAAACAAGACTCCAGGCACTAAATAAAAAGGCCCAAAGTCAGTAACAGATTTTGAATTATCCGATGTAAAACAAGATCTTCATCAGAAGAAAAAAACGATACATCGGATGTATGATGCAGGACCAAAACACCTAAACACCCCTAGGGTGAGGATGTAACCATGGGGATATACAAAATAAACATTCTGTGTAACACGTCAAACTCCCAAGAAATTTTATAAACAAATTTCAATAAAACAAGCTAAAAAGCTTGGGAGTTTAACTGGTGGTCTTCAAGGAAGGATAGGAAAGGAACACTTAACAAACAGTGGAAAAATTATTAGCAAGAAGGATGACGACAGGCCCATGTCCCGAAATTGGGAAACATGAAAGAATTTTTGTAAAAATTATAAAGTTACAGCCCTGAACGTTTCCAACCACCGTTTCTTCTTTCCATCATCCAAACGTGTTCTTGGATCCACCAAATTACCTTTGATTTGTGTCTGGCATCATTAAAACTGAGATTTAAAAGCACAGATGCCAGTTTGTTGTTACTGACAGAAGGGCCAAAACAAAGAATGATGGTTGACGCCAATTTTGGTGTCTTCCTGGATACTGCGCGTGCGAAGTTCGCAAAAGTATGGAGGACCAGTAGGACATAATATTTTCGGTTTTGCATGCAAATTTGGGGGGATGGGGGGGCAAAATTTGTGTTTGGCCCTGGTTATGTTTGAATTAGCACTAGCTAGTCTGGTCCAATGGTTGTTGTATAAAAATATTGGGATGTAAAGATAATATGCTTCCATTATTTTTTTCTAATGCAGCAAAAGGTGCATTTAAATATAATGTGGACTTAAATGTGGATTTCAGTCAACTTTTTATTTATTCCGACATATACATTTCTTGGTGATATTGAAGAACCAATACTACATGTGCAAATGGTGGACATGACATTGAGGCAATACAATCAGAAATTGAAGAAAAACTTGGGGTGAGTTTTAAAGAATTTAATGTCGCATTTCATCTTAGTTATTCATCTCGTCAATCGCATGTAAAAATTGTATCAAATAGTATGGGGAAAGTTGAAACTGATTTGACACAAAGTTTATCACAAAAATTGGGATGTAAAGATATGATTCCAGTAT
Organism: Pictodentalium vernedei; assembly: GCA_031216915.1. NCBI lineage: Eukaryota > Metazoa > Mollusca > Scaphopoda > Dentaliida > Dentaliidae > Pictodentalium > Pictodentalium vernedei. Next base: position 7,273,493 of record CM062295.1, on the reverse strand, counting down.
TTTTTCCTAACTCGCAAAAGGTGCATTTAAATATAATGTGGATTTTAATGTGGATTTCAATCAAATTTTTATTTATTCTGACCTAGTAGATTATACATTTCTTGGTGATATTGAAGAACCAACACGACGTACAATACCTTCTGAAGTTTTGAACCACATAAAGAGTCTCCACATACTCATATAGAATTTGATAATGAACATTACCATGTACCATTATCAAAATCTTATTTTGATCAGATCAGTATAAATATGAATGGTAACACTGGTAAGCCCAGTCAGTTTGCAAGTGGCAACACAGTTGTCAAGTAGCATTGTGGACAGAGACATAAATTAAATTTGTAAAAATGAAGCCGGTGTATCAAGGTGTACCACGGCAATATGGACATGGACTAGGGTCTATTTTTCGAACAGCAATAAGAACAGCTGCATCACTTATAAAACCAATTGCAAAAAAAATGCATTTCGGACTTTAAAGAGAGAAGGATAAAAACATGGTTTTGAAATAACAAATGAATTAATAAAAAAAAACGTAAATTACCTAAAGAAGGATTAGTCGCCTATAGAAAAATATCTTTTGAAATCAGTGGGTAAAGCTGCTATAGGTATAAAAAGACAAAAACAAAAACAAGAACGAAACCGTCAGTCTATGGTTCGTTCTCGTAGAGGCAAGACACGTCAAAGACAAGCTTATTCAAAATGAAAATCAAGACAACTTGATATATTTACTTACATCATGATGTTACATGGATCTTGCAAACATTTTGGTAGTAGTTTTGAACCAGATAATGTATCACCAACATCGAGTGGTATAGAAAATATTGGTGAAATTGAACACTTTCCTATTAAAATAATTCTTCACCAATAGAATTTTTAATTCCATGACAAACAACCAAGCGGTTAAATCTTGCAGCATCTACACTCGTGGTTCAATTCAAAATTACAAAACAAGATGGGAGTGTTTTGGGTTCAGATACACAAATTGCTCCTATCAATAATTTTTTTCAAAGCATGTTCAGTAAAATTGATGTTACACCAAACGGCAATCTGATAACCACCAATACAGATAAGCTTACCGTGGATTTTTTGAAAATCTGTTAAGCTATTCTAAAGATGTGAAAAGAACACACAAGTTTAAAAAAGGTTCCGTATGTCGTGACTGTAAATAATTAAAATGCATATTGGAGAAAAGAAGAAAAAAAGGCTAATTGGGGGGAACTGGGGGTGGGGGTGGGGGAGGGGTGTGGTGTGGTGGGGGAGGGGAGGGGTGTGGTGGGGGTGGTGGTGGTTGTCTGGGTTTTTAACCACAAACTTTAACCCAAACTGTGAAAAAGCATTTTAGAAAAGGGGGGGTACATAAGTTTAAAAAAAGGTTCTGCATGTAGTGACTGTAAATAGTTCAAAATGCATATTGGAGAAAAGAAGAAGAAAAGGCTAAGTGGGGGAATTGGGGGGGGGGGGGTAGGGGTAGAGGGTGGTGGTGATTGTCTGGGTTTTTAACCACAAACTTTAACCAAAACGGTAAAAAACATTTTTGATGGAAGAAAAAAAAAGTGCCAAATTGGCCTCTGTGGGGGGGGGGGGGGGGGGGGGGGGGGGGGGGGTTACGTGAGTTTAAAAAATGGTTCTGCATGTAGTGACGGTAAATAGTTCAAAATGCATATTGGAGTAACAAAAATGCCTAATGGAGGGGGGGGAGGTGGGTGGGAAGGGAAATGACGTGAACAATTTTCATTGGACAAAAAAGTGCCTAATTGCACCCCCCCCCCCTCCCTGAAAAGCGTTGTGAAAAGGGTTAAATTAACGCCAATATTATTCGAAACCACTGTGTACAGCTTCAGTAGACCTTGCCCAAAATGAAAAAAAAAAGAAATGACGTAACAGAGTGTTTGGAGAATGAAAGGTAGAACCTTGAAAAGAAGAACTTTAACTGAAACTTTAAGCTGAGAATACTAAGTAAAATTGATTGGCAAAAAGGGTTAAATATTTTCTAAACCGATAAAAGAAATCATTGATGTAAATGGAATCATTAAGTTGTATTGACCATGCAAGATTTAGAGTAAAGTCTAAGAAAGTAAGTCTGAAAACATGTTTAAAAGGGGTTAAAATCATGCCAATATTAATAAAAATCACTGTAGAAATGGTCAGTACATAGTAGACATTGACCCAAATAAGAAACAGTGACATTCCACTAAACTGTTTGAAGAATTAAGGTGTAATTTTATCCCCCTCCCCCCCCCCCCCCCCCCTCAAAAACAAAACTGTAACCAAAAACTTTAACCTGTAAGTTGAAAGTTAAATGGCCATACACAAAAGGGTTAAATATTTCCCAAAATAACATGAAAGATAAAAAAAATAAAAACAAAATGAGAATGATACAATCAATAGTAATATCAATTTAAGCGAAAAAAACCCCCAAAAACTTTAAGGTTGACTAAAAAACTTTAACCACAAACTTTAACCAGAACTCCAAATGTTAACAGACATGCAGAAGAAAGTCATGACTAAACAGGGAAAAAACACTTGACTCTTCAGTAAAAAACTTTAACCACAAACTTTAACCAAAACTCTTAAATGTTAACAGACGGACAGACGGACAAAAGTCATGACTATAGCCCTCACTGTAAACGGTCGGGCTAAAAATGAAAGTGTCAATGACACTGTAGCTTATCTTGTCTGTGTGTTGTGTTTGATGGAAAGGATAATGTTCAATGTTTATGAAAGGATTATTGGGATTATGAATCCATATTAAATGACCTTCAGACTATGCTAACAGTTTTTTGGTTTCGGGCTTGGGCAGCCATCATGGTTGACAGATCATAGCCAAAAGGGGATGTTCTCATCTAGATATTATACAGAGGCATCCTACCAGGTCACAATGAAATTCCTTCATAAATACAACCTGTAGACTGTGCTAAAAATTTTCTGGGTTTTGGGCTCGGGCAGCCATCACAGTTGACCGATCTCGACCAAAAGAGAACGTTCTCATCTAGACATCTTGCAGAGTCATCCTACCAAGTTACAACGAAATCCCTCCATATTAAACATGATCTACAGACTGTGCCAAAAGTTTTGGGTTTCGGGCTTGGGCAGCCATCACGGTTGACCGGTCGCGACCAAAAGGGGGCGTCCTTATCTAGACATCATGCAGAGTCATCCTACTAAGTTACAACAAAATCCCTCCATATCAAATATGACCTGCAGACTGTGCTAAAAGTGTTTGGGTTTTAGGCTTGGGCAGCCGTCACGGTTGACAGATCATGAACAAAAGGGGACGTTCTCATCTAGATATTATACAGAGGCATCCTACCAAGTTACAATGAAATCCCTTCATAAATACAACCTGTAGACTGTGCTAAAGGTTTTTGGGTTTTGGGCTTGGGCAACCACCAAGAGTCTGAATATTGAAGAATGTTTTGCATATATACATGGTATCTTTGAAATTAACACCAATGAAGACCTTCAAAAGTGGATAGATTTAGCAAATAAAGAGTGGGGATACAATACACAACTTGTTAAAGGTGATGTTGATTAAAAAGTACAACTTCATAACAGCCCTTTTCAGGGCTAAGAAGATGGAAACCACTCAACTACAATATATTCTGGATAAATCTCAAAAGTTATCATCACTGAATGGAAAAGTGTTCAAGAGACTTATTACCAAAACAAAAGCTTTAACACAGAAAAGCTTATATTGTGAACACAGATTCATCAAGAGAACCAAGGGAGCATTAGGTGGTAATATATTTCAAAGACAATCATTCAGCCATCTACTTTGATTCATATGGCTTACCATCAATGCATAAAGATATTTACAATTTCATAGTGAAAAACACAGCTTCATGGACTATTAACACAATGAGTGTACACAGTGCTCGTACTGTTGTGTGTGGAATGTACTGTATGGACTATTAACACAATGAGTGTACACAGTGCTCGTACTGTTGTGTGTGGAATGTACTGTATGGACTATTAACACAATGAGTGTACACAGTGCTCGTACTGTTGTGTGTGGAATGTACTGTATGGACTATTAACACAATGAGTGTACACAGTGCTCGTACTGTTGTGTGTGGAATGTACTGTATGGACTATTAACACAATGAGTGTACACAGTGCTCGTACTGTTGTGTGTGGAATGTACTGTATGGACTATTAACACAATGAGTATACACAGTGCTCGTACTGTTGTGTGTGGAATGTACTGTATGGACTATTAACACAATGAGTGCACACAGTGCTCGTACTGTTGTGTGTGGAATGTACTGGCTGGACTATTAACACAATGAGTGTACACAGTGCTCATAGAGTTGTGTGTGGAATGTACTGTATGGACTATTAACACAATGAGTGTACACAGTGCTCGTAGAGTTGCGTGTGGAATGTACGGTATGGACTATTAACACAATGAGTGTACACAGTGATCGTACTGTTGTGTGTGGAATGTACTGTATGGACTATTAACACAATGAGTGTACACAGTGCTCATAGTGTTGTGTGTGGAATGTACTGTATGGACTATTAACACAATGAGTGTACACAGTGCTCGTACTGTTGTGTGTGGAATGTACTGTATGGACTATTAACACAAAGAGTGTACACAGTGCTCGTAGTGTTGTATGTGGAATGTACTGTATGGACTATTAACACAATGGGTGTACACAGTGCTCGTACTGTTGTGTGTGGAATGTGCTGTATGGACTATTAACACAATGAGTGTACACAGTGCTCGTACTGTTGTGTGTGGAATGTACTGTATGGACTATTAACACAATGAGTGTACACAGTGCTCGTACTGTTGTATGTGGAATGTACTGTATGGACTATTAACACAACGAGTGTACACAGTGCTCGTACTGTTGTGTATGGAATGTACTGTATGGACTATTAACACAATGAGTGTACACAGTGCTCGTAGTGTTGTGTGTGGAATGTACTGTATGGACTATTAACACAATGAGTGTACACAGTGCTCGTACTGTTGTGTGTGGAATGTACTGTATGGACTATTAACACAATGAGTGTACACAGTGCTCATAGTGTTGTGTGTGGAATGTACTGTATGGACTATTAACACAATGAGTGTACACAGTGCTCATAGTGTTGTGTGTGGAATGTACTGTATGGACTATTAACACAATGAGTGTACACAGTGCTCGTACTGTTGTGTGTGGAATGTACTGTATGGACTATTAACACAATGAGTGTACACAGTGCTCATAGTGTTGTGTGTGGAATGTACTGTATGGACTATTAACACAATGAGTGTACACAGTGCTCATAGTGTTGTGTGTGGAATGTACTGTATGGACTATTAACACAATGAGTGTGCACAGTGCTCATAGTGTTGTGTGTGGAATGTACTGTATGGACTATTAACACAATGAGTGCACACAGTGCTCGTACTGTTGTGTGTGGAATGTACTGGCTGGACTATTAACACAATGAGTGTACACAGTGCTCATAGAGTTGTGTGTGGAATGTACTGTATGGACTATTAACACAATGAGTGTACACAGTGCTCGTAGAGTTGCATGTGGAATGTACGGTATGGACTATTAACACAATGAGTGTACACAGTGCTCATAGTGTTGTGTGTGGAATGTACTGTATGGACTATTAACACAATGAGTGTACACAGTGCTCATACTGTTGTATGTGGAATGTACTGTATGGACTATTAACACAATGAGTGTACACAGTGTTCGTACTATTGTGTGTGGAATGTACTGTATGGACTATTAACACAATGAGTGTACACAGTGCTCGTAGTGTTGTATGTGGAATGTACTCTATGGACTATTAACACAATGAGTGTACACAGTGCTCGTAGTGTTGTATGTGGAATGTACTGTATGGACTATTAACACAATGAGTGTACACAGTGCTCATACTGTTGTATGTGGAATGTACTGTATGGACTATTAACACAATGAGTGTACACAGTGCTCGTACTATTGTGTGTGGAATGTACTGTATGGACTATTAACACAATGAGTGTACACAGTGCTCGTACTATTGTGTGTGGAATGTACTGTATGGACTATTAACACAATGAGTGTACACAGTGCTCGTACTATTGTATGTGGAATGTACTGTATGGACTATTAACACAATGAGTGTACACAGTGCTCATACTGTTGTGTGTGGAATGTACTGTATGGACTATTAACACAATGAGTGTACACAGTGCTCGTACTGTTGTGTGTGGAATGTACTGTATGGACTATTAACAAAAGGAGTGTACACAGTGCTCATACTGTTGTGTGTGGAATGTACTGTATGGACTATTAACACAATGAGTGTACACAGTGCTCGTACTGTTGTGTGTGGAATGTACTGTATGGACTATTAACAAAAGGAGTGTACACAGTGCTCATACTGTTGTGTGTGGAATGTACTGTATGGACTATTAACACAATGAGTGTACACAGTGCTCGTACTGTTGTGTGTGGAATGTACTGTATGGACTATTAACACAATGAGTGTACACAGTGCTCGTACTGTTGTGTGTGGAATGTACTGTATGGACTATTAACACAATGAGTGTACACAGTGCTCATACTGTTGTGTGTGGAATGTACTGTATGGACTATTAACACAATGAGTGTACACAGTGCTCGTACTGTTGTGTGTGGAATGTACTGTATGGACTATTAACAAAAGGAGTGTACACAGTGCTCATACTGTTGTGTGTGGAATGTACTGTATGGACTATTAACACAATGAGTGTACACAGTGCTCGTACTGTTGTGTGTGGAATGTACTGTATGGACTATTAACACAATGAGTGTACACAGTGCTCGTACTGTTGTGTGTGGAATGTACTGTATGGACTATTAACACAATGAGTGTACACAGTGCTCGTACTGTTGTGTGTGGAATGTACTGTATGGACTATTAACACAATGAGTGTACACAGTGCTCGTACTGTTGTGTGTGGAATGTACTGTATGGACTATTAACACAATGAGTGTACACAGTGCTCGTACTGTTGTGTGTGGAATGTACTGTATGGACTATTAACACAATGAGTGTACACAGTGCTCGTACTGTTGTGTGTGGAATGTACTGTATGGACTATTAACAAAAGGAGTGTACACAGTGCTCATAGTGTTGTGTGTGGAATGTACTGTATGGACTATTAACACAATGAGTGTACACAGTGCTCATACTGTTGTATGTGGAATGTACTGTATGGACTATTAACACAATGAGTGTACACAGTGTTCGTACTATTGTGTGTGGAATGTACTGTATGGACTATTAACACAATGAGTGTACACAGTGCTCGTAGTGTTGTATGTGGAATGTACTCTATGGACTATTAACACAATGAGTGTACACAGTGCTCGTAGTGTTGTATGTGGAATGTACTCTATGGACTATTAACACAATGAGTGTACACAGTGCTCATAGTGTTGTGTGTGGAATGTACTGTATGGACTATTAACACAATGAGTGTACACAGTGCTCGTACTGTTGTGTGTGGAATGTACTGTATGGACTATTAACACAATGAGTGTACACAGTGCTCGTACTATTGTGTGTGGAATGTACTGTATGGACTATTAACACAATGAGTGTACACAGTGCTCGTACTATTGTATGTGGAATGTACTGTATGGACTATTAACACAATGAGTGTACACAGTGCTCATACTGTTGTGTGTGGAATGTACTGTATGGACTATTAACACAATGAGTGTACACAGTGCTCGTACTGTTGTGTGTGGAATGTACTGTATGGACTATTAACAAAAGGAGTGTACACAGTGCTCATACTGTTGTGTGTGGAATGTACTGTATGGACTATTAACACAATGAGTGTACACAGTGCTCGTACTGTTGTGTGTGGAATGTACTGTATGGACTATTAACAAAAGGAGTGTACACAGTGCTCATACTGTTGTGTGTGGAATGTACTGTATGGACTATTAACACAATGAGTGTACACAGTGCTCGTACTGTTGTGTGTGGAATGTACTGTATGGACTATTAACACAATGAGTGTACACAGTGCTCGTACTGTTGTGTGTGGAATGTACTGTATGGACTATTAACACAATGAGTGTACACAGTGCTCATACTGTTGTGTGTGGAATGTACTGTATGGACTATTAACACAATGAGTGTACACAGTGCTCGTACTGTTGTGTGTGGAATGTACTGTATGGACTATTAACAAAAGGAGTGTACACAGTGCTCATACTGTTGTGTGTGGAATGTACTGTATGGACTATTAACACAATGAGTGTACACAGTGCTCGTACTGTTGTGTGTGGAATGTACTGTATGGACTATTAACACAATGAGTGTACACAGTGCTCGTACTGTTGTGTGTGGAATGTACTGTATGGACTATTAACACAATGAGTGTACACAGTGCTCGTACTATTGTGTGTGGAATGTACTGTATGGACTATTAACACAATGAGTATACACAGTGCTCGGACTGTTGTGTGTGGAATGTACTGTATGGACTATTAACACAATGAGTGTACACAGTGCTCGTACTGTTGTGTGTGGAATGTACTGTATGGACTATTAACACAATGAGTGTACACAGTGCTCGTACTGTTGTGTGTGGAATGTACTGGCTGGACTATTAACACAATGAGTGTACACAGTGCTTGTACTATTGTGTGTGGAATGTACTGTATGGACTATTAACACAATGAGTGTACACAGTGCTCGTACTATTGTATGTGGAATGTACTGTATGGACTATTAACACAATGAGTGTACACAGTGCTCGTACTATTGTGTGTGGAATGTACTGTATGGACTATTAACACAATGAGTGTACACAGTGCTCGTACTGTTGTGTGTGGAATGTACTGTATGGACTATTAACACAATGAGTGTACACAGTGCTCGTACTGTTGTGTGTGGAATGTACTGTATGGACTATTAACACAATGAGTGTACACAGTGCTCGTACTGTTGTGTGTGGAATGTACTGTATGGACTATTAACACAATGAGTGTACACAGTGCTCGTACTATTGTATGTGGAATGTACTGTATGGACTATTAACACAATGAGTGTACACAGTGCTCATAGTGTTGTGTGTGGAATGTACTGTATGGACTATTAACACAATGAGTGTACACAGTGCTCGTACTATTGTATGTGGAATGTACTGTATGGACTAGTAACACAATGAGTGTACACAGTGCTCGTACTGATGTGTGTGGAATGTACTGTATGGACTATTAACACAATGAGTGTACACAGTGCTCGTACTGTTGTGTGTGGAATGTACTGTATGGACTATTAACACAATGAGTGTACACAGTGCTCATAGTGTTGTGTGTGGAATGTACTGTATGGACTATTGACACAATGAGTGTTCACAGTGCTCGTACTGTTGTGTGTGGAATGTACTGTATGGACTATTAACACAATGAGTGTACACAGTGCTTGTACTATTGTGTGTGGAATGTACTGTATGGACTATTAACACAATGAGTGTACACAGTGCTCGTACTGTTGTGTGTGGAATGTACTGTATGGACTATTAACACAATGAGTGTACACAGTGCTCGTACTGTTGTGTGTGGAATGTACTGTATGGACTATTAACACAATGAGTGTTCACAGTGCTCGTACTGTTGTGTGTGGAATGTGCTGTATGGACTATTAACACAATGAGTGTACACAGTGCTTGTACTATTGTGTGTGGAATGTACTGTATGGACTATTAACACAATGAGTGTACACAGTGCTCGTACTGTTGTGTGTGGAATGTACTGTATGGACTATTAACACAATGAGTGTACACAGTGCTCATACTGTTGTATGTGGAATGTACTGTATGGACTATTAACACAATGAGTGTACACAGTGCTCGTACTGATGTGTGTGGAATGTACTGTATGGACTATTAACACAATGAGTGTACACAGTGCTTGTACTATTGTGTGTGGAATGTACTGTATGGACTATTAACACAATGAGTATACACAGTGCTCGTACTGTTGTGTGTGGAATGTACTGTATATTTGATTTAGAGATAGTTCTTATCAATTTCGATCCAAGAAATTTCCAAGAGAATGATATAGATGTTTGGCGATGGTTTGAGCAAACTTATAGACATTATTTGAAATAACTGTAATATCGGTTGTCAAAACAATCCCAACAGAGGTAATTTTTCAATTATGACATTTAGTTTTTTTTTGTGTTTTTGTTTCTATAAAGAATCCACCCCTTTTCTATTATGCAAATTATATACAATTATACAATTATATAAAGAATCCAACCCATTTCTATTATACAAATTATATACAATTATATAATGAATCCACCCCCATTTCTATTATACAAATTATATACAATTATACAATTATATAAAGAATCCACCCCATTTCTATTATACAATTATATACAATTATACAATTATATAAAGAATCCACCCCATTTCTATTATACAATTTTTTTGTTTCTATAAAGAATCCACCCCATTCCTATTATACAAATTTTTTCGCCACACATTTTGTGTCTATAAAGAATCCACCCCATTTCTATTATACAAATTTTTTCGCCGCACATTTTGTGTCTATAAAGAATCCACCCCATTCCTATTATACAAATTTTTTCGCCACACATTTTGTGTCTATAAAGAATCCACCCCATTTCTATTATACAAATTTTTTCGCCACACATTTTGTTTCTATAAAGAATCCACCCCATTTCTATTATACAAATTTTTTCGCCACACATTTTATTTCTATAAAAAATCCACCCCATTTCTATTATACAAATTTTTTCGCCACACATTTGTGTAACAGAGGCAGGTTTTTAAGTTATTTTATATTTGTTTTGTGTAACAGAGGCAGGTTTTTAAGTTATTTTATATTTGTTTCAAAATCAGATCACTTGAGCTATACCAGTTTTTATTTGAGTCCCAAGATTCTTTTGAAAATCGTGGGTCTCAAATAACACTACCATAAAAAAAATTCCGATGTACAAGGTTTCTATAGAAAGGCAAACTCAGATCTCGGTGCACATATATTTTCACTTCACTAATCAAATGTCATAAATTTGAATCAACTCTTCTCATTTGTCAAAGAATTTCTGTGATAGTTTTGTCAAAATGTAGATAAATCCACAGAGCATTTTTTATCACCGTGTCCCTATTACCTCCCAACAGTAAAAAGGAGTTAAGAATCACTTCTCTTTTTCACTGTGGGTATTAGGTTGGATATTGTATGCAGACTTATCAAAACCTTTATAGTGTAACCTGATATACAGTTTATACTGTAGAGAAATTTGACAATGAATACTATTCTTACAGTACGTGGAGAGTGGATTGTAACTAAATCACCCGCGGAGTGGAGTTATCACCCAAGCTATAACTTTCAAATTTTGTACATATCGACAAAAAAACACAAGCAATGTTTCAGCCAATGGACCTCCGGGTTTAACCCGGAGGTCCATTGACTGAAACTTTGCTGGTGCTGGTTATGCTTTGCAACAAATTTGCAATTATTGCTCGGGTGGAATCTCCACTCTGCGGGTGATTTAATGATAATACACTCTCCACGTACTGTACTATACAGTTAAAACTAGAAGTCCCGTCAAGAAATGTGCACAAATAGCACGTCCATCTGCGCGTTGATCTATGCATTATGGCTATAGTATGGCTATAGTATGGCAATCAAATTCTGTACATATGGCCTGTGCACAAGCAATGTGTCAGCCAATGGACCTCTGGGTAAACCGGAGGTCCATTGGCAGAAACATTGCCTGCATTTTCTGAGTAACCAGGAGAACTTGCCGTGCTTTGGATGCCATTCGATATGGCAATTGCGCGCATTTCATGTGCGCAATTACGCCTAGATAAGCGCACAGTTCGTGACAGAACTTCTAGTTTTAACTGTAGAAAAACAACTATCACAGAGAGTTCGACCACAATGCGTGCCACTAAGATTTTATTTTTTTCATTTTGTGTGTCTTCTTGTGTTTTGTTGTAAGCATAAGGAATTTTTTTATGCTTACAACAAAACACAAGAAGACACACAAAATGCTTTTTCCCACTTTTGAGAAGTTGAATGCACAGACTGGAGAGATGACATCCCCAAAACCACCTAGATACCCCTGCCATAAAATGGTTTACCACTGATCTTCCCCATAGCCCACCTCCGCCACATGACACCAAAACCTTACTATAGGAAAAATCCTATAGTAATGTTTCGGCCTTGTGTGGCATCGTGGACTATGGGGAAGATTGGCGGTAAATCATTTAATGTAATATAGTCATCGGGTCACACTCTTGGGAGGGAACTATTAAAAAAAAGACTTGGGTGTGCCAACATGACAAGATATCTCTTTCTAAGAATATGATGGCCCTGAAAAGGGCCGCTTTATTCTTCCGTAGAGAGCTATTTCATTCCCGTCTCTGCTTCAGTGAAGAATTCACCTTCCCATTCATCTTTGACTGCTAACAACATCTCTGCCTTGGTGAAGCAATCTTGTTCATAATACCTTTGCCCCAAGAGGGCTTCCTCCTGCAGATGAACGGGGAGATCATACCATTTCCTAGGCCGATTCCTGTACTGTATCTCCCCAAACGGACATCTGGCAGCTTCAATGAAAGGGTGGTCTTCAATTCTTATCTTGCTCCTTCATAGAAAGTGTCGCTGACCACCACTTTCTTAAAGCCAAGGCGAATTCTTCATCAGCCCTCATCTTCTTGGTTCTCTCATAACACTCTACGGAAGCTTAATTAATCTCTGTGGGCTCCTTGTTTTCTAAATCAAAAGATGATGAAATGTATCTAGTACTGAAATGGTTAACCGGATAACCGTTTTGAAACCGGTTACCTACCCAAACGATTTGAAAAAACATCAACCGGTTATCCGAAATATCGGTAGTGATCGCCATTCCATTGTTAAAACGTAGTAAATCTGCCGCTTCTCCTTTGGGACAGATACATACCGAAGCCGTGTTGTATATATTGGGAAATAATCGATTTTGGCTTCAAGGCTTCATTAATGGTCGGCAATTTCTGTGAGTACTGAGTAACTGCAGAAACTATTCCGTAGTATGTATACAAACGAACGTTGTCGAGTACTCGACAACGTTCGTTTGTATACACACTACAGAATAGTTTCTGAGAATACTGTTTTCCAATTCCTATAGTTTTGATCCCAGATTCCGTGAAATAATGGCTGCGGATAACCGGATATTAAACGGTTATAGCTCTCGGTTAGTCGGTTGTGAAAATGAGGCAGCCCTTTCAGCCCTAAATGTATCCAAATCCTCAAGTCACGTTCTTTTTATTGACATGCGAGGATCCAAATGCACCAAAGAACGGATATAATAGAAAACGTCCGTTGTCAACATTTTTTTTCCCGCACTTGGACAAACCAAATGAGAAGGTGAATAATTCTTTTTCACAAGATGAAAAAATGAAACATTATTACAAAAAAACCTGGACACTCTACAAGACATGAGATCATCTCACCAAAAGATTGTTCTCTCAGCTGATAAGGTTACAGTTCCTATAGAATTCAAGGTGTCGTCTCTTCCTTTAACAGTACCAAATGACTTGTCAGAACCAGAGTCTTTTTTATGAAAAAACAAAAAACTGCTCCCTTATCTCTCATTCCATTAGTGTTAACTCCTGTAACTTATAGGCCACAAATGTACTATAGGAGTTGGTCAAAGGGGACAGTGCAGCCATTATTGGGACATTTCTGTGAAACGTACAGGGACAAACCTGAATGCACTGCGTTTCCATAAGATTAGTGTTAAATGGAGAAACATATAGGGACAAACCTGAATGCACCATGGGGCCAGTGAAACTTATAGGGACAAACATGGATTACTCAGTGCATTCAGGTTTGTCCCTATATCCCTATAAGGGTTTCACTGGACCCGCAGTGCATTCAGGTTTGTACCCATAATTTTCAACATTTAACACAAACCCTATGGAAACGCAGTGCATTTAGGTTTGTCCCTATAGGTTTCACAGGTCTGTCCCTATAGTGGCTCCCTTTACTACTATCATCTGTATTTTATAATGGAGGACCGGGCGAGAACATTTCCTTTGCCCTGCAACACACAATGAAGAATGGGAGAAGGGTCAACAGATTTTTCGTTGGAAAAACAATAAAACTCGGGCAATTATTCTTGTCCCCCAGCTGTTCACTCTCGTGGTCGGAAGTATGGTAGTGATGTGCCAGCCCTGTCGCCCCATATTCTCAATAGTGGCGTTCCATTTCGTTATAGGTTCAACACAAGTAAAACCAGTCCGTAGCTTGTATGGAAACTCTATTATCTTTACTTCATACCGGCGACTGTTGTCTTCAAGTCTAGACGATGGCTTCTCAAAAACATACAGACACTGAATTTCAGTTTTACCTATTTTCAAATTACTCTGGTAGATATAGCTGATAGCACCAGCATCCATGAAAGCCGTGATAAGCCTCCAGCCTTCTGCTAGGTGGTTTTCTACGACTGTCCTGTAGTCAAAATCGCAGAACACTTCACCCCTTCTTACTGTTGTATTAACGGTTTGTGAGAGTGTTCTATAGATGTAAATTTCCTGAGGAGGATCTCGTGGAATTTCGAAAAGTAAGTCCACATAAATCACTGAAAAGAAGAGAAAAAAAAATCACCATTAGGAATCGTCTTGCACATTATCAAAGAAATATCTATTGACCAACCATCATCCCCTTACTTTTTGTTATTTTAATTTGTTTCCCCCATAACGTTGGGTCTCGTCCCACGGAAACTTGGAAAACTAGAGCTGGCTACCAGTGGAGGCTAATCGCCCCGAACAAACGCCCTGAAACAGCAACACGAGCGGAAACTTTGAAACATTGTAAATTAAAGGTCTCCATGATTTTGACCTTTGACACAATGACTCCAAAAATATCATTCTTCCAGTTATATCTAAACCACATGCCAAGCTTGTTTTCCATCAACCCAACAGAACGATGGAGAGCGGAAACCAGGAAAATTTGGTAGTCAATGGTCACTATCACCCTGACAAGTGATTCTTTTCGGGCGATAAAAATTATGGTGGGGCAAGAGGGCCCAAGAGGCTCCCAATAATGTTTAGAATACGGGTTCAGATACACAAGAGATGCACACAGTATGACGTGTGAAGAAATGTTGCATCAAATGAATGTAGTTTATGTTCCACTATAACAAGGCTCATCAAATGACTGGTTCCGGTAAGGAAAGAAAACGTTTTACAGTGGTCAGTTCCAAATCATTTTGGCACCCACAATTGTTAACTTCAGTGCAGATATCAGTTAGGGCTGCCACGATTTTCGAATACAGGAATCGATTAATCGTCGCAAATAATCGATAATAATCGATTAATCATACCTAGATGACCCCCGTCTCTCTCTCTTTTTGAAGTCCTTGAAAATGAAGTTCAAGTCAGTTGACCTACCTCAAGTAAACAACGAAGACGATCCTCTTTTAGATACATTCAAAGCTTTGATGTTCTGAACTTTTGAACTGTCAGAGTAATAATCAAGACCAGTCGTCAGTTGCGAAGTTCGCAACTGACGCCGCTCTTGATTATTACACTGATCGTTCAAAAGTTCAGAACATCAAAGCTTTGAATGTACTTAAAAGACACATGCTTCAAACGGCTTCTTGAGGTTTAAACGTCGACTTTCTTGGCCTTTTACCTTTAGAAACAATAGTTTTTTCATCAATTTTTTTTAATTATTTAATGTCTAAAACGGGGTAAAATTTATCGATTCTCCGACAACGAAAAATACTAATCGATTTCGGCGTGACCGATCGACAATCGATTAATCGTGACAGCCTTAATATCAGTAGGACATAACTCCAAGATCGCGTCATAAGTTGGGGGTGTGTAATCCAGGTAGACAGGTAACTCCAGTCAGAAGATATATTTAGAGGTGGTAAAGCAGGCCACAAACCCTACTGTTTAGCACAGACCTTCCAAACAAATGTGCTTTAAATATTATTGTGTTATATGAAATACAAATGAATAAAGATAGCTGCGTTTGGTCCAGGCCTTTAAATTCTTCCCAACTAACGACGGTAAACGCTGTGCCCAAAAAAGATCATTGCGCCAAAATTACGCGGAGTTTGAAACTTTTTCCATACTTTTTCATTGTTTTGGCAATATATGGTTTGGCCAGTTTTCCCTGATGCTCGCAATATAGCTTAGTGCTTACCTTCGAATCAAACAATGCAACAGATAAATTAATTTTTAAAAAACCTACAGAGTTCGCCATAGACAAGCAATTGGCGTAGACAATGTCGTATACAACACTCGACGCCGATTGATTTTCTGTGGCGAATTCTATATGATCATGAACTAGATATTTGTGATCTATTTTATTCATGTTTGTGGCATTTCTCAGTAAATGGCTTGCATATTTACATTCAAATAGACCTTTCACTCGACATCTGGGAAACTAAGAAGCCTTCTCGAGTTAGTCGAGTATTCTTACATCAAAGGGTGGTGGGAGGGAACCAGTGATAATGGTGAAGACCTATAACAAGGGGTTGTAAACTAGCATTTTAAAACGGGGGACCTAAAACCTAAAACAAACGCCAAAAAGAAGAAAATACCGGTGCTTTTTCTCCTACTATGCAGCCACATCCATATTTGCTGTTGTGTCCAAATTAGACTAATCTAAAGGTCTGGTTTGGTCAATAGATTCCACCTTTATATATCAAAATAGTTCAACGGGTGGATCCGAAGAAGATTTTAAAGAATATTCCACATCATACACTAAATTAAACTTTGGGCTCACTCAGAAAGCCCAAATATTAAGCAGGGGACTCGATCTGAACAAACTTGAATCTGCCCCCACCCCAACCCAGAGAGGTTATATACAACACATTAAAGGATTTTGACTGGCGGATGTAAAGATGAAGATTTTTAAAGAAATTCCCTGCAACTGCACTAAGTTAAACGTTGGGACCCAATGAAGAGCCCAAATAGTAACCCAGAGACCCGATCTGAGCAAACTTGAATCCGACATCCCCCACCAACCCCCAACCCCCCCCCCCCCCCCCCCCCAGAGATCTGGTTAACTAAATGTAAAGGGATTCTGATTTGTGGATCTGAAGAAGATTTTTGAACAAATTTTCTCATATTGCACTAAGTTAAACTTTGTGTTCCCATAGGAAGCCCAAATATAATTGAAATATTAAGCCAGAGACTCAGCTTGAACAAACTTAAATCTGCCAGTTGATCTGTCAAATTTAAAGAAATTCACTCCAACTGCACTAAATTAAACTTTTGGCTCCAATGGAGACCCAAATACTAAGCCCAAATATTAAGCCTGGGACTCAATTTAAACAAACTTGAATCTGACACCACTATAGATGTCGCATAACAAATATGAAAGCATTCTGACTGGTGGATCTGAAGAAGATGATCTTTAAAATTAATCCACATATTGCACAAAGTTAAAATTCAGGCCCGCAAATGAAGCCCAAATATTAACTGAGGGGCTTGATTTGAACAAACCTGAATCTGACCGTCGTAACTATGATGTATACCAAATATTAAAACATTCTGACTACTGCTTCTAAATAGGAACTTTTTAAAGCTGATTTCCCATATTTCCCTACGTTAAGATTCATGGCACTGTACTGAACCCAAATATGAGCCGAGGAGCTTAATTTGAACACAATTGTATCTTACCCCTCCCTCTATGGAAGCTGTATACCAGAGTTTTGCAAATATGCTGACTCAGCATTTTTTCGATGCCCCCCTACAGATCACGCTGACACAACCAGCCTATTCCATAAGGATTCCAACACTGTTATGAATTGTTTGCATTTGTTTGCCTACACAAGGTTCGTGGAGTTGACACGTGTACTTTGGGTTAATGTGACGTCTCTTTATTCACAAATATATACAGATATTCTTTTGTTTCAGTTATTAATATTCCAGTCAGTAAGTATTTAATTAGCCTTAAATATAAGGCGCAATATATTATCAATAAACCAATACATACCGGTATTCAAACCAGTATCCATTCAATACCAGTGCAATTGCAAAAATATTGGTTTATCGTCTTTATTTACTTACCCACAGTTTAATTTTAACTGTAGTCCTGAAAGAATAATATTATACTTGTACCTAACAAATTGGCCGCATTCTACCTAGTGATACTCAAATTGTGGAGTTGAACAAATATCATGTGATCCCTAACTAGAACGAGCTTGAGGAGCTCGTTCTGATTGGGAAGGGGGTCACTTGATTTGGTTTTGTTGAATAATTTTTGATAGATTCGAGTCATTCGAACTGCATCAGCATGCTGATTTAATCCGACTGTGAAGGATCCAGTCCTGATTATGGTACATTTTCATATGTATGTTCAGATATCTGAACAGTCTTTCGATATACCGGTATACTGCAGTATTTCTTTGAATACCAATACCGGTATTCAGTTTCAAATGCTGTGCGGCGCTGCAGTATATTAATGTTGTATAATTGAGGTTAGTTGATTTAGTGAAGATCAGTTGCCAAGATCCAGTCAATGAACAGTGTTCACGGTAATGCTCGGCTGGTTTCTCAGTGTGTTTGAGTGTGATTGAGATGTTAGTTTGGGAGCAATTTGAATGTGACTTTGGATGTTAAACCGTTCGGACGTTCATTTCGACTGTGTGTCAACCTCTGTTTATCAATACTGCTGTGTGCGGTATTCCATTTGTTATACTGTTGTGTGCGGTATGCTATCTATTATACTGCTGTGTGTGGTATGCAATCTATAATACTGCTGTGTGCAGTATTCCGTCTGTTATACTGCTGTGTGCGGAATGACATCTCTTATACTGCTGTGTGTGGTATTCCATCTGCTATACTGCAGTGTGCGGTATGCTATCTTTTATACTGATATGTGCAGTATTTACTGCTGTGTGCGGTAAGACTGTTATGATTTTCATGTCTTTCTTAATTGATAACGCCCTTAAATTTCATCCCAAATCATTGAATGTTAATCAACACTGAAAATACAACATTGGCGTCGCCGACGGGATACTTAAGAGACTCGGCAGCTGAAAATACAACATTGGAGTCGCCGATTAAAATTTAAGAAATTCGGCGATTGAAAATTATTCCTTTAATTTTATTAATTTTTTTCTTTGGTTTAGCTTTTTATGAAAAAGCTCATTCAAAGAGTTGTGATTTGAAGATTATTAACTTTCATTCACGAAAATAAAATCTGTTCATTTTTAACACTCGATTGAAGGTCAATTGCTTCCACGGGTTGTATCATTTTGCTATCTGTTGAATTTTTAAATATTTTTTACTAGTTTTTTCGATTAAATTAGATTAGATTATTTTATTTAACGGTATAGATAGAATGTGATACAATAGTTCATTGAAATACATTAACATTATCATAACCTGCATTAGAAACACATTTATAAGACAAAACAAATCAATATCTATACCATAGGAAGATGACATAGCCAGATTGGCTGTCTACCTGCCGTCTCCCAATTTTTAGAATTATAACTAATCTCTCTATTTTTAAGCAGACTGCTGTTGGTGATTGCTGCATGTCAGAAGATGAATATGAAACCGAAACATTTTAGCCAGACACACAAACATGGAGAGGTGGAAGAATGGTGTAATCGGTTTGGCCACTGAAAGAAGATAGTGCATTGGTTTTAATCGGGTCAGCCGATCGTCTTTTAACACCATCCATGTACGATATCAATTGAATGAAATTGTTAACTATGGAGACCTCCTAATTTCAAAGACGGAGAAAACGGAAAAAAGGAATAGCTTGGCAACAACTGGTCGAAGCCGATTCACGTCAAATATCAAAAAGTCGACGACAACGTGTCCAATCGGACCAGGGGAATTGATCAGGAAATTGAACTGGTGCAAGCCCAACTTACCAATGCTATGAGCAATTGGCCAACCTCATGATGACATGAAAGTATGTCGAAACTATATTCTTTTCTGCACCGTCAACAGATACTACCCAGCATACAGTTTTTAGCACCGAATTGACACAGTCTGTGCCAACACAGTTTTCTTTAACCATGTTGACTCAGCCAAGTAATGTTAAACTTTCACAGCAAAAGCCTAAACTAGTTTATTCTTAAGTTTCACATGTATCACATTCACCTGTTGATTCTATGCTGCCAATTCCAGCAAAATCTCTTCATAAATATGACCTGTAGACTGTGCTAATGGTTTTCGGGTTTTGGGCTCGGGCAGCCATACCGGTTGACCGATCACGACCATGTCGACATGACCTGAAATCTGCATATGAAATTTCGTGACAATCAGACAAGAACTTCCAGGTATAGCCTGTACTTGAAGGTTGAATAAAAAACTTTAACCACAAACTTTAACCAAAACTCCAAATGTCAACTAAACAGGAAAAGACAAAAAAAAAATAAAAACCCACTTGAACCTTCAATGAAAAAACTTTAACCACAAACTTTAACCAAAACTCTAAATGTTAACAGACGGACAGACGGACGTATGGATGGACAGACAAAAGTCATTACTATAGTCCTCACTGTAAACAGTCGGGCTAAAAACGACGTGAAGCTAATAGGCTTTTTACTTTAATAAATTGTAGCTACAATTTAGCACCTGTACTTTTATTGGTCAAGCTAAATTGTAACTGCAATTTAACTGGCCAATCGGGTTCATTGTTTTGTTTTCGCTGGAAATGGCCTGAGTAATCTCTTTTTTCAGATGTTTCACACATTCCACATAATATGAGTATTATTGGGTAACATTGGCAACTTGGGTGTCATTGTGTATCATTGGGGTAAAACATATACCGTAAGAAAGTGCGGGCCCAAGGTAGCGCCAATCTGCGTGGGCCTGTAGGTTCAAGTAATGCACAAGATCAACCGTGTTGTGGCCCGTGGGAGAAAATTTGTTTAATCCAAAAGGAAAAGGAGCCATTTCCTGGCACATGAACCTCTCAAAAACATCGTTTCACGCGATTCATGTTGCATATTTGAGAGAATGTTATTGTCTTGCACAATTCTGTGTGAAATGTGGTACCCCCCTAAATGAGTGAAGCCCTAAGCGTTTACCAGTCTGGCCATTCCTCAACAATTGGTGGAAAGGTTTTGTGTACGACTTTTGGTGATAATATAGAACATATATAGGGAGAATGGCGTGCAAGGTGGGTGGGGAGGTACAGTCATAATTATACAAAGTTGAAAATGGTTGCTTTTAAAACAAAAACTTCAACAAGTTCTACCTTCAAGAAAATTAAAAACAAATTTCATAAATTGTTTGTTTACCCAAGTGTGACCCGTCCCTGACTGCTGACCAAATGCAGATAGCTTGGTTTCGCCCGGCGAGTTCATGATTTCACATCTTAGTCACATACATCCCCGATTTCTGGATTCGATCCGAGCTAAAGCACTCGGCACCAAAATCTACTCCCATGATTTGAAATACCTTGGCTTTATTCTCTCAGCATGCAACCAGGACATTCATAAAACAACTGCAAACACCACAAGTGATGAGAAGGTTATTTTTGTTAGGCCTAATTAGTTATTGTGGTTATACCACAATACACAGAGTCATCGTGCCCAATGTGTGCACTAGGATGACATACCTTGTCCATTATACAGTGAGGGTCGCTCTTATGGCTTAACGAGCTTGAACTCAGAACCTCGAGCACAAAACTCAAGCCGTCTATCAGTGATTCACCACTACCCCTAAATTTATCATAACAGTATCCTCATGGAATTAACTCGAATTGAGGATGACCTCCCATGCTATCATATTTTACCAATTGAGAATGTTGGTTTTCCTTTACAAATGTTCAAGGCTCAAGCATTTTGGAGATGAGTGTGCCTTCAAAGACTGAAATTTTTCTGGGTCGGGAAAACATCATCAAAATACTTACCCTCTTTGGGACGCATTTTTTCTCACTATAACACCCAAATCCTGCAGGTCTGAGTGTTATGATAGTGAGCCAATTTTAAGCTATCGCCCAAAAATGCCACTTCTTCTGTGTTTTCTAGGCTACACATTTTACATTCCCTTTTTAATGCCCCCCCCCCCCCCACCCCCGCCGCAGTTCTAGTGATTTAAATCTGACCCTGAACAACAGTGACCCCAAAAGAACCACCAAGATAACATTCAAGAGCAGGCACCTCTTTCTTACTTAGTCCGTCAAATAAGCTTTTAGATTTAACACCCAGCCTCTCATTCCCATTACAATCCTCTAAAATTCTATAAAAAAAACTCGCCAACTGATACGGTTTTAAACTCCTAATATTTGCCCCTCAAATTGATGATTTTCGACTATTTCATGTGTAATTAAATACAGGATTGAGTAGTGAGCCATGGTATGTGCGAATGCCACCGATTGGCCACTTAAATTGCAGCTACAATTTAGCATGACCAATAAAAGCACAGGCGCTAAATTGTACCTACAATTTAATAACTAAAAACGACCGACATGAAGCTACAGTTAAAACTAAAAGTCCTGTCATGAATTGCGCGCTTATTTTGACACAATTTCGCACAGGAATTGTGCTCAATTTTCCTATTGAAAATACCCAAATTACCACAGAGTCTTGCCATTATTCACAGCAAACAGAAGCAATGTTTCAGCCAATGGACCCCCGGGTTAAACCCGGAGGTCCATTGGCTGAACCATTGCCTGTGCATAGGTTGCGTAGAGAATGTGATAGCCTTTCCATATGACCTAACCCGCCGTTAAACGCGCTAAATGGTGAGGTGTTTGCGCGCAACTGATGACAGGACTTCTAGTTTTAACTGTAATAGGCTTCTGGACTGACCTGAACGGCACACATGTATCAATCAAAACCACTGGGTTTGATTGATACGTGCGTGTCATTCAGGTCAGCCTACATTTTTCTTTACAAATTTTTTTATTCATCAAATACATGTATGTAGAGGTCTCGGATTGTGGAGGCCCCTCAGGAACGTGAGTAGAGATTTTCGATTGGGGTGGGGAGAGGGGGGAGTGCATGGTAGTGAATTTCCTACTGGGGTGGGGGGGGGGATAACCCCCTCCCAGCCCCTCCTCCCCAGTCAGAAATTCACTACCAGAAACATTTTGAAAATGAAGCCATGAAATGGGGTATAAAATTCATTATAGTAACTGAAATGCCAACACCTTTATGATAGAATTATCAGGTTATTATTATTTGGTATTATTCTGGGAATTGAATATGTGCTAAACAAATACTCAAGCTGAGAACTTTGTGCAATTCCCAATAAGGTTTAAAAACATGTTTCCCTGACAAAATGTGTTACCTTTCTAATTGCTCGTTCTTTTAATATAGCGAACATAACTGACTGGAGCTATCCACAAAACGAATTATATATGTTTCATTTTTTGCCTCAAACATAAGGTTTATGAGCCCTCATTGTAACGGGCTCATTCAGCTAGAGTTTGAGACACAAAACGAAAAAAAAATGTTATTTGAGAATTTGGTTGATTGTCAAGTGTACTCTCCTTCTCATGTATTGAGAAGAGATGAAAAGTGGAGGTAGGAAATGATAAACTCACTGCCTTTAGTTTTTGCATGCGTAAATCCCTTAAGCACTGTACATGTATCAAGGCCTGTTTGTGTTAGGCCTAAATATCTAGCACCCATTGATGTTTGTTCCGTGATCTTTGCAAACAAATCTGTCATATTGTAAGCTGTTATCATTTTCCTAATCATTCCTTCTGTAACGAACGTACTCTCCGTTTCGTGTGACGACTGCTCCACGTGTAGTTGCCATTGGTTTCCCGGGTCCTCTTCAGGGTCTTTACAATAAATTGCCTGGTATATTTGTTTGAAACTTCTGAATCCGCCCATCATAATTTGAAAAGGAAATGGCAAAAACTCCAAAAACCTGTAACCGAGATTGTATTGCTCAGAAAGTTGGGGATAAACGTGGGTTGTGTCTGATGTTATGCAATTACGATTTCCAAATCTTCCTTCACTGCGACTTGTAACAATTGTGTTGATGAAAACATGCTCTACGGGTGGTCCATATCTAGGAAACTCGTCTGGGGGACCTTCGATGATCACATCTTCAACAGTAGACTCGCTGCAGCCCATATTATCTGAAACAAACTTTAACCGTATAAACATGTACAATTTAATTTTTTTAGTCTTCAACTCAACATTTTGTTACAATTACGTTAATATGTGCAGGGCGGCCTACGCCATGAGCCACAAAGGAAATGAGAAATACCCAGTCAGCTCTTTTTATTCTGCGAGCTGTGACAGGATTTCCAAGGTGTTAAATATGATTCCCTCTAAACCACAAAGAAGGCATGGCAGTTTTACCGCTGCATTAATTTCATATCAGATCCACACCTTTACACAGGGGTATCACGATTACTTCTTTTCTAAATATATTAATTGACAGAGATAATGGATTACAATCGAGTAAACATACACAGGTGATCCCTAACCCCGACATAATCAACCAACCCCAAGCAAAACAAATTATCATCATACCAGGTGATCTTTTACCCAGACAAAATCAACCTACCCCAAACAAAAATGACCATCACCAGTTGATCCCTTACCCTGACATAACCAACATATCCCGAACAAAAACGATCATCACGAGGCGATTCCTTACACCAACATAATCAACATACCGCGAATAAAAATGACCATCATGAGGTGATCCCTTACACCAACATAATCAACATACCCCAAACAAAAATGTCCATCACAAGGTGTTCCCTTACACCAACATAATCAACATATTACACCTTTAACAGAACAAAATGACCATCACAAGGTGATCCCTTACCCCGACATAATCAACATACCCCAAATCAACATACCCCGAACAAAAACGACCATGACAAGGTGATCCCTTACCCCGACATAATCAACATACCCCAAACAAAAACGACTATCACAAGGTGATCCCTTACCCCAACATAATCAACATGCGCCAAACAAAAACGATCATCACGAGGTGATCCATTACCCCAACAAAATCAACATACCCCAAACAAAAACGACCATCACAAGGTGATCCCTTACCCCGACATAATCACCAGGTGATCCCTTACCCCGACAACCAACATACCCACGAACAAAAACGATCATCACGAGGTGATCCCTAACACCAACATAATCAACACACCCCAAACAAAAATGACCATCATGAGGTGATCCCTTACCCCAACATAATCAAAATACCCCAAACAAAAATGATCATTACCAGGTGATCCCTTACCCCAACATAATCAACATACCCCAACCAAAATGACCATCACAAGATGATCCCTTACCCCAACATAATCAACATACCCCAAACAAAAATGATCATCACCAGGGGCTCCCTTACCCCAGTATAATCAACATACTCCAAACAAAAATGGCCATCACAAGGTGATATCTTACACCGACATAATCAAAATCCCCCAAAACAAAAACGATCATCATCAGGTAATCCATTAGCACAGCATCATCAACATACCCCGAACAAAAACAATCATCACCAGGTGATCCCTTACCCCAGCATAACCAACATACCCTGAACAAAAGTTATCATACCCAGGTGACCCCTTATCCCGACATAATCAACATACCCCAAGCAAAACCAATCATCACGAGGTGATCCCTTATCACAGCATAATCAACATACCCCAAACAAAAAGGATCATCACCAGGTGATCCCTAACGACAGCATAATCAGCATACCCAAAACAAAAATGATCATCACCAGGTGATCCATTACCTCAGCATAATCAACATACTCCAAACAAAAACATCATCACCATGTAATCACTTACACCGACATAACCAACATACCCCAAACAAAAACAATCATACCCAGGTGATCCCTTACACTGACATAATCAACATACCCCAAACAGAAACGATCATCACCAGGTGATCCATTACCACAGCATAATCAACATACCCAAACAAAAACGATCATCGCAGGCTGACCCCTCACCCCAAAATAATCAACATACCATAAACTAAAACGATCAACATGAGGTGATCCCTTACCCTGACATGATCAACACACCCCAACCAAAAATGATCATACCCAGGTGACCCCTTGCCCCAACATAATCAATGTAGCCGAAAGAATAATGATCATACCCAGGTGACCCCTTACCCCAATATAATCAACGTAGCCGAAATAATAATGATCATACCCAGGTGACCCCTTACCCCAATATAATCAACGTAGCCAAAAGAAAAATGATCATACCCAGGTGACCCCTTACCCCAACATAATCAACGTAGCCAAAAGAAAAATGATCATACCCAGGTGACCCCTTACCCTGACTATTTAGATTTATTTATTTGTGTTTAAGGTCACATACTTATGCACAATAGCTAAACATGACTGTGACAGTTTTACGGGTGGAGGGTGCCAGAGGACCCGGAGAGAACCACCGAGCAGCTGCCAGCTCCTCAACATCGTAACTCCGCACTGCAGCACACACAGGGTTAGACTGGTTGAAGATATGTGCACCATCGACGTGCAGTACACCTTAGTAAGTTAGTATACGGTGTCATTGTGCTCCCATGTGGACAACCGGGGTTAAGTGTCTTGCCCAAGGACACAATGCAGGAGTCCAAATCAATCGCTCTGACGGTCACCAATCCGAGGACGAACTCCTTACCCCAACATAATCAACATACCCCAAACAAAAATGATCATACCCAGGTGATTCCTTACCATGGCATAATCAACATTCCCCAAACAAAAATGATTATACCCAGGTGATCCCTTACACCGACATACCCCAAACTAAACCGATCATCACCAGGTGATCCATTACCTTGGCATAATCAACATACCCCAAACAAAATTGATAATCACCATGTGATCCCTTACCCCAACATAATCAACATACCCCAAACAGAAATGATCATACCCATGTGATCCTTTACCCCGATATAATCAACATACCCTGGACAGAAACAATCGTCACCAGGTGATTGCTTACCCCAACATAATCAACATAACCAAACAAAAACGACCATCACCAGGTGATCCCTTACCCCAACATAATCCCAGATCAAAATTGACCATCAACAGATGATCACTTACCCCAACATAATCAACATACCCCAAAAAATGATCATCACCAGGTGACTCCTTACCCCAACATAATCAACTTTCCCCAAACAAAATTGATCATCACCTGGTCTGGTGACCCAGTACCCCGACAATCAACATACCGCAAATAAAACAAGGGCAACGCCCCCGGTCCCCCGACCAAGATGGCAAATTCAAGGGAGCTGCTAGAATGCAATTTGTTCGCAGAGCATGGCCATTTTTTAACTTGACCTGTATTTCCAACCAATTAAACCACATACTTAGTTTCGTTTCAATCAAATGATCCAAAGTAAAGTTATCATCCGGACAACACAAAAACCGTATTTTCTAAGTCGAAAAAGGGGAATAAATCCAGTAAAAATCAGTGGAGCGTGCCCATTTTCGAACTTGACCTGCATTTCCACCCAAATAAGTGGCATACTAAATTTCGTTTCAATCAAATGATCCTAACTAAAGTTATCATCCGGACAACACAAAAACTGTATTTTTTAAGTCGAAAAAGGGGAATAAATCCAGTAGAAATCAGTGGAGCGTGCCCATTTTCGAACTTGACCTGCATTTCCACCCAAGTAAGACACATACCAAATTTAGTTTCAGTAAAATCATCCAAACTAAAGTTATCATCCGGACAAGGGTGTGACGGATGGACGGACGGACGGACGGATGGACAGACGCACAGACAGATGGACGGATGGACGGACACTGCTGATTACAATAGTCCCCCGAAGGGTCGGGGGACAATGATCATATTTAGTGATCCCTTACCCTGACATAATCAACATACCCTGAATAAAAATGATCATTACCTGGTGATCCCTTATCCCAACATAATCAACAAAATTAATCATCACCAGGTGACCCAGAACCCCAACATAATCAACATACCCCAAATAAAATGATCATACCCAGGTGATCCCTTACCCTGACATAATCAACATACCTTGAATAAAAATGATCATACCTGGTGATCCCTTACCCCAACATAACATACCCCAAACAAGAATGATCATTACCAGGTGATCCTTTACCCCAACATAATCAACATACCCCGAACAAAAATGATTATCACCAGGTGATCCCTTACCCCAACATAATCAACATACCCTGAACAAAAATGATTATCACCAGGTGATCCCTTACCCCAACATAATCAACATACCCTGAACAAAAATGATTATCACCAGGTGATCCCTTACCCCAACATAATCAACATACCCTGAACAAAAACAATCATCACGAATGGCCCACTTTGGGTTTTGGGAAAGTTTCCTTGTTGACATGCCACCGTATTTCTGTTTAGTGTTTACCCGTTATTTACTGTGATGTAGGAATCTTGGGGCACAGGAAGCACATACCCCAACTTTCTGCAAAAATAGTTGAGAGAGAGAGAGAGAGAGAGAGAGAGAGAGAGAGAGAGAGAGTCATTGCAATCTTATTGTGAATTATACTGTCCAAGAAACGTCCCCGCCCATACACACAAATACCAGTGGGTAAACCGTAAATGGGTGAATTCTCAAGAGAGAAAACCTGCTATTTGTTGTAGGGGTAATATGAACAAGGGTTTAGAGAGCATCGGAATCCAACTCTGAGACCAAAACTTCTAATTCAATAGTGCAATAGTTTGAAAGTGTTGAGCGGAACCTTAGGCGCCGTGGACGTCATCACGTCAATGAAAGTGACAGTGACACTACAGCTTAACTTGTCTGTGTGTTGTGTTTGACGAAAAGGATAATGTTCAATGTTTATGAAAGGATTATGAAATAAGACAAGAATTGTGATAATTGGGAATATGTTAATTTCTGTTCCCTGTATGCTATGCTTTTTGATAAAAAATAACATGAGGTGTAGACTGTACTAAAGAACTGAGGTGTGGGTTAATGTGAACCTCACCGTTAATGTATGTGGTCCTCACAGTTAACGTATGTCAACGAAAGTTATCAAGTTACAGTGAAATTATTCCAAAGCGAGTCATCCTATCAAGTTACATTGAAATCCCTTCAAAAATATGACTTGTAGACTGTATTAAATGATTTCGGGCTTCAGGCCTGTGTAGCCATTACGGTTGACCGATTGCAATTAAAAGGGGACGTCCTCATCTCGACATTATACTGAGTCATTCAACCAAGTTACAATGAGATCCCTTCACAAATACGACCTATAGTGTGTACCAAAGTTGTTCGGGTTTTGGGCTCTGGGAGTAAACATGGTTGAATGATTGTGACCAAAAGGGGACGTTCTCATCTGGGCATTATCTGGAGTGATCCTACCAAGTCACAATGAAATCCCTTCATAAATATGACCTATAGACTGTGCTAAAGGTTTTTGGGCTTTGGGCCACTGTAGCCGTTACAGTTGACCAATCGCGACCAAAAGGGGACGTTCTCATCTAGACATTATACAGAGGCATCCTACCAAGTTACAATGAAATCCCTTCATACAGTACGTGGAGAGTGGATTGTAACTGAATCACCCGCGGAGTGGAGTTATCACCCAAACTATAACTTTCAAATTTTTTACATATCGACTAAAAACACAAGCAATGTTTCAGCCAATGGACCTCCGGGTTAAACCCGGAGGTCCACTGGCTGAAACTTTGCTTGTGTTTGTTATGCTTTGCAACATATTTGCAATTATTGCTTGGGTGGAATCTCCACTCTGTGGGTGATTTAGTGATAATACACTCTCCACGTACTGTAAATACGTCCTTTAGACTGTGCTAATGGTTTCAGGTTTTGGGCTCGGGCAGCCATACCGGTTGACCGATCGCGACCAAACGGGGACGTTCTCATCTAGACATGACCCCAAACCTCCATATAAAATTTTGTGACGATCAGACAAGAACTACGGGGTGTAGCCTGTGCTAAAGGAAAATGTGAACAGACTCATACTCACAGACTAAAAGACTCACAGACTCACACACTAACAGACTTCCGCATGCATGATGGCAATAGCTTATATTGACTTTGTCAAGTTAAGGTAAAAATGTCACGTTGTTCAGTATCTGGTGCGATCGCCTCGAGCATCTGGCATGATGTCGAATTTCTCTCAAAGTGATGTTGTCCCATTCCTCAACAGTTAAAACTAGAAGTCCTGTCATGAAATGCGCACAAATAGCACGTTGATATGCGCGTTAATGTGCGCGTTATGACCCAATTAAAGCTATTATGTTCTGTGCATATGGCCTGTGCACAGGCAATGTTTCAGCCAATGGACCTCCGGGTAACCCGGAGGTCCATTGGCAGAAACATTGCATGTGTTTGCTATGAGTAACCAGGAGAACCTGCCGTGCTTTGGATGCCATTCGATATGGCAATTGCGCGCAATTCCAACGCGCAATTAAGCCTAGATAAATTCACTATTCGTGACAGGACTTCTAGTTTTAACTGTATAAGCGCACGATGCAGACTGTCGATGTAATGAGGTGATGGCTGTCTATTAACCACTCTCCTGCCGAGTATATCCCACACATGTTCTATCGGGTTGTAGCTCTTTGCAGGAAAATCCATCCAGGTCATGTCCAGTTGCATATCTATCAAATTTTCCCCACTATTCCCGCCCGGTGAGGCCTGCCATTATCGTCCAAATAATGAAATCAGTTTTTAAGGAAACGGTGACCGTATGGGATGTCAATCCCCTCCAAAATGTGGTCCCTGTACAATTGTGCATTCATGTGTCGGTTGACGGTGTGCAGTGTTGCCTCGAGAGCAGACACCGACCCAATCCATTATGCTTCCATCACCAAAAGGGTCAACAGACTGAACATTCTTCTCAATTCCTGAACAGCGCAACAGAGAGTGACCTAAACAGTCTCATAAAAGTAGACTTAACACAGTACAGCAGATGTCTGATATGCCTGGCAGTGACATAGTCAATAGCCAGCAAATGTTCGCCAGTTTTGATAATCTATGACTGCTCCGATAGAGGAATGGGGAGCGTCAAAATATAATATATTTGTATACAGTAGAACCTGTCTTGAGAGACCACCCTTTGGGCCATACAAAAGTGGTCTCTCAAGACAGGTGGTCTCTTATAACAGGTTTCAGGTTTTCTCAAGTCGGTGAATAACCAACCACAAAATTCAGAAATGGAGAAGAATGGATTTTTGTAATTACTTTGTAGTTGTTCTTTTTATGAAGTTTTTGTAACAAATTGAAATGGACTGTTATAAAAATTATAAAAATAAATTAGTGTTGAAAATCTTCATTGAAGATTTTCAACACAAATTTATTTTTATAATCCTATCTGTCACATTTCAGGTATGTATGAAATTGTTCATTCAGCAATAATCCTAATCTTTTTACAGGGGTCTTAAAAAAAACATCTCAATCTCTAATGAGTTATGTAACTGAATAGCAATTGAAACCCAATTAAGAGCTTTTAATACTTTTAATTATGTTAGTAGAACCACAATGGATTTTCCAATGCCAGAACAGGTAAAAAGTTTTTGTCATGGTTTTAGTCTTCAAAGGGGCGGTCTCTCAAGACAGGTCCATTATGGCATAAAATACAAGTTGGTACCAGGTCACAGTGGTCTCTCAAGACAGGTGGTCTCCCATAGCAGTTCCATTATAGAGTAAAACCAATCGGTGCCTGGCAGATCTGGTCTCTCAAGACAGGTGGTCTCTCAAGACATTGGTCTCTCAAGACAGGTTTTACTGTACCCACAGGTATTATAGAAAGGGGGGGGGGGGCTTAACTTTTTTGGACAGTATGGTGGGAGAGTGTCCGAGTTGTCTCTACATGCGGCCTTTAAAGTCGAGAGAAATGCACATTTTTGGCTGTGAATTTAATAAATTTCCCCAGTGGGCCGATGTGGAAACTTGTTAAATATGGTGCCCAAAATGGGTTAAATATGTCACTTTTCTCAGTGTAGAGGTGGCTGAGGTGCGTTCAATTTATATTCAGTGTATCGGCCCGATTGGGAAATTTGTTGAATATGGAGGTGGGGCGAAAAACAATTGTTGTGCATATATCAAAAATGTGCATTTTCGCAATATGCAATGCAATGCAATGCTAACGTCTAGAATCCGCCGCAGTGCTTCCTGACTTACATTATTACCCCGTAATACAGAGGTCAGTTCAATTTGTATGCCGAACGTAAGAATAACAAGCAAACTCAATGAATTCATGTCTCCCGCTGGGCAGCAGTTTCAAGGGAATTAATGCATCCAGTGGAATAAAGTTGAGTTGCAAGTGGAAGTAATTTAGAAGAGACAGAACAGACAGTGCTTCAGACAGTGGTTATCAGATTTATTTTCACGGAGGTCACTGTCAAAGCAAGTAAAGTGATGTGGAGTATAACTGTGAGAATCACTAAGAATTAAGACTGTATGATTAGACATATTACATTAAACTGATGTGAAAAGTAATCCATATATGAAATTTCGTTGAAATCGGTTGACTCTAAGGAAAGTTTGAGTCTGGAAACCATCAGCCAATCAAATTTAAGCAACCTAATTAAATATGAGCGGAAAATGTCCATGTTCGAACTTGGACCCACAATTGATGAAAGTGATCTACTACCCAAATTTCATCGAAATCGACTGACTGTAAGGAAAGTTAGAGTCTGGAAACGAAAAACACGGAAGGTGTGCACTTACTGTGTATTAGTAGTAGCACTGAATAAATCAAAGTTTCCCTAATTTGCATAATTTTTGCACGAGAACAAAACCCGTATTATATGTGATGTATTACATGTTACTAAACATTCATACAAAAATTTATTCAAATCCGAACTTTCATATAGAAGTTCTATACAAAAGACCGATTACACCCAATTTCGGAACAAAATGGCCGCTGGTGGCCATCGTGAATTTTGAACCAAACCCCAAGACACATAATCTGGTCTCACAATGATAACAAAGATACCGAAGAAGTTTTGTGAAGATCGGTTCAGAAATACGGCTTTTAGTCCAAGGTGCATTGACGCACGGGGGATGCCCCAGATTTTCGGAACAAAACCAGTATTATATGTGATGTATTACATGTTACTAAACATTCATACACAAATTTATTCAAATCCGAACTTTCATACAGAAGTTCTGTACAAAAGACTGATTACACCCAATTTCGGAACAAAATGGTCGCTGGTGGCCATCTTGAATTTTGAACCAAACCCCAAGACACATAATCTGGTCTCACAAAACAAAGATACCCAAGAAGTTTCATGAAGATCGGTTCATAAATACGGCTTTTAGTCCGAGGTGCGTTGACGCAGGGGGCAGACGGACAGATTTTCGGTACAAAATTCCCCACATTCGGACTTGACCTAAGTACTGATAAAAGTAATCTATATATGAAATTTCACCGAAATCGGTTGATTTTAAGGAACGTTAGAGTCGAAACCGTCAGACAATCAAATTTCAGCAACCTAATTAAATATGCGCGGGAAATGCCCACATTCGAACTTGGACCCACAATTGATGAAAGTGATCTACTTCATCGAAATCCGGTCACTGTAAGGAAAGTTAGAGTCTGGAAACAAAAAAGACGGAAGGATGGAAGGACACCCCGAATTTAATATCTTCCGTTTTTTTTCAGAAAGCGGGAGACAATAATAATAATAATGTTTAAGCCTAAAATCCACATAGTGCTCTATGGCTTTACATACTACACTGTAATGACGTAGTGTATGGGTTTCATCTATATGTGGTCATACAAAATGCTTGGCTGAATAGATTTGTTTTCAAGTGGGACTTAAATTGTTTAATGGTCCGTTCCGTTTTTATATAACTTGGTGAGGAATTCCAGAGAACAGGTGCAACGATTGAGAAAGCCCCATCGCCGGCTGAGGCAAATTTTGCATTCTGTGTGACAAGGTTGATCGAGCCAGCGGAACGCAAGTTTCTCGGTGTGTACTGGGAGATCAGCTCAGAGAGGTACGACGGGCCTATTCCATTCATGCATTTGTAGGTAATCAGAATTGTGTTGTACCTTATCCTTTGCTCGATGGGAAGCCAGTGAAGGCTCATAAGTGTTGGGGGTCTAGCCGCACAATTTTGGATATTCTGGAGCTTATGAATGCGAGCTTTTTTACAGCCGAAAAGTAACGAGTTGCAGTAGTCAATTTGACTTGTTACGAATGCATGAACGAGCTGTTCAGCTGTTTGCGAATCGATGATTGGACGGATCTTGCCGATATTTCTCAGATGGAAAAAGGCCGCGCGACAGACTTGTGTGACATGTTTGTCGGCGGTCAGGTTTTCATCCATGAAATATCCCAGATTGCGCACGACACTGTTTGGTGTAATTTCGTTACCTAGACTAGTGGTGTTTTGGTGAAGGCCGACAGCTGGTGGGGGAGACCTATGTATATAACTTCGGTCTTCTCTGCATTTAATTTCAGATAGTTACTGTTCATCCAAACTTTAATATCAGAGGCACATTTCTCAAGCTTACAGCGAGACACAGGCCCTGAG
This sequence comes from Pictodentalium vernedei, assembly GCA_031216915.1. Classification (NCBI taxonomy): domain Eukaryota; kingdom Metazoa; phylum Mollusca; class Scaphopoda; order Dentaliida; family Dentaliidae; genus Pictodentalium; species Pictodentalium vernedei. Next base: position 7,239,047 of record CM062295.1, on the reverse strand, counting down.
TCCGATTTAAAATGAAGGTACAATTGAGTGTCATCGGCATAGAGATGGAACTGGAGACCATGTCGACGGATGACGTCGCCTAATGGGAGGACGTACATAACACAGAGTAGAAGCCTCAGTACAGATCCTTGGGGAACTCCATATTTCAGTGTATGTTAGTGGAGGATGAACTGTTAATACAGATACTTTGGGTGCGGTCAGTTACAGTTAAAACTAGAAGTCCTGTCATGAACTGCACACAAATGGCACGTCGATTTGCGCGTTAATCTACGCGCTATGACCATAGTATAGTAAGTCTATTAAATTCTGTACATATGGCCTGTACATAAGCAATGTTTCAGCCAATGGACCACCGGGTAACCCGGGTAACCCAGAGGTCCATTGGCAGAAACATTGCCTGTGTTTGCTATGAGTAACCAGAAGAACCTGCCGTGCTTTGGATGCCATTAGACATGGCAGTTGCGCGCAATTCCTCCGCGCAATTAAGCTTAGATAAGCGCACAGTATGCGAGAGGACTTCTAGTTTTAACTGTAGATATGATGAGAATAGCTGGAGGGCCGTGCCAGAGATGCCAATCCTACCTTCCAGTCTGTAAAGAAGAGTGTGGTGATCAATGGTATCAAAGGCCGCGCTCAGATCCAGTAGAACAAGGCAGGAAATTCGGTGCCTGTCCATGGACAACGTACATGTACGTTGAAAATATTGGTCTTCCCCAAGTAATGAATATACCATCAGGATCCAGGTTAACTCAAATGGGTAATTTTTGCTCAAAATCATAGCTTATGATCCCTCATGGGAATGCGGGTGAGGGTCATAGGATAGTCTCACCGATGACAGTGTATTACAGAACACATCGAACGTGGATTAATCGTTGCGATGATTTTCAAACGAGTTCAATTTCAATTATGATGAATTAATATGAAAATACGTGACACGTCATGGTGCACACCCAGTATTGTTAATTTCGGTAAATATTGTAGGCCCCAACCAAGATTTGTATGTATCGCAGAAATAACAGCGGTTATCTAATATATAAATGCGAATGCCTGTGTCTATCTATGTATCTGTCTCTCTCTATCTTTGTTCTGGGTGAACTCCTCTGTTTGTCGACCGATCGATCTCAAATTTTGTACACGGCGGCAATTCGTCCCTAACATGGGGTGGATGCCGTGCCCGTGCGGGGTGACCTTGACCATGAAATTGATGACTTTGAACTTTTATTTCGAAAACAGCTGGGCCGATCGGGCTAAAATTTCATATATGCGGGTATATTGACTCATCGATCATTTTGCCTTTATCGGGGTGCCCGTGCGGAGTGACCTTGACCTTGAAATTGGTGACCTTGACCTTTTATTTCGAAAACAGCTGGGCCGATCGGGCGAAAATTTCATATGTACGGGTATACTGACCCATCGATCATTTTGACTTTATCGGGGTGCCCGTGTGGGGTGACCCTGACCTTGAAATTGGTGACTTGACCTATCAATTATATCGGAGGGTATACTGATATAACCATCTTCTCCCGTGCAACGCCGGGTATTCACCCGCTAGTGCGATTTATAACAAATTGACAAAACTTGTACAGCGACATGCAATAAATACAGAACCGAACATATATGTTCAAATGTTAATGTGGCGACAAATATAGCAATCGAGAAATTTAAGAAAAGATTACGGAAGGATCAAACTTGAGACAAGCTATTGTAAAACAAACCTTCATTTTTTAACCTGACAAAATATCAAATGGTTCACTTTCAAACAAAGGATATATTATGAGTGGGATTGTATGTCAATTGCAATAACTACGGTCCTCCTAAACATCGGAATGACATTAAAAAATAAAATTTTACTGTACAAAATGTGTTTTAATACATACCAGAGCCGAGATCCTAATCATAAGTGACCATTGTTCATGTTTTTTGTTCCAAACAGACTGAAAAGTAGAGCGAATATAGATACTCAGTGAGAGTGTTTGAATAACGCAGTCAGAACTTGATTGGCCGTAATTGCATCGAGGTGGCTGATTGCTAATCACATTGTTTGATGCTCCAAAAAGGGTAAGTAAATGTTTTATAGTGTACAGTTAAAACTAAAAGTCCTGTCCTGAAATGCGCACAAATAGCACGTCGATATGCGCGTTAATCTACGCGATATGACCATAGTAAGGCTATCAAATTCTGTAAGTATGGCCTGTGCATAAGCAATGTTTCAGCCAATGGACCTCCGGGTAACCCGGAGGTCCATTGGCAGAAACATTGCCCGTGTTTGCTATGAGGAACCAGCCGAACCTGCCGTGCTTTGGATGCCATTCGATATGGCAATTGCGTGAAATTCATACGCGCAATTAAGCCAAGATAAGCGCACAGTTCGTGACAGGACTTTTAGTTTTAACTGTACGAATCCATATTCACTGATTATGATTCATTAAGTTTGATTTCACCACTGACTGTTTTTTTAATACATTATTTGGTTCATTTGGGATCTTTATGGAGATATTTATGCATTAAAAGTCTTGAATGGCGAAAAAAAAAACAGGCCAGAGGAAACGTTGCCGATCTGCGAAAATGTCCAACATTGCATTCAAATAAAAAAAAACCAACCAAAAACTAAGTTTTTATTGTTAAAAAAATAATATTGTTATTGTTATTCTTGTGAACACATCACTGTTATTTAGTACCCTTATACAAAAGTATTGACACATGCTGGTGTACTAATTATATACAGTGGAGCCCACTTAACTGGACATCTCTGAATTGTATATCCCTGTTAATTGAATATAATTTTAAAACACAAAACCATTTACCATACCTTCAGTACAAATTTGTCCTGTTAATTGCATATGGGTTGTAGGGTAAACTCCTCGTAATTGTATATAAATGTTTATAATATGTCGAAAACATTCCTGTGACACGCACCAAATTCCCCTTATTTATCAACCTTTTTGGCCTCACTACATCCAATACAGGCATTTATTCTATTATATCTTGTTTGACAGAGCTCATACAGCTCTGTCAAACAAGATATAATAGAATAAATGCTCAGTTTACCTCCAGAACACAGGAAACTGACTAAATCCCTGTTAATTGTATACGCCTGTTAATTGAATAATATTCACTGGCAAAATGGATATTCAATTAAGAAGATTCTACTGTACTATAATGTTTCACATGGCTTTCTTACAATGGTGTGAAATAACAATGTCGGAGTCTGTCATTCCGGGTGTTTCACCCAGCAAGTTTTCGTGACGACGATTCCATTCCTCATATTTTCACTCTATATCTTTTGTTAGTTAACAAACAAAATAGTCATAGGCATCCTTCTATACCCCGATGAGCATAAGAGTCGTAAAAGGAATCGATCTTTCGATACTCATTTGCTCAATGGGATTTGAGTCGTTCGAGCAATGACTTTTTAAGTAACTGCTCGAAAGCTTATTTGCTCGATAAGATTTTAGTCGTTCAAATAATACCTATGCCTGCTTGATTGTATTTTGGGTTTGGGGATCATAGAGGACTTTGTTATACACAGCTGGGAAGGTAAAAACAGACTGTTGGGATAGGCAGAAATGGGACCAGTAAAAGACAAAACAGGCCAGACAATAGAAGGATAAACCACAGAATAGTTTGAGATAGATAAAATACTGAGACTAAGGTGCAAATCCAAAGCAATAAAGTTACTCTTATACAAAGGAATGCGTCTATTGTTGGGCAAGAAGAAGTATAGTGGAGGACAACAGATAGAAACCGAGGACTTAGTGGGAAATCCGCACTAGTAGAACAATTGTTGGATTTATTTGTGTAATTCTACAAAGTATCTGAACCAATAAAAGTACTTATACCAGGAAACGCACCTTAAAGCACTGCATGCTACTCTTTTAAGCCCAAAATAGAGGAACCCGTGCCAGGTAAAGTTGTTTTTGATGGTTTAGAGGGACTGTCTGGATGTTTGTCGTAATTCGATCTATTCTAGTTCACTTTAACTTATCCACCAGAGATCTCCTATCATATAGCACTACGTGCTACTATACTACTCAAAGTTTGCTAAGCACCAAGTATATCCAGCTACCTGTTTTACGTTTTAGTTGAAATATTGTAATGAAAAGTGTATATATTTTTTTATTTAAGTATATCTTTGATGATTTAAGTACATAAATTAAGATTTTGTTTGTGTTTGACATTATTTTTTAGCTTTTGAATACGATAACCATGGAAAATGGATATTATTGTTAAACGAAGAAATTTTTCAAATTTTCCAAAAAGTTGACGGAGTGAACTGGTATGGGTTCATTATCGAGTATGAGACCCATTACTGTTAATTATAACTTGAAAACGCCTTCTCATGCTCCTAATCAGGTTCCTGGTGGTCCTTTGTGGGATGTTGTTCCATTCTTGGACCAGCATGGCACCAAGCTCCTGGACTCTTCTTGGCTTGACTGGACAGGCTGAAATTGCAAGCTGCAACTCATTCCAGACATGTTCGATTGGATTGAGGTCAGGGGATCTTGCTAGCCAGTCCATACGCTCAATCCCCTCCCTCTGTCGATACTCCTCGACAGCATGGGCAACATGAGGATGGGCATTATCGTCTATCAGAATGAATCTATCACCCACTGCACCTGCATACAATCTGACGTGAACATCCAGGATCTCATCAATATACCGCTGTGCAGTCAATGTACCACGTTCAATTACACAGAGCTCTGTACGTCCATCCCTTCTGATGCCGCCCAGACCACGATTGACCCTCCACCATATCGGTCAAATCAGCAATGTTGGCTGCATCGCTCTCCTGTTCTTCTCCATACCCTAGTCCGCATATCTGTATGGTCTAGGCAGTACCTTGACTCAACTGTAATGAAAGTGTCAATGACACTGTAGCTTAACTTGTGTGTTGTGTTTGATGAAAAGGATAATGTTCAATGTTTATGAAAGGATTATGAAATAAGACAAGAATTGTGATAATTGGGAATATGTTCATTTCTGTTCCCTGTATGGTATGTTTATGATAAAAATAATATGAGGTATACACTGTACTAAAGAGCTGAGGGGTGGGTTAATATGATCTCACAGTTAATGTATGTGGCCCTCACAGTTAACGTATATCAACAACAGTTACCAAGTTACAGTGAAATTATTTCAAAACGAGTCACCCTATCAAGTTACATTAAAATCCCTTCAAAAATATGGTCTGTAGACTGTGCTAAAGGTTTTCGGGCTTCGGGCCCCTGTAGCCGTCAGTTTCCCAATTGCGTCCAAAGGGGACGTTCTCATCTAGACATTACATGAAGTCAACCTACCAAGTTACAATGAAATCCCTTAATAAATATGACCTGTAGACTGTGCTAAAGGTTTTTGGGCTTTGGGCTCTGGCAGCCATCATGGTTGAATGATCACAACCAAAAGGGGACATTCTCATCTGGGCATCATCTGGAGTGATCCTACAAAGTTACAATGAAATCCCTTCATAAATATGACCTGTAGACTGTACTCAAGGTTTTTGGGCTTCGAGCACCTGAAGCCGTCACAGTTGACCAATCATGACCAAAAGGGGATGTCATCATCTAGGCATTATATGGAGTCAAACTTACGGGTTACAATGAAGTCCTTCCATAAATATGACCAATAGACTATATGCTAAAGGTTTTGGGGTTTTGGGTTCGGGCAGCCATCAAGGCTGAATGATCGCGACCAAAAGGGGACGTTCTCATCTAGACATTATTTAGAGTCATCCTACCAAGGTACAATGAAATCCCTTCATAAATATCACCTGTAGACTGTGCTAAAGGTTTTCGGGCTTTAGGCTTGGGCAGCCATCGTGGTTGAATGATCGCAACCAAAAGGGGACATTCTCATCTGGACATCATCTGGAGTGATCCTATGAAGTTACAATGAAATCCCTTCATAAATATGACCTGTGGACTGTGCTCAAGATTTTCTGGCTTCAGGCACCTGTTGCCATCACAGTTGACCAACCACGACCAAAAGGGGATGTCATCATCTAGGTATTATTTGGAGTCAACCTAACAAGTTACAATGAAATCCTTCCATAAATACGACCTACAGACATGTTAATGGTTTTTGGGCTCGGGCAGCCATCAAGGCTGAATGATTGTGACCAAAAGGGGACGTTCTCATCTGGACACTATTTGGAGTCATCCTACCAAGCTACAATGAAATCAAATCCCTTCATAATTATGACCTGTAGACTGTTCTAAAGGTTTTCGGGCTTTGGGCCCCTGAAGCCGTCAGAGTTGCCCAATCGTGTCCAAAACGGGACGCTCTCATCTAGACATTATATGAAGTCAACCTACCAAGTTACAATGAAATCCCTTCATAAATATGACCTGAAGACTGTGCTAAAGGTTTTCAGGCTTCGGGCTTGGGCAGCCATCATGGATGAATGATCGCAAACAAAGGGGACAATCTCATCTGGGCATCATCTGGAGTGATCCTGCGAAGTTACAATGAACTCCCTTCATAAATATGACCTGTAGACTCTGCTCAAGGTTTTCGGGCTTTGGGCGCCTGTAGCCATCACAGTTGACCAATCACGACCAAAAGGGGATGTCATCATCTAGGCATTATATGGAGTCAACCTAACAGATTACAATGAAATCCTTCTATAAATATAACCTTTTGCCTATGCTAAAGGTTTTTGGGCTCAGGCACCCATCAAGGCTGAATGATCATGACCAAAATGGGAAGTTCTCATCTAGACATTATTTGGAGTCATCCTACCAAGTTACAATGAAATCCCTTCATAAATATGACCTGTAGACTGTGCTAAAGGTTTTCGGGCTTTGGGCACCTTTAGCCGTCAAAGTTGTCCAATCATGTCCAAAAGGGGACGTTCTCATCTAGACATTATATGAAGTCAACCTACATGTACCAAGCTACAATTAAATCCCTTCATAAATATGACCTGTAGACTGTGCTTAAGGTTTTCGGGCTTCGGGCTTTGGCAGCCATCGTGGTTGAATGATCGCAACCAAAGGGGACAATCTCATCTGGGCATCATCTGGAGTGATCCTACGAAGTTACAATGAAATCCCTTCATAAATATGACCTGTAGACTGTGCTCAAGGTTTTCGGGCTTCGGGCACTTGTAGCCATCACAGCTGAATGATCACAACCAATCACGACTGAAAGGGGATGTCATCATCTAGGCATTATATGGAGTCAACCTAATAGGTTACAATGAAATCCTTCCATAAATATGACCTTTTACCTATGCTAAAGGTTTTTGGGCTCGGGCACCCATCAAGGCTGAATGATTGCGATCAAAATGGGAAGTTCTCATCTAGACATTATTTGGAGTCATCCTACCAAGTTACAATGAAATCCCCTCATAAATATGACCTGTAGACTATGCTAAAGGTTTTCGGGCTTCGGGCACCTTTAGCAATCACAGTTGCCCAATCATGTCCAAAAGGGGACGTTCTCATCTAGATATTATATGAAGTTAACCTATCAAGTTACAATGAAATCCCTTCATAAATATGACCTGTAGACTGTGCTAAAGGTTTTCGGGCTTCGGGCTAGGGCAGCCATCATGGCTGAATGATCGCAACCATAGGGGACAATCTCATCTGGGCATCATCTGGAGTGATCCTAAGAAGTTACAATGAAATCCCTTCATAAATATGACCTGTAGACTGTGCTCAAGGTTTTCGGGCTTCGGGCCCTTGTAGCCATCACAACTGACCAATCACGACCAAGAGGGGATGTCATCATCTAGGCATTATATGGAGTCAACCTAACAGGTTACAATGAAATCCTTCCATAAATATGACCTTTTGCCTATGCTAAAGGTTGTTGTGCTCGGGCACCCATCAGGGCTGCATGATCGCGATCAAAATGGGACGTTCTCATCTAGACATTATTTGGAGTCATCCTACCAAGTTACAATGAAATCCCTTCATAAATATGACCTCTAGACTGTGCTAAAGGTTTTCAGGCTTCGGGCCCCTGTAGCCGTCACAGTTGCCCAATCACTTCCAAAAGGGGACTCTCTCATCTAGACATTGTACGAAGTCAACCCACCAAGTTACAATGAAATTCCTCAAGAAATGTGACCTGTAGACTGTGCTAAAGGTTTTAAGGTTTTGGGCTCGGGCAGTCGTCACGGTTGGCAGATCATGCTCAAATGGGGAAATTCTCATCTAGACATCATAAGGAGTCATCCTACCAAGTTACAATGAAATCCCTCCACATTAAACATGACCTGCAGACTGTGCTAAAAGGTTTTGGGTTTCGGGCAGCCATCACGGTTGATAGATCATGCCCAAAAGGGGACGTTCTCATCTAGGCATTATACAGAGGCATCCTACCAAGTTACAATGAAATCCCTTCATAAATACGACCTGTAGACTGTGCTAATGGTTTTGGGGTTTTGGGCTCGGGCAACCATACCGGTTGCCCGATCGCGACCAAAAGGGGACGTTCTCATCTAGACATGACTCCAAACCTGCATATGAAATTTTGTGACGATCAGACAAGAGCTGCGGGGTGTAGGCCGTGCTAAAGGAAAATGTGAACAGACGTCACAGACTCACAGACTTCCGCACGCGTGATGGCAATAGCTTATCTTGACTATGTCAAGTTAAGCTAAAAAGGACAGGTCCCCACTCTTCTCTGGTCCATCCAACAGGGTCCATGGCCCAATCATACCGTGCCTGGTGGTGGTTTTGGGATAGCGGAATACGAATACATTGTTTTCTCGATCGGAGATCACCTTCGTGCAACTTTGCCCGGATAGTCCACGTCTAAATATTTACCCCGGATGCATTCTGAAGGTCACTATGAAGCTGGGTTGCTGTGGCAAAGCGGTTCCTACGGGCCTGAATGATCAAAAAAGTCTTCAGCTCCAGATGTTGTCCTGCCTGTGCCACCACCATGCCGTCTTACTGGTGAGCCATACTGCTGAAATCTTGCCCAGGCTCTGGTCATTACTATATGGTGCACACCAAGGGCTTCACCAACCTGACACTGGGTAGCCCCTTGCTCCACCATCCCTGTAGCCCGCCACATTTCTGCTTAGGACAAATGTCTTTTTACATTTGCCATATTTAATCATTGAATCACAAGGGTTTATGTTGAAACGAAGATTGAATACCCTACACATGTCATGTACATGTAGACAATACACAAAAAGATCATGAAAATCAAGGGGTACATGCTTTCCATGATTGTCACAAAAAGTATGCCTGTCAAGAGAGCTAATGTAAACACTGGGGACCATCTCAATACATTCCTCAATCATATCCACCAAAAATATCGCAAATATGTCACAAGCAAATTTCACAATGATGTGTTAAATATGTGGTGCTTACAGTTAAAACTAGAAGTCCTGTCACGAATAGTGCGCTTATCTAGGCTTAATTGCGCGTTGGAATTGCGCGCAATTGCCATATCGAATGGCATCCAAAGCACGACAGGTTCTCCTGGTTACTCATAGCAAACACGTGCAATGTTTTGGCCAATGGACCTCCGGGTTACCCGGAGGTCCATTGGCTGAAACATTGCTTGTGCACAGGCCATATGTACAGAATTTGATAGCTTTACTTGGGCCATACCGCGCACGCTAACGCGCATATCAACGTGCTATTTGTGCGCTTTTCATGACAGGACTTCTAATTTTAACTGTAGCAAAGTTTGAGTAGTATATTATAAGCCCTAGATAGTAGTTTGCCAAGTCCATCTCGGTAGTTTTGGATTATATAGAGGGATTGTCGGGTTGTATGTAATTAAATTTACTCCTATTCAATCGAACACACCCTCCGAGTACACCCCTTTCCGATAGAAGGTTTTGGACAACATAGCAACCAGGTGCTACCATAGAAACCAAGATGACGGCCTCCGATATACAAAATGGACGATGGAAACACGTATCACCTCAACAAAATGCGCTGTGCATGCACACTTAAGACCACATATCACTATGGGGATGATGTCACAGGATGGCGCTCACGCGGGCTACCATGGCAACTATGAAGTAACTGGGTCATGTGCCTATGACATCAAACGAGATCCGATGAATGTGGGTCGATTGGGTACATCATCTACTACTAACATCAAACCCAAAGATCCATGGTTTGATCCCCACCAGGGGTAACTGCGTTGTGTCATTGGGCAAGGCACTTAAGCATGATTGACCAAGTGGGTGCACGGTACCGCCAGTGGCATAGCCGTGGGAAGGGGTCTGGGGGCACATGCCCCCCCCCCTCCCACACACCCTCCAAATCAGCTCATACATAGGAAACATCAGGCAAGAAATTTTAATATCGAGATAGTTATACTTCAAGGATGTCTAAGGGGGATGGGCGTGCGTAATAGCAGATTTATATCTCAACTTAATGACACCAATGTGGTCAATCATTTGTCAGACGCGAGAAAAAAACGTCGCCATGAAAATGTTCCCGGTGTTCCGTCGCCAGATTTAAGAAATAACGTCGCTGTTACTTGGTAATTTGTCCGTTTCGTCTGCTCCAGGTTCTCTATTTAAAGTTGATTAATTCCTTGGGGCGATAGGAAAATGAAGGAATCGTCAACAAACGTAAGACAGTAATATTATTTGATAAGCAATTGCTGCCAGTTTTAAAAAGCATAAACTGGCTATTTGTCCTTATTTTGTGTGATATCATTTGGCATACTTATTTAATTCTATTCATGAAGTTTCCTATTATAGTCGAGTTTTCAAAATAAAAGCCGCGACTATTGGTATGGCGAGGGCCGGTCGCCGGGCGGGCGGCCCTTTCTGCTAAAAACTTCAGTTGTTGCTGGACGGATTTTGATATCTGGTATGTGGTTTGATATGCATGTGCAACACCTGATGATGCAAAATAGGGCATGTCCACGCTTTTTCGCGAGAGTTATGGCCCTTTGTTGTATCTACTAATTTTGAGCTTGACAGCGCAATACTTTGAACAACAAACGTCAACCGATTTGACAGATATTTGGCACATGGGTTTCAAGGAACAATGTCTTGGTCAAGTTCGAAAACAGGCTCGGTCCGATGTACGGCCGCGGAATTATTGGGCTGACTAGATCATTTTTTGTTTGTTTGTTTGTTGCTAAAATTGACTAATTTTGAGCTTGATAAGGCTATAACTTCAACATACGTCAACCGATTTAACTGATATTTAGCACATGGATTTCAAGGAACGATGTCTTGATTGAGTTTGAAAACGGACTTGGTCCGATGTACGGCTGAAGAATTATTGGACTGACTTCGCCAAAATATTGAAAATTAATTGGCGATTTTTAAGAATAGCACTGGCCGGTTTTTCCCGTTATGTTAGGTAAAGGGTTAATTGATGTTGACACAAAACAAACATCTTGTGCCAAAACTATCACAAAAGGGAAATTTATACTGATGTGGTAAAAATTTAAAAAATACCCCTCAATGAATGTGCCCTCCCCCACCGCCCCCACCCCACACACACACACACAGTATACCCCTTTTCATAAAAAACTATGATATAATTCATAAATTAATTAATGTTGACACAAAACAAACAACTTGTGACAATGAATAATCCACTTGTGATAGTTTTTAAATCACATTCAGGTTTCTGAAAACACTTCACATCATGTGTTTGGTGAATCATTTGCAATTTTTGTTAAAAAAAAAAGCCAGTTTTCCCTAGCTGTCAAGGCACCTAGAGTTATTGCTGTCGTACTGATAAAACAAAACACTGCTGTTTTTCAACAGTATGACCAGTACTGCTCCTGTGGTATCTCATAGCATTCTTAAAATGCCTAAAACTATCCAATACTGATTCTGTGGTGCTGTGCTTCAGCTGCAAGTATCCAAGTATCCATTGGGGCACTTTCACAACCTTGGATTTAATACCCAAAAATACCCATTCTAATAAAAAGTGTGAAATTGTGGAAAATATGTCACCAAGGAGTATGAATCAGATATTTACTTCAAGAATATGGTGTTTTTTAGTGTTTAATATATTTGAGTCTGTGTGAATGCAGAGGGTGGGGGGGGGGGGGGGGCATAGAGTGTGAAAAATAGTCAGCTGCCAGTTATTGAAAATGTAGAACCAGGCAAATGAAAAGCAAAGAAACACTTTGTCTGATGGACAGACAGGCAGACAAACATACAGTCACACAAACTGAAAGTCTACACAGAAATAAAGACTAGCATACAATGGAAAATTTTGTGAGAAGAGCCAGGACAAGATGGTCAAACAGAAAAAGAAAAACACAATGGACCCTAAGTGCTGCAGTATCAAAGCAAATCATAGGAAACTTAGAGAGTATGACATTGATTTTACTTTCCAAAAACATACTGTACAGTCTTTCCAATTGTCTCTCATCAACTGAGGTTTCAGTGATGGTGGGTGGGGACTTTATTCAAAATATTTCACAGTTGTTACTGTAGTTTTGTGCTGTAACATGGGAACTGTGACAACGCCCGAGCTAAACAAAATATGATAGCATCACTTTAATTTTGGGATTCAAATATCTTTGTCAAGTATAACCCTTCAGAGAACATTTTCCAACTCAAAAACAGGAAGCCTTGCATCAAATAAGAGAGAAAATTTAGTACTAGACAACTTTATTGCAACTTATTTGCTACTTTATTTGCAACTTTATTATCTTATTTTTTCCACTATACCCCACCCCCAAATTTGTGCTTGAAAATACTCTTTCAATGAAGAAATTATTTTCTAACATTTTTTAACCCTTTATCAAATATAACGGCCAAAAGCCAAGGGCTCTATTCACAAATATTGCTATTCCATGTTCATTATTTTCTTGTTTTTCGTGTCAAAAACAGAGCTTATGACCCCTCATTGGAATGAGGTCATTCCAATGAGGGGTAAAATGTCATGTTTTTCACACAAAAAATTAGTAATTCAATAAGTTTGTGGACAAGTGTCATCAGCTTTTCATGTTAAGTAAAAGGTTGTTAACCCTTTACCTAACGTAACATCCAAAACCGGCCAGCGCTATTCTCAAAAATCGCCAATTAATTTTCATTATTTTTTTCATTTTTTTGTCTCAAAAACATAGGTTATGACCCCTCGTTGGAACGAGCTCATCGAGCTCGTTCCAACGAGGGATCATAACCTATGTTTTTGAGACAAAAAATGAAAAAAATTAGTTATTCAAGAATTATTTTTGCAAGTGTCGTCTGCTTTTCAGGTTAGGTAAAGGGTTAACATAATATGGGCAAACATCTATATACCAGTAAATACAAGTGCAATATGGGTTTTCTGGCTGTGGGTTTGAAGGGTGATTTGGAAGGGGGTGGAAGATTGGAACCCCCCCCCCCCCCTATGCCCCTAGTACTATGATGGGGAACCATGGTTTAATTACATTTAATACATGTGTACATATGGGGTAAAATAGGTTGTTATTTGGCATTTGCTGGAGGCTGTAGTGTGCCCCTGGAGGCTACGCTTGCTCAAGATGTGAATTTGCTTGCAATATATATCCCTTATTGCTGACAATGACAAAACATACTTTTCAAAACAAGAGGCCCCACAGGGCCTGAAGCGCTCATCTTGAACAGAACACAATATAAACAGAGCTCATGAATGAGTCGGAATGAAGCAATCAATTTCCATAGGATACACTGTCAATCCTTGAGTTCCTCAGGTGTGACAAAAATAATCTGGGCATCATGCCTTTTCTTCAGTTGATCATAATGTAAACTGTAGAGCTCCCCTATGAAGCTCCTTGATACAACCTATGTGGATTAATCTTAGTTACACACCTCTAGAGGGTACTGAATACAAACATTTTAATTCTTCAGCAACATGGCCAATTCCAGCTCCCATAGGGAGCCAAATATTAACCCAGGCTCTTGATTTGAACAAAGTTGAATCTGACTTCCCTAGAGATGTTGTGTACCAAATATGAAAGCATTCTGACTGTTGGATCTGAAGAAAAGAAATTTTAAAGAAATTTCTTCATATTGCACTAAGTTAAAATTTGGGCAACCATAGCAAACCCAAATATTAACCTACGGATCTGATTTGAACAAACTTGAATCTGCCCCCCCCCCCCCCCCCCAAGAGATGTTGTACACCAAATATGAAAGCATTCTGACCCATGTGGATCTGAAGAAGAAGTTCACATGGTACTACAGTAAGTTAAATTTCAGGTTCTCATATGGAACCCAAATATTAACCCAGGCACTCGAATTGAACAAACTTGAATCTGCCCCCTCCCCCTCCCACCCCCGGCCCTAGAAATGTTGTATACCAAATATGAAAGCATTCCAACTGGTGGTTCTGAAGAAGAAGATATTTAAAGAAAATTCCCCATATTACCCCAAGTTAAAAATTTGGACTCCTATATTGAGCCCAAATATGAACCAATGGGCTTTATTTTAACAAATTTGTATCTGACACATGCACCCCCCCCCCCCCCCCCCTACTCCTCCATATTTTCATGCTGTATACCAAATATCAAAAGAGTCTGATGATTGGTTCTGGAGAAAAGATGTTTTAAAATTTTTGCAAGTATGCTGACTCAGCATTTTTTCGATACCCATTACAGAACACCCTAACATAAGCAATGGAAATTGTATTTTTTACCATTCAATTCCACCGGTCCTAATGATGCTTCATACCAAATAACAGGTTTCTGTTCCGTGTGGTTTAGGAAATGTGGACGTTTGAAAATATTTCAATTTTTAGTTCCCAGGGTTCCCATGGGGATGCTGAAATTTGTAAGTTTTTTTCGGGCATGAGTTAAGTACTTATGACCCAATGACCAAAACCACATACCAAATTTGGTGCAAACCGGACCATCGATTCAGAAAATAGAAATTTTGGGTGGGGACAAAAATCTTACCCCTCCCTTTACAAAAACAAATATTGTTTCACAAACTTCGTTTGAACAAAATTCATTCTACACCTCAAAAGGAAGCTCCATAACACATATCAAGTCATTGTTCACACTGGTTCATGAGAAGAGGATTTTAAAAATATTTTGGAGCATTTTCCCCCACTCCCTCTCTATGGAGCTGGGCATGTTGAGTTGAACAAAACCCAATGCCCCTTCGGGACCATCAATCACACAAACTTTCACTTCAATTGGCCACGTGGTTTTGGAGGAGAAAACTCTAAAACATGGTGTTGACGGATGGACGACGAGCGATGAGATTAGCTCAGCTGGACTTTGGCAAGATGAGCTAACAATAAAAAGTACTGTAAGGTGTGTGGTCCCCCAATGAATGTTTAAATGTGAAATATTATCTCAAAATAATAATTAAATCAGGTTCGGAAGGCAAATTATGTATTTCCTTAATCAACCCCAATCCTATGTGATACATTTTACCTCTTTCATGTGACAAAAGAGGCATTTCTGCATAAGAATTCAACTTCTGGCTTCTACTGAGTCAAAAACAGGAAATTTGTTCTTTTAAGGAAAGGTGTCCAAACTGTGTTAAATGGCTTAAAAACAGCTGTTTCCTCCAATACATTTTTCTACCCTGTTACCTAATGAGTAAGCTGAAAGGTAAGAATTCATGTAGCTTTTTTTGAAAACTAACCTACCCGGTAATCCCAAAATAAAACAAGAAAAACAGTGAGTACTGCTCACTAAATGATACCATCCACTCCCACCAAGAAACATTTTACAACAGTAAAAGTGTGTTTAATGAAGAGAGCACAAACTGACACCAATGTTTGAAGGTTTCATTGAAATCCATTCACTCAATAGTTTAAAAGAGGTCGTGGATAGCAAATGTTAACAACCACCCCCCCCCCACCCCCACAAGCTTGAATTGACAAAGCCCATTTTTAAATATGAGAAACTCTAAAAATTAAAATATCTGAAAACAAAACACTGAAAACAGGAGGTGCACATCTTCAATATATGTAAAAGAATGTTTGAAAGTTTCAATGAAATCTGTTCAATGGTTTAAGAGGAGTTGCGGATAGCAGATCTGTACAGAATGTCAATTGAATTTGACAAAAGTTAATTTTTCAATATGGGGAAACTGTAAAAAAGAAAATATCTGAAAACAAAATAGGAGATGCACATCTTCAATGTATGTAAAAGAAGGTCTGAAAGTTTCGATGAAATCCGTTCACTGGTTTAAGATGAGTTGTGGATAGCAGATCTGTACAGAATGTCAATTGAATTTGACAAAAGTTCATTTCTCAATATGGGGAAACTGTAAAAAAGAAAATATCTGAAAACAAAATAGGAGGTGCACATCTTCAATGTATGTAAAAGAAGGTCTGAAAGTTTTAATGAAATCTGTTCAATGGTTTAAGAGGAGTTGTGGATAGCAGATGTGTAACCACCACACCCCTCCCCCCCCACCCCCCCAAACTCCCCCTCAAAACGTAGTACTCCTATAGCATAACGGACGGACGGCCGTATGTCGGAATACAAAAATATCTAAAAGAAAAATAGGAGGTGCACATCTTCATGTCTGAGAGTTCCAATGGAGTTTGTTCAATGGTTTAAGAGGAGTAGCGGATAGCAGATCTATACCCCTCCCTACTAAAACCTGAATTGACAAAGACCATTTTTGAATATGGGGAACTGTAAATATGAAAATATCTGAACAGAAAATAGGAGGTGCACATCTTTGATGTATGTAAAAGAATGTCTGAGAGTTTCAATGGAATCCGTTCAATGATTTAAGAGGAGTTGCGGATAGCAGATGTGTACATTCCTAAAGCGTAATGGATGGACAGACAGACAGACATCGAAATATGAAAACCTCTGAAAGACAAGGGACTCCATTTGAACAAACTTGAAACAGACCCATACCAAGATGCTGTATACCAAATATCAAAAGATTCTGCCCACTGGTTCTGGAGAAGAAGATTTTTCCTTAAATTGCACTAAGGAAAAATTCATGCCCCTATAGGGAGCCCCAATATTGATCAAGGGGCTCGATTTGAACAAATTTGAATCAGACCCATACCAAGATGCTGCATACCAAACATTACGTGTACAGTCCCTGTAAAAGTTGTCTTCCAAATTACCCCAGTTGTTACATATGATTACATAATGCAGTTAATGTTAATCCGGTTCAATTAAGATCTCTGTGTCTATTTATAGAGGAACTTATTAGGAGTGGGCGGAGCTAATTAACAGAGTTTTCCAGCACTGGTCTGATAAAGCATAACACCTATGAGGTGTCGTTTATAACCTTTCTGACAACTTTTATTTATCAAATGTTATTAAATATCTTTTTGAAATTTATTCTGTATTTTGCGATAATTTATTGGGAATGCATATATATCAATATATTCAATTAATTGTAATTTGTAACAAAAACAAAAAATCACATTAAAATAATCTTGCCATATAAAGTTCAAATGGAGAAATATTCACATCTAATTACTGTGTAATATTCATTTTTGCATTTAACACTTTACGTGACATAACTGTAAAAATCGGCCAGCGCTATACACGAAATTCGTCATTCCCATTTTTTTTAGGTTTTTATCTTAATTTTTTGCTTCCAAAGCATATCTTATGACTTCTGACTGAAACGAGCGCGTAGCGTATGTTTCAATCAGGGGTCATAAGCTGTGTTGTTATTTATGGAGGGGGGACTTTAAACTATAAGGGTGTCAAAGCCTGCTCTTACTGGACGTCGACTCGGCACATTTACAATATACGGCGATCTTAGGTGGAAAAGACAGGTATCCAGTATTAAGAAAACAGCACTCGAACACATGGTCTCTCGGTGTGCTGCAAGACACGGGGCTGTAGAAATTTTGTTTTTTCTCTCATTTTTTGTAACTATCTATTCAAAACACCTCTGGATGTTTTCCAATAAATTGTCGCAAAAAAAAAATTCAAGCTTTGTTATTGTGGTATAAAGTCTACAAAGAGTTAAATGGTGGGAAGTCGTTCGAATCCCACCTGCGGCAACCGCGTTGAGTCCTTGGGCAAGACACTTCACCCACATTGTCCATTTGGGGGCACGGTGATGCCGTGTACTAAGGCATACTGGTACTGCACGTTGATGGTGCACTTGTCTTCAACCAATGCTAACCCTGCTTGTGTGGAGTTAGTATGTTGGGGAGCTGACAGTTGCTCGCTGTTGCTCGGTGGTTCTCTCCGGGTACTCCGGCTTCCTCCACCCGTAAAACTGTCATGGTCATGATTAGCCATTGTGCAGAAATATGTGACCTTAAACCCAAATAAATAAATAAATAAATAAATAAATAAATAAATAAATAAATAAATAATGGTGGGATGTCGCCCATGGGAGAAGTCGGTCAAAAATAAAGTCAGCAACTGGGGTATGCCCCTAAGTCGGTCCACGGATTAAATCGGCCCAGGGCTTTTTCGTAGTGCTAATATACATGTGTACGGTTAACTTAGGTGACAGACCGAATGTTAGAAATTGAATTTTTTCTCATTGTGTTGCAACTATTTGTTGGAAAACACCACACGAGCATGTCTTTTCCTATAAATATATATTTAAAATAATTTCAATATTTGTCATAGTGCTAATAAAATTGTTAAATGATAGGTAGAATGTAAGAAACAAAATTTTCTTTACAAGTCGCAGTGCAAATATAAAAGTATATAGATATACATAATTGTAATTCAATTTAATCAGTATCTGAATTTGGAAATCTCAAAAGAATAAACTTCATAGGAGTAATTTATGCTTTATCTAATGTCAATGTTTTCATTGTGACCAGAGGCTGTTTTAGAAACAATCAGTAGCAACTGTCGGCTCTTGTTTTACATCTTTGGAAGGGTAATTAAAGGATTAGTTCGGATTAGGAAATGTTATTGCTACCAAATTATATTGCTGCCACGAGAACTCAATAATTGATCATGTTGAGTGTTGTGTTATATTCAGTTATATTACAACAGCCTGGATCTACTTTTCTCAGTGGTCCAAAGCAACAAGCCTCAAGCTATACGCATCGTTTTTTTAACGAAATATAAAATATATGTATATGTTTCTTCTAATTTTGCTGAGTTCAGACGGGAAACTGAAAACTCTCCCAAATTCTGCCAATTTATAATTTTTGACTGATCTCAGATACATTCAGACACATCGCGTCCCATCTCGCCACGTAAAGAAGGGTCTCTGCTAAAACACTTGAGGAGTGAGGTTTCCACTCACAAAATATGCTCTCAGTTTCAGTGAAAAGGGGACACCGAGCACAACATATTTCTATAGATGGACCGTTCAAAGGACCCTCGGTTCAATGAAATGATTCTTTCACATGGGTTGAGACGATACATATGTGAAAATTCCACTCTGTTAGTGTTTCTGTTTAGAATTTCTCTCCATGGACCGTTGATGGGTTCCAGGATATCCACAATTACAGTCTTGGTCATCCACAGTGTTTCAAAGGCCCTGGATGGTTCAATGTAAAAGAATATTCTGTTCACCTGAACAATAGGTCGAACCGCATGCTGGACGAAACTGTGTTGGAGAGGAATTGACTCAGATTTCCCATGTGTTATTCAATCATAATAGACGATTTCAGCACAGCGTCATCTTACATCCGGGAACCGATATGTAGGTGCACGTGCGGTTTGTTTATCAAATTTGGTTCCACACCTGAAATCAGTCTGGGAATTATTTTAGTTTGTCAGGAAATTTTTTTCCGCCCCATACGGCGAGGAGCAATACCTATATCGCACTTGCATATCCCACTTGATGCTGCATAAGATTCCCACCCACCCAAGTCCACCAGGATGTTTTAATAGGCCTAGGCCCACAAGTAGTAGGCTTACAGCAACACTGAACATTAGGAGACAGAAACACAGACATTAAATGTTTGTGGGCTTGGCCTATGCAACTGCACCCTCTGATGGCAAGATGGTAGGTCCATAACAGTCGGCTCTCTGCCTCCATTGAATTTGTACTTAGCCCCCCCCCCCCCCCCCCCCTCCAACCTACCAACCAGTCAGATGATATCTATACCCGACTGATATTCCACTGCAATTTTTTTTACCAAGAACATTTTTTTTTTGGGGGGGGGGGGGGGGCAGATTAACATTCTGCACCCGTATTTTGGGTATTCTTTTTGTATTTTTGCCCCGCCAAGTTGAGTGAGAACATCGCCTTGTAAAACATGGATGCTTTGCCACGACACTGGGGCGAGTTCGCAATGGACCGGCTCGTTCTCTGCACACCTTGAAATCCAACATTACCCGTTGAACGCTTATTTTTTTATTGAGAAATGTTGTATATCATCCTCAGATTAAAGAGGATGTCATAGTTCGGAGTTGTTGTGCATCCCACCCCCATGTCCCACTGCTTAGTCTAACCACAGACGTCTGGAGACCTGATTAATATCACCCCCCCCCCACCCTTTTCTATATCCCCCCCCCCCCACACACACACACTTCCAAAATAAATAACACACAGATCTGTGTATTATATATTTCGAGGGGGGTGCATATAAGAATGAGGTGTTTTGAGGTAGGGGTGATTTAGATCAGGTTTCCAGACGTCTGTGGTCTAATAACTCTGGCAATTTGGCCCGTTTAGTGGGTAACGAAACTACGTTGTTCTCAACCTGTCATTGTCCGGAATATGTCAACCATTGCAGAATAAAAAAGGTGTGTATTTGAATGACTCTTTTCGAAAGGTTCTTCAACCAAGTACAAATGAGATTTTTGTTTATTATTTCCATTTTTGGCATAACTTCGCTAATAATAGTCGGATTTTACAAATTCAAGGACGAAATCGCACTGATTTTTACTCAATATATTCGACACGAAACGCCTTTTTCAAATTTCCCTATGATATTAAAAATAGTATTTGCCCGACTGGTTGGAAAAATGTGCTAATTGGTATCCAAAAATTACGAGATCAAAGAAACACCGACATCGACAAAAAGTAATGACATGGTCTTCACAGATATTCATTCGAGATCGAAACTGCCTTCAAAAGTCATTTTGTACGATATTTCGAAATAAATTTTAACGATTTTATTTTTATTTGTGTAGTTTGGGAGCGTTTTGCTTTTTTCCCTAATTATCAGCGGCTGTTTTGCTGAGAAATGATGTATGGAGATCCTATTTTGTGTCGGAAGCATAACCTTGTCACAACACTGGGAAACACTTTGTGCTAATTATAACCGATAGTACGTCTTATTGAAGTCACGTGGTTGGGTTTTGATACCCCACCTCATAGAGCAGTTAGTGGGGAGTCGATTGGCAGTGTTTTACAGGGAGCGTACACGTAATGAATATCAAAAGATTCTGCCTATTGGTTCTGGAGAAGAAGATTTTTAAAGAATTTTTCTTAAATTGCACTAAGTAAAAATTCATGCCCCCATAGTGGGCCCCAATATTGGTTGAGGGACTCGATTTGAACAAACTTGAATCAGACCCATACCAAGATGGGTCTGATTCAAAAGATTCTGCCCACTGGTTCTAGAGAAGAAGATTTTTTAATAATTTTTCTATAATTCATACGGTGCTATCAAAGTTATGCCCCACACAGAGCCCCCAAGGGACGTGGCCATTTCATTTGAACAAACATGAACATCCACATGAAGTTTCATGAATTTAATCGGACCAGTGGTTTCAGAGAAGTCGTTTGAAAAATGTTCACGACGACGGATGACAACGGACGATGGATGGCAAGTGATAAGTTGAGCTTCCTTCGGTGAGCTAAAAATTCCTCATATTGACTAAGTTATAATTTGGGCTTCCACAGGGAGCCCAAATATGGACCCAGGGACTTGGCTTTAACACACCTGAATCTCACCCCCCTAAGGATGCTACATACCACATATCAAAACATTCTGACTGCTGGATCTGAAGAAGAAGATTTTTTAAGAAAATTCCTCATTTCGAACTAAGTTACAATTCACAGGGAGCCCAAATATGGACCTAGGGACATGACTTGGACAAACTTGAATCTCACTCCCCCTAAGGATGCTGCATACCAAATATCAAAACATTCCGACTGCTAGATCTGAAGAAGAAGATTTTTAAAGAAAATTCCTCATTTTGAACTAAGTTATAATTCGGGCTACCACAGTGAGCCCAAATATGAACCCAGGGACTTGGCTTGAACAAACTTGCATCTCACCCCCCTAAGAATGCTGCATACCCAATATCAAAAGATTCTGCATGCTGGTTCTTGAGAAAAAGATTTTTAAAGAAATTTGCCTGAAATGCACTAAGTTCAAATTGGGCTCCTATACTGAGTCCAAATATGAACCCAGGGGTCCGATTTGAACAAACGTGAATCAGATCCACCCCACAATGCTGCATACCAAATATCAAAAGATTCTGCCTGCTGGATCTGGAGAAGAAGATTTTTTAAGAAGTTTGCCTGAAATGCACTAAGTTCGAAATTCGGCTTCTATACTGAGCCCAAATGTGAATTCAGGAGGCCGATTTGAACAAACTTGAATCACATCCACCCCACAATGTAGCATACCAAATATCAAAAGATTCTGCCAGCTGGATCTGGAGGAGAAGATTTTTTGAGAAATTTGCCTGAAATGCACTAAGTTTGAATTTGGGCTTCTGTAGTGAGTCCAAATATGAATCCAGGGGGGCGATTTGAACAAACTTGAATCAGACCCATACCAAGATGCTGCATACCAAGTATCAAAAGATTCTGCCCACTGGTTCTGGAGAAAAAGATTTTTTAATAATTTTTCTATGATTCATATGGGGCTATCAGAGTTATGCCCCATACAGAGGCCCCAAGGGACGTGGCCATTTCATCTGAATAAACCTGAATTGCCATATAGTAATGAACACCCACAAGAAGTTTCGTGAAAATCGGACCAGTGGTTTCAGAAGAGAAGTTGTTTGAAAAAATGTTCACGAAGACGGACAACGATGGACAGCAAGTGATAAGTTAAGCTTCCTTCGGTGAGCTAAAAAATAGGAGGTGGACATCTTTGATGTATGTAAAAGAAGGTCTGCGAGTTTTTCAATGGAGTTTGTTCAATGGTTTAAGAGAAGTAGCGGGGAGCAGATCTATACCCCTCCCTACTAAAACCTGATTTACAAAGACCATTTTGTATATGGGGAACTGTAAATATGAAAATATTTGAAAAGAAAACAGGAGGTGCACATCTGCAATGTATGTAAAAAAATGTCTGAAAGTTTCAATGAAAACTGTTCTATGGTTTAAGAGGAGTTGCAGATAGCAGATCTGTATAGAATGTCAATTGAATCTGACAAAGGTCACAAACTTCAATTTTTCAATATGGGAAACTGTAAAAAATGAAAATATCTGAAAAGAAAATAGGAGGTGTACATCTTCAATGTATGTAAAAGAATGTCTGAGAGTTTCAATGAAATCCGTTCACTGGTTTAGGAGGAGTTGCAGATAGCAGATGTGTACAGAATGTCAATTGAATCTGACAAAAGTCAGGGTTGGGGCGAATACATTGTAAATGTATTGAATACGAATACGAATAGTTCAATACTTTGAAATTTTATGAATACGAATACACAAATTTCAAATGTATTGAATACAAATACTTTATAATGTATTCATGAATACAAATATGAATACTTGAATACTTTCAAAATTATTTCTTGAAAATGGATGATAATTTGATCATTCTTATTGGGATTAAGGGTATAAGGGATTAAAGGTGAAGAATTAGTTTTTCAGAGGATGGATCTCTTAATCCTTTAGAATCCAATCAACAGACATAAGTTGGTATTAATGACAAACAAAAGAAATAAAAAAAATTTCAAATATCAATTTATTTAGAAAACAATTAGCAAAATGTGCACAGTACTCATCCAAATGTTTTGTAGTTTAGTGCATACACTGCAATCATTAAATAGAGAACTGTGAGAAATTTTACACAATTTTTTTTAATATTTTTTAAAGATTTTTCTTCTAAACTGCATTTTATGACCCCCAATAATGTCTATTAATTGTGGCTTCTTTGCTTCATGTCTTTTATTAATATTTAAACATACATTGCTGGTAAGAATAAAACAAGAGGCCCCACGTGGCCTTAATCGCTCACCTGACAAAGTGACTCTAAGAAGTATTTTAGGTCACCTTCACCATGTCATGCCTCATCAACATTAACTGGTTGAGTGATAGATTTTGTTTGAAGTGCAACATTTGTTACCTAAAATTAGTTTTATTTAAAATCATTGGTGTGTGGCCAATCTCCAATGATTTTTAATAAAGCAAATTTATCTCTGCAGACAAACTGGTTTAGCAATGAAGCACAAACAAGGAATGTGAAGAGATAGCCTTGGACATCTCTCCCCAACTGTGGATATCTTCCATGTGCTACATGTATATATTTGCATGCAAGAAAACAAAAATTTTCACAAATTTTCCAAAATATTAGTTTTTTTTTATCATCATTGGAACAAGCTCAAACAGCTTATTCCAATAGGGGTATGGGAAGATCAGGTATATTTTTGAGACAGAAATGTGAATATATAAATATGGTGTTTTTTTGTGAATGATGCTGGAGAATTTTGCGTAAAGATATGGTAAATGGTTTGTTCTAGATACAGAATGATGCAAAAGTATTTAAATTGATTAGGCAAGTTGTTCCTATAATGCATTTAAAAATTGAAGTAACTGTTTTTTTGCTGACGAACTTTTAGATGTGTGTGTCTGTGTTTGTGTGTGTGTGTGTTTGTGAGTGTGTGTTTGTGGGGGGGGGGGGGGGGGGGGGGGGGTGGGGTAAGAGTGTTCTTGCAAACAAAATTCCTGAATAAATGGAAAATTTTATTTTTTGTGTGAAAGACATAGTGCGTGAATGTTGATTGGAACAAGCTTAGAGAGCTCATTTTAATGTGAAGTCATAAAGCTGTGTTTTACGTACGAAATTCTGGAATAAACTAAAAAAATTGCTTTTTTGACTCAAAAAGCATGGTGTGCGACCTCTCATTGGAATGAGCTCAAAAAGCTCATTCCAATGGGGTATTTACAAGCGATAAGTACATGTATGTTTAAGAGACAAAATTAAAATTTGAATAGCGATTTTTGAGAAGAATGCTGACAAGTTTTGGCAGTTATGCTGGTAAAAAGGTAAGATATGCAAAAGTGGTTGTTTTTTAGAGGCGACATTTAATTAAGGGGAATTAACCCTTGATTACTGAGGTAACTTCTAAAAGTACTGAAATTTCATGAAGCAATGTGAATAACAGACAACAGTTGCCTAAAAATTTCATGAATAACTAAAATTTTTATTTCCTTTGTCTCGAAAACATGGCATATGACCTTTGTTGGAATGAGCTGAATGCGTGTGTTCCAATGAGGGGTCATAAAATTTGAACGAAGATTTGTGTGAATAATGCATTAGTACTGCTAGATTTGGGGTAAACGGTTCACCCTGGATACCAACCCCTTCTATAGTAGATCTTTTCTGCAAATTTTGTCTAAGATTCTATCAACTTTACAAATAAATACGTTCATGAATCACAATCAGATCCACCCTACAATGTTGCATACCAAAATATCAAAAGATTCTGCCTGCTGGATCTGGGAGAAGAAGATTTTTTAAGAAATATGCCTGAAACGCACTAAGTTAAAATTTGGGCTCCTATACGGAGCCCAAATATAAACCCAGGGGGCCGATTTGAACAAACTTGAATCAGATCCACCCCACAATGTTGCTTACCAAATATGAAAAGATTCTGAAGCTGGATCTGGAGAAGAAGATTTTTTAAGAAATTTGCCTGAAATGCACTAAGTTCGAATTCGAGCTTCTATAGTGAGCCCAAATATGAAACTAGGAAGCCGATTTGAACAAACTTGAATCTGATCCACCCCACAATGTTGCATACCAAATATCAAAAGATTCTGCCTGCTGGATCTGGAGAAGAAGGATTTTTTAATAAAATTTGCCCGAAATGCACTAAGTGCGAATTCGGGCTTCTATATTAGCCCATATATGAATCCAGGGGGCCGATTTTGAACAAACTTGAATCAGATCCACCCCGCAATGTTGCATACCAAATATCAAAAGATTCTGCCTGCTGGATCTGGAGAAGAAGATTTTTGAAGAAATTTGCCTGAAATGCACTAAGTGCGAATTCGGGCTTCTATATTAAGCCCAAATATGAATCCCGGGGGCCGATTTGAACAAACTTGAATCAGATCCACCCCGCAATGTTGCATACCAAATATCAAAAGATTCTGCCTGCTGGATCTGGAGAAGAAGATTTTTGAAGAAAATTTGCCCGAAATGCACTAAGTTTGAATTCGAGCTTCTATAGTGAGGCCCAAATATGAATCCAGGGGGCTGATTTGAACAAACTTGAATCAGATCCACCCCGCAATGTTGCATACCAAATATCAAAAGATTCTGCTTGCTGGATCTGGAGAAGATGATTTTTTAAGAAATTTGCCTGAAATGCACTAAGTTCGAATTCGAGCTTCTATAGTGAGCCCAAATATGAATCTAGGAAGCCGATTTGAACAAACTTGAATCAGATCCACCCCACAATGTTGCATACCAAATATCAAAAGATTCTGCCTGCTGGATCTGGAGAAGAAGATTTTTAATAAATTTGCTTGAAATGCACTAAGTTCAAATTTGGGCTCCTATACTGAGCCCAAATATAAACCCAGGGGGCCGATTTGAACAAACTTGAATCAGATCCACCCCACAATGTTGCTTACCAAATATGAAAAGATTCTGCCTGCTGGATCTGGAGAAGAAGATTTTTTAAGAAATATGCATGAAATGCACTAAGTTCCAAATTCGAGCTTCTATAGTGAGCCCAAATATGAATCTAGGAGCTGGATTTGAACAAACTTGAATCAGATCCACCCCACAATGTTGCATACCAAATATCAAAAGATTCTGCCTTCTGGATCTGGAGAAGAAGATTTTTTAAGAAATTTGCCTAAATGCACTAAGTTCGAAATCGGGCTCCTATACTGAGCCCAAATATGAACCCAGGGGGCGATTTGAACAAACTTGAATCAGATCCACCCTACAATGTTGCATACCAAATATCTAAAAGATTCTGCCTGCTGGATCTGGAGAAGAAGATTTTTTAAGAAATTTGCCTGAAATGCACTAAGTTCGAAAATCGGGCTCCTATACTGAGCCCAAATATTAACCCAGGGGACGATTTGAACAATCTTGAATCAGATCCACCCCACAATGTTGCTTACCAAATATGAAAAGATTCTGCCTGCTGGATCTGGAGAAGAAGATTTTTTAAGAAATTTGCCTGAAATGCACTAAGTTCGAATTCGGGCTTCTATAGTAAGCCCAAATATGTATCCAGGGGGCCGATTTGAACAAACTTGAATCAGATCTACCCCGCAACATTGCATACCAAATATCAAAAGATTCTGCCTGCTGGATTCTGGAGAAGAAGATTTTTGAAGAAATTTGCCTGAAATGCACTAAATTCGAATTCGAACTCCTATAGTGAGCCCAAATATGAATCTAGGGAGCCGATTTGAACAAACTTGAATCAGATCTACCCTACAACGTTGCATACCAAATATCAAAAGATTCTGCCTGCTGGATCTGGAGAAGAAGATTTTCAAAGAAATTTGCCTGAAATGCAGTAAGTTCAAATTTGGGCTCCTATACTGAACCCAAATATAAACCCAGGGGGCCGATTTGAACAAACTTGAATCAGATCCACCCCACAATGTTGCATACCAAATATCAAAAGATTCTGCCTGCTGGATCTGGAGAAGAAGATTTTTTAAGAAATTTGCCTGAAATGCACTAAGTTCGAAATCGGGCTCCTATACTGAGCCCAAATATGAACCCAGGGGGCCGATTTGAACAAACTTGAATCAGATCCACCCTACAATGTTGCATACCAAATATCAAAAGATTCTGCCTGCTGGATCTGGAGAAGAAGATTTTTTAATGTTTTTCCCATTGCCTACAGTGTTAAAAAGTGCTGACTCAGCACTTTTTCAAAGTCCCGAAACTGTACCCTATGATAAAACCGATGGCAATTTTTTTTTACCAATCCTTTCTGTTGGTCCTAAGGAAGCTGCACACCAAATAAAAATTCTCAGTGCCGTGCAGTTTTGGAGATATGGGCGTTTTAAATTTTTTCTATTTTTAGCTCCTGCGGTTCCCACGGGGCTGCGGGAAATAATTTTTTTTGCATAAATCAAGTACTCATGACCCAATAAGCCCTCACATAAAATTTGGTTCAAATCAGCCTCTCGGTTTGGAAAATAGAAATTTTGGGCGGGGCAAAAAATTTTGCCCCTCTCATAACAACGTCAAGTATAGCCCCACAAACTTCTCTTGAACAAATCTGAGTCTACACCTCAAAAGGAAGCTGCACACCAAATATCAAGTCTCTGCTACTGCTGGTTCATGAGAAGAAGATTTACAAAGATTTTGGTGCCCCTTGGGGGTGTGGCACCACCCAGGAGGAGGGGCAACTTCATTTGAACAAATCTGAATTGGCATTAGGTAATAAACATTTAGCCAACATTTGAATAAAATTGGGCTAGTGGTTTAGGAGGAGAAGTCGATAATGTAAAGTTAACGCCGGACGGACGACGACGGACGACGGATGCCGGACAACGGACGACGGACAGAAAGTGATTAGTTAAGCTCCCCTTGAGCTTCGCTCAGGTGAGCTAAAAACTGGCCAGTGCTATTCACAAAAATCAATTAAGCAATTACTGCACTGTTGGAAAAATGTTGTAATTCAAGCACAATAATTTTACAGATCTATCAGTCTACACCTTATTTCTACTATTACTGCAGAAAAATATTAGATTAGTATTAATTGAATAATGGAGTTCTTTAGGGATTAAAAATCCATACTTTGGCCAGACTGATATCCTTTGTCCAAAGAATAATTTGTACAATTACAATGTTCAGTTTACAATGAAACAAATTTTGAACAATGAAGAGTTTGCTATCAAAAGGCAGATAAATAATTGAACTTACCTTCATGTGTAGTATGATGCGTGATGTACTATTTGATGGACCTGATATGTGCACTTCAAAAGTATTAGTTTAATTCTTTACTACTTTCTAATAGAGATAATCACAATATTTTTTTTACAAATACTGTATACATGTGTATTAAAAACAAGAAAAGTATTCAAAAAGTATTCAAAAAGTATTCAAAAAGTATTCATGAATACACCTCAGATTTGACTGTATTCGAATACGAATATGAATACAAACACTTTAAAATTGCACGAATACTGAATACATTTGAATACTTGAAAAAATGTATTAAATACGACTGAATACCGAATACAAATACGAATACCCCAACCCTGACAAAAGTTCTTTTTTCAATATGGGAAACTGTAAAAAATGAAAATATCTGAAAAGAAAATACATGTAGGAGGTGTACATCTTCAATGTATGTAAAAGAATGTCTGAGAGTTTCAATGAAATCTGTTCAATGGTTTAAGAGGAGTTGCAGATAGCACATGTGTACCCCCTAAAGCATTACAGACGGATGGAGAAAGCTTCTATTAATCACTCACTCAATGTAACGCACAAAACCGGCTAGCACCATTAACCAAAATTGCCATTCAATGTTCATTATTTCTGCATCAGAAACATAGCTTATGACACCTCATTGGAATGGGCTAGTTCAGCTCACTGCAGTGAGGGGTGGGGTGGGGGTCATAGCTATGTTTTGACGCAAAAAATGAAAAGAAATTAGTTATTCAAAAGTGCTATCTCCTTTTCATGTAAGGTAATGGGTTAACATCATAATATGGTGAAAACTTCTATAATACTAGTGAATTAGGTCTGCACTGTATTTTGATAAACTGATATATACCGTATTTAAACCAGTATTGATTGAATACCAGTGTAATCACAAAAATATCGGTTCATTGTCATTATTTATTTACCCACAATTTAATTTTCAAAATGTCTTGAATTTTGTAATGAATATTATCGCTTTACACAAGGAATCGTTGCATGTGCCAATGCAGCACAAATTCAGCAGTTGAAAAAATTTTCCAAAATTTCAACAAAACTATATCATGTGACTCCTCATTGGAAAGAGCTCAATGGGCTCGTTCCAATGAGGGGTCACATGATATTGTTTTGTAAACAATTTTGGAAAAATTTGATTTAAAATAATAAACTTTGATATTGTCGGAGTTGTATAAAGGTTTTTTTTAACCACATCAGGCGTGCTGATTCGTTCCGAATGTGATGCCTCAAGTCTCGATTGTTGTATTTATGTTCAGATATCTGATATTTTTCGATATACTGGTATACCTCGGTACTGGTATTCTGTTTTGAATATTGTGCAGGCCTGCAGTGAATACAAGTGAAGTATAGGTTTTCTAAGTGTTTCACTGTTTGAATGGTGATTTGGGAGAGGATTGGAATATAATTGGAATCCCCTCTATCACAAGTACTTCACAAGTACTATGAGGGGAAACCATGGTTTAGTTAAATGTTTTAATAGGGTAACATAGGCTGTTACATGTGTATTTGGCATATACCAGAGGTTATAGTGTGTTTCTCAGTTCTGGATGCTACACTTGATCAAGATGCATTTAACTACATTATTTTTGGCAATATTTGGCATTTATTGCTGACTGTGACAAAAATATAACTTTTCAAAAAATAAAACAGTATTAAATGAAGAAATTGCTCTTATGGACCTTATGGAAAAGATAAAACAGTATTGTTCGGTCTTTGGTTCCCGAATGAACATTTACATGTAAATGTGAAATACATGTAATTTCCAAATATAATAATTAAATCAGTTTTAGAAAATACATGAACATTTATGTATTTCCTATAAACAAACCCAAAGTTGATTACAATATCTGTAATTTGGGATTTAAATTCAGAATAAAATACTACCAAATTGATTCCAAACATTTTTTTTTAAATTCGCTGTTTTTTTCTCTGACCTCACAGCATTTCATTTAACCCATCCTGTTTTTTGAGTAAAAAAAAATCCTGATACATTTTCACCATTTCACTCATTACAATTAAACATAGTAAAAAAATCATTGAAAAAATATTCTTCAAACTGACATCATTTTGTATCAATACATTAATAGATCAGCCTCATGTGTACCTCAAAGCCCAATTATTCTCAGAATACACTTAGTGCAAGAATATTTTAACCCCTTCATTCTTCTCAAAATAAAGATGAAAAAATGTACTTTTCCTTCCTCAAATGTTTCTATATAGCACATATTTGCAGGGCAAACCACCATGTGAGAGAAGCACACCTTGACTCAACATAACCATATAATTATTCATCAGATAGTTGCATCTAAGTACTTAATTCCACGAACTGCACCTCAGAAGAAATCAGCGACACTTGTCTTTTTCAAATTTCTCGGATGCCATAGAATTAAGAAAGGACCTAGTTTCACTTGGCGGTTGGTGCCGAAGGAAGCTCTCTCGGCGTGGGTTCGAACCCCCGCCATACCAATGTAAACAAAACCAGTAGTTTCGCTAGGCGGTTGGTGCTGAAGGAAGCTCTCTCGGCATGAGTTCGAACCCCCGCCATGCCAATGTAAATATAACCATATAATTTGGTTGACCCACACCGTACCAACCAATTCAGTGAAAAAAACAACCCCTAATGCCTATGAGACCTTCCATCATAATTTTAGTGACAGAAGTTTATAATGTTTCCAGATGTATAACTTACAGAGATAAGAAGCATCTTCGAAATCAATAAATCACAGATTTATTTTATCTTATCACTGGCAGAGTGGCCTCCGAGTGGAAAATTCCCTCGGTAATGTGTTGCAAAGACAAAAAGCTCCACATTTACCCTGCTCAAATGAAATATTTTATGGACAGAACAGGAATTTTGAGGGAAGTCAACCACATGACTCCTTGTATTATACTCATGGATGCCAGGAGCTGAATTCTAAATTAGCAGAAACAAATTGGGGAGGGGGGGGAGGGTGAGCAGAATAATAAAATCTTACAGATGACTCCAGATATGTTTCAGAGGTCACGCAAATACATACAGTGGCATAGCACTTTTCCCCCCACTGGAAATGAGAACTATTGACCCAGTCTAGTTACTGTTAACCCTTTCCCCACCTCAGCCTATCTCCACTTGTTTCACCTTTTCAAAAAAAAAATAGTTGTTGAACCCACTTAGAATCAACAAAGGTGCTGATTCCAGAAAGATTCAACAACATATTTTTACTAGAATATACTTGAAACATTAATCTAAGGATTGGTTAGGTATCTCTATTTACCCTATTTATGATATAATATGTCATATTGACTTCTACAGCATAACATTAACAGAAAGCAAATCTTAGTGAGGCTACTTGGCAAAAAAATAATGGTTGAGATACCAATAACAAGGACAAGAAGCAAAATTCAAATTTTAAGCATATATTTTGGGGAATGCGCTCTTAGTAAAGAACACCGTACTTAAGGCAGACCCAGCGAGGATTGACTAAAACATTGCTACTGAATCTTGAGATGAAAAGAGGAAAGAATTTTATACAATGTGAATGCTGCCATTGCAAAAACTGAAAAAAACTCAAGTTACCTATGGTGTCATGATTTTCAAATCACGAAAACCCTTCTAGAATAGCGATTGGAATCCGATATTCAAAACACTTCAAGGCAGAGGGTATTTGCTCAGAAATAACTGGAATAAGCTTCCAATTGTCCATCAATCGAAGGGAGGTGATCCACTTTCAGTATCTATCAAATAGAAAGGAAATTCAGCTGTCACATCATGAAAAATTCAAGTAACTCCATACATAAACTGCTCACATGGAGTGAAAACCTTCTGTACACCCCATTAACACAACATTTAATTCATTTCATAGGATGAAACAGGTTATTTCTCATTTGATTCACTAAATGAGGTCCCCCAAACAAGAATAGTCTCCATTCTGTGCTGTTTCTGAGAACTTGGCATGTTAAAAATCACATATTTAGCACATTTATATGGATAGAGGGGGTTAAAATGTCAGAATGAAAGAAAAGAGACTTGCAGTAGTTAGATGTGGGATGGGAGCTTAGGTGGCATGTGGAAAACATGACAAATTTTACTAATTGTGTTTCAAGGTAGCAATACAGTGTATTTAAACTCCAACCGGTATAGGGTTAAACAGATTCATTCTGCAGAAATGGTTGTGTTTGTCACCATTATTTCAGCTGTTCTACCCTGCAGTTGCCCCAAACAACTGGAAATTCAACAACTAACCATCCAAACAATCTTTCCTCCTATCTCAGATCACCTTGTTTATTCAGCAAACATCTAGGTAATGACCTGATAACAAAGGTACATATAAAGTATTGTAACGGTCTGCACATAAATACTGACCGTAGCCTGTAACAAATGTATAGGTAAAGTATTGTAAAGGTGGGTGACAGACAGATGCTAAACTAGAAAAGAAACCTTTGAGTCCCAGAGTGGGTCTGACTGAACCCCAAAATATTTGTTCTCATAGCACAGTGATAACAAAGGCACCCCAAAACACACTCATTCCTGTCCAAGGTGAAAACAAAGGTACCCAAGAAGTTTCGTGAAGATCAATTCGTAAATACGAGCTGTATAGAAGTTGTGACAAAAAACTGATTGGACCTAATTTCGGTACAAAATGGCCACTGGCAGCCATCTTGAATTTTGGACCGCACCCAGAAACACTTGTTCTCATCCCAGGGTGATAACAAAGGTACCCAAGAAGTTTCGTGAAGATAGGTTGATAAATACAGCCTCTAGCCCGAGCCGTATTGACATGTGCACTTACAGTGTAAGTAGAACTAAATAAATCAAAGTTCATCTAATTTGCATAATTTCTGTACGAGTAGAAAACCTGTATTATATGTGATGTATTCCATGTTACTAAACATTCATGCAAAAATTTATTCAAATCAGAACTTTCATACAAAAGTTCTGTACAAAAGACTGATTGCACTAATTTTGGTACAAAATGGCTGCTGGTGGCCATCTTGAATTTTGGACCACACCCAAAAACACTAGTTCTCATCCCACGGAGATAACAAAGGTACCTAAGAAGTTTCGTAAAGATCGGTTCATACATGTAAATATGGCCTCTAACCTGAGCAGTATAGAAGTTGGGTACAAAAAACTGGTTAGACCTAATTTCGGTACAAAATGGACACTGGCAGCCATCTTGAATTTTGGACCACACCCAGAAACACTCGTTCTTGTCCCAAGGCGATAACAAAGGTACCCAAGATGTTTCGTGAAGATCGGTTCATAAATACAGACTCTAGCCTGAGCCGTATTGACACTTGTACTTACTATGTGTAAGTAGCAATGAAAAAATCAAAGTTCATCTAATTTGCATAATTTCTGCACAAGAAAAAAACCTGTATTATATGTGATGTATCCCATGGTACTAAACATTCACACAAAAAATTATTCAAATCAGCGCTTTCATATGGAAGTTCTGTGCAAAAATCTGATTGCACCCAATTTTGTACAAAATGGCTGCCATCGGTCATCTTGAACTTCTGACTGGACCCCAAAACACTAGTTCTCGTCCCATGGTGATACCAAAGGTACCCAAGAAGTTTCGTAAAGATCGGTTCATAAATATGGCCTCTAGCCCGAGCCGTATTGGCATTTGCACTTACAGTGCTGAAAGTAACACTAAATACATCAAAGTTAGTCTAATTTGCATAATTTACGCACAAGAAAAAACCCCATATTATATGTGATGTACCCCATGGTACTAAACATTCATACAAAAAATTATTCAAGTCAGCGCTTTCATATGGAAGTTCTGCGCAAAAATCTGATTGCACCTAAGTCTGTACAAAATGGCTGCCAGCGGAGAACTTGAATTTTGGATCGGACCCCAAAACACTCGTTCTTGTCCCACGGTCATAACAAAGGTACCCAAGAAGTTTCGTAACGATCGGTTCATAAATACAGCCTTTAGCCCGAGCCGTATTGAATTGTTGACGGACAGACGGACGACTATCCATGGCATAAGCTCAATTTTGGCTTCGGCAAAGTTGAGCTAAAAAAGTGAAATTAAGGAAAATACATGTATGCATAGTATCCAGTAAGGATGATATTTGCTCCAAGAATATAGTGCTCTTTAATGTTTAATGTATCTGTGTGTGTGTGTGTGGGGGGGGGGGGGGGGGGGGGGGGGGGGGGGGGGGGGGGGAAGCAGTCAATTGCCAGTTATTGAAAATGTAGAATTGGGCAAATGAAAAGCAAACCAACACTTTGTATGATGGACAGACAGACAGACCTGCAATCACATACTAGTATTTTGAAAGTCCACATGTATGCTGGAACACTGACTGACATATAATGGAAAATATAGAGAGAAGAGCCAGGACAGGGTTGTTAAACAGAAAAAAAACTCAGTGGACCCCCGAGTACAGCAGAACTAAAGCAAACTATAGGAAACTAAGTGTGTATGCTATTAACTTTCTCATCAGCTGAGGGGTTCAGTATGGGTGGTACAGGGGCAAAATTTTGTTAATGTAGTTTTGTGCTAACATGGTGACCCTGACAACACTAGTATCAGACTACTATATTGGTAGCTATGCTCAAAAGCCATTCATTCACATTTGCTACTTTGTTGCTTTTTCCACTGTAACCCCCCCCCCACCCCCCTCCCACCCCCCAT
Organism: Pictodentalium vernedei; assembly: GCA_031216915.1. Classification (NCBI taxonomy): domain Eukaryota; kingdom Metazoa; phylum Mollusca; class Scaphopoda; order Dentaliida; family Dentaliidae; genus Pictodentalium; species Pictodentalium vernedei. The sequence goes on along the minus strand of CM062295.1, from coordinate 7,203,562 downwards.
TCCCCAAATTTATATTCCAAAATACTCTGTGAATGAAGAAATTGTTTTGAACTTTTTTAATCACTCACTCATTGTTACGGACAAAACTGGCTAGACCATTCATGAAAATTGCCATTCAATGTTCATTAATTTTGCATTTTGTTGCGTCAAAAACATAGCTTATGACAACTCATTGGAATGAGCTCTTTCAGCTCAATTCAGTGGGGGAGAGGGGTGTTCATAGCTATGTTTTTGACGCAAAAAAATGAAAAGAAATTAGTTATTCAAAAATGGTATCTTAATTTCATGTAAGGTGGTTAACATAATATGGAGACAGCATCTATTAATCACTCAATCAATGTAACGGCCAAAACCGGTTACACCATTCACCAAAAATTGCCATTCAATGTTCATTATTTTTGCACCAGAAACATAGTCTTATGACCCCTCATTGGAATGGGCTCATTCAGCTCATTCCAGTGAGGGTGGGGGTCATAGCTATGTTTTTGAAGCAAAAAATGAAAAGAAATTAGGCCACACAAAGTAGATCTTCTGTTTCTCAGGCCATTATTTGTGATGTGACGGGATTGATTTGTGTGAATCGATATTTTTCAAACCAGCGATCATTTTTTTTTTGGAGGGGAGGTTAGAATACATAATTTTCTAGATGATTTGTTTTTATATCCCCACTTGAATATGTGGCACTCATCAATTAGATTCTTGAGTTTTGGTTGGCTGTTCAGACTAGAATTACGTGATTAAAATTTTAAGTATTTTTGTTCTTTGTAATTCAGTAGAATTTCAATTACGTCCACCATTTTGTCAAGCAAACAATGGTATTTTTCATTGGTTCAAGGGTATCATACGGAAGCGTATTAGGGACATGGAAAAAAAAATTCTCACACCCAGAAAAGAAGAAATTTCGACTTTTTATCTCGAAATTTCGACTTAAAATCTCGAAATTTCGACTTTTTTATCTCGAAATTTCGACTTAAAATCGCGAAATTTCGACTTTTTATCTCGAAATTTCGACTTAAAATCTTGACTTTTTATCTCGAAATTTCGACTTTTTATCTCGAAATTTCGACTTTTTATCTCAAAATTTTGACTTAAAATCTCGAATTTCGACTTTTTATCTCAAAATTTCGACTTTTTTATCTCGAAATTTCGACTTAAAATGTCGAAATTTCGACTTTTTATCTCGAAATTTCGAGATTTCATCTCGCTAGGTATTTACGTGGTCTTTTGTTTAGTAGCAGTGTGTGATAGATTCCGATACACCAGCTTCTGAGTTCTAACAAATTCTCACCTAACCGACAAGACAGGAATGCTGCCCACCCCACCTCCGGCCCTTCAGAGTTCCTTTATCTCACTTTTCAATGAAATCCAATACTTGCGTTTCATTGAAGACTTCCCACATGCCCTTGGAAATCTTCCCTATCGCGCCATTATAGACCACAGAGGTTCACAGAAGACTACCACATGACATGCCCCTGGATATCTTCCCCATCCCGGCATTATACATCACAAAAATGCGATACATTCAAATAGAATTAATGCACACATGTGTCTCTCACCCTCTGATAAGTAACACTGTATCAGCCCTACCCCCCCCCCCCCCTCACCCCACCCCCCAATCCCAGAAAGTGCTGCCCTGTAAATATCGCTGCAGTATTTATTTATTGGTGTTTAAGGTCACAGATTTCATTTATACCCATTTTAGAGAACTTCCACCGAAGCATTGATGAATGGCTCCTCTATTTTAACAGTAAAAGGAGCTTGTTTACAACAGTAAACGAGCACTAAGCACAATTTCACGTCCCGGGTTACCTACGGTGAATCATGGGAGTAGTCTACCCTTACGAAGATATGCTGCCCAGTAAATTGGGGTATTTTCTCTTTATGAAGAGGTGCTACTTTTTTACTCAGTACATCAGAGTACACTACCGAAATATTACAGAAGAAAAAATAAAAAAGAGAATCAAAACGAGACACATGCCACCCAAGTGAATCGTCATTGTGTGGATAAACAACAAATACGCCCCCCTCCCTGCCCCTCTGCCCCCCCCCCCCCCCCACACACCCGACCACCACCAAGTTAAATTATGGGGGATGCACTGCCAGAAGTGTATTCTGTAAGTGTTTGAGCAGCGCATTGGGTAAAACTGATATTTATTGGGCAGCACTTTTCGAGGGTGGGAGAAGCATGTACGCACTAAGATCATTTCGATGTATTTTGCAGTAAACTTTAGGAAGCTGTGTATCGGGTGTAAACGCATTCTTATTTACCATTAGCGAACGGCTTGGCAAATTCGATGTATAAAACTGGACATTTTATGGCCGTGGACTGTTGTACTCTTCCGGAAAAAAACAATATACCGATTGGAGGGCCATAATTGCTTTATTTTTTAATGGGGGTTTAACGACACTTCTAACAGACAGGGGGAGCGTCATGAATGGTTGAAAAAGGAGGCAGTGACCGCCCAAACCCAGTTAGAAATCTCAAGAGGGCATTCATGTCCGTTCGATAGGGTGAGAAATTGTTAGAAATCAGAAAGTCGGTGTATCATTATATTCACTCTAATGCATATATAGGGAATTATTTTCTATTCGTCTTGGCGAGTCAACACATTGTGGTGGTGGCCTTCGTGCGTGCGTGTGTGTGTGTGTGGGGGGGGGGGTGACGAAGAGTTTAGAGCATTGCACTTTAAATCGAAAGATCGACAGTTCGATCCTAATCCGAGGTAACTGTTTTGGGTAAAAAACACTTTATCCCGTCATGTGGAACACGGAGACGTTGTGTTCAAAGGCATGCACGTCGATGAGGTCACTTTCTTTTCAACTGCAGCTACAGTTAAAACTAGAAGTCCTGTCATTAAATGCGCACAAATAGCACGTTGATATGCGCGTTAATGTACGCGTTATAGCCCAAGTAAAGCTATCAAATTCTGTATATATGGCCTGTGCACAAGCAATGTTTCAGCCAATGGACCTCCGGGTAACCCGGAGGTCCATTGGCAGAAACATTGCATGTGTTTGGTATAGGTAACAGGGGAACCTGCCGTGCTTTGGATGTCATTCGATATGGCAATTGCGCGCAATTCCAACGCGCAATTAAGCCTAGATAAGCGCACTATTCGTGACAGGACTTCTAGTTTTAACTGTAATGTTGCTTGTGCAGAGTTATTAAGTTCGAGAGTCTGTCAGTTGCTCGCCGCTGCACGATTATTCTCTCTCGCTTCCTCCCACCGTTAAACTGCCCAACACGATGTAACCCAGGCTGTTGAAAATGTGGTTAAATACAAACAAACTTCTCCCGAAAACAAACATCGATATCCAACCGGATGAGCCCGCACCCAGAGGAAAACACTCATAACTTTGAAAACTGTAACCTCCTTACCAATATCTACATACGTATACCCTTTCAAGTATGTAAATTGTTGGCTATATACCTTCCCTATACCTGTCATGTCCAGAAATGAATAAATGTGCGACCCCCCCCCGCACCCCCACCCCCTCACACACACACACACGCGCGAAGCCACCACCACAATGTGTTGACTCGCTAAGACGAGTAGAAAATAATTCCCTATATATGCATTAGAGTGAATATAAGGATACACCGACTTTCTGATTTCTAACAATTTCTCACCCTATCGAACGGACATAAATGCCCCCTTGAGATTTCTAACTGGGTTTGGGCGGTCACTGCCTCCTTTTTCAACCATTCATGACGCTGCCCCTGTCTGTTAGAAGTGTCGTTAAACCCCAGTAAACAAATAAAGCAATTATGCCCCTCCAATCGGTATATTGTTTTTTTCCGGAAGAGTACAACAGTCCACGGCCATAAAATGTCCAGTTGTATACATCGAATTTGCCAAGCCGTTCGCTAACGGTAAATAAGAATGCGTTTACACCCGATACACAGCTTCCTAAAGTTTACTGCAAAATACATCGAAATGATCTTAGTGCGTACATGCTTCTCCCACCCTCGGAAAGTGCTGCCCAATAAATATCAATTTTACCCAATGCGCGGCTCAAAAATTTACAGAATACACTTCTGGCAGTGCATCCCCCATAATTTAACTTGGTGGTGGTTGGGTGTGGGGGAGGGGGGGGGGGGGGATTGGAGGGGGGGGGGGGGTCGGGGGCGTATTTGTTGTTTATCCACACAATGACGATTCACTTGGGTGGCATGTGTCTCGTTTTGATTCTCTTTTTTATTTTTTCTTCTGTAATATTTCGGTAGTGTACTCTGGTGTACTGAGTAAAAAGTAGCACCTCTTCGTAAAGAGAAATACCCCAATTTACTGGGCAGCATATCTTCGTAAGGGTAGACTACTCCCGTGATTCACCGTAGGTAACCCGGGACGTGAAGTTGTGCTTAGTGTTCGTTTACTGTTGTAAACAAGCTCCATTTTACTGTTAAAATAGAGGAGCCATTCATCAATGCTTCGGTGGAAGTTCTCTAAAATGGGTATAAACGATTGACTAAACTTGACTTTATCTCCATGTTGCGGTCACGATTACCCATTGTGCAGAAATCTGTGACCTTAAACACCATTAAATAAATACTCCAGCAATATTTACAGGGCAGCACTTTCTGGGATCGGGGTGGGTGAGGGGGGGGGGGGGGGGGGGGGGGGGGGTAGGGCTGATACAGCATTACTTATCAGAGGGTGGGAGACACATGTGTGCATTAATTCTATTTGAATGTATCGCCTTTTTGTGATGTATAATGCCGGGATGGGGAAGATATCCAGGGGCATGTCATGTGGTAGTCTTCTGTGAACCTCTGTGGTCTATAATGGCGCGATAGGGAAGATTTCCAAGGGCATGTGGGAAGTCTTCAATGAAACGCAAGTATTGGATTTTATTGAAAAGTGATATAACGGAACTCTGAAGGGCCGGAGGTGGGGTGGGCAGCATTCCTGTCTTGTCGGTTAGATGAGAATTTGTTAGAACTCAGAAGCTGGTGTATCGGAATCTATCACACACTGCTACTGAACAAAAGACCACGTAAATACCTAGCGAGATGAAATCTCGAAATTTCGAGATAAAAAGTCGAAATTTCGAGATTTTAAGTCGAAATTTCGAGATAAAAAAGTCGATATTTCGAGATAAAAAGTCGAAATTTCGAGATTTTAAGTCGAAATTCCGAGATAAAAAGTCAAGATTTTAAGTCGAAATTTCGAGATTTTAAGTCGAAATTTCGAGATAAAAAGTTGAAATTTCGAAATTTTAAGTCGAAATTTCGAGATAAAAAGTCGAAATTTCGACTTTCTGGGTGTGAGAAATTTTTTTTTCCATGTCCCTAATACGCTTCCGTAGTATCAGTAACTCCTGTCGGAAAATGAATATCATATCTTTACCTGCACGGATTTTTCAAGTTGCAAACTTCGGGTTTGATTGGGTGGCTTAGTTTTAAAATCAGCTCGAGTTGTCGAGTTATTGTCACTTCGGTAGAGTCTTGAGAACCTACAGGTTCGTTGGCTCTATTCGTCCCCCAATAGGAACTTAAAGTCCGTGCCTGGGTGGTTGGTGTGCTTTGAATCTCATGTAATAAAATGTAATTTTATTCTGGGCTCCGCCGAAGTTATCATGTCTTTCTGCCAAGATTTGTTAGGTTGAATGGATGACTGTTTATGTGAATTCGTCCCATGTAGTAGTTCTCGTTGATTAAAGTCACAAAAACAATTACAACAAAAATAAACGATTCGGTAGAACTTCTAAACCATTTTTGTGGGTTGATTCATAAAATAAATTTGGAATGTATTATGTCCTGAATAATAGGGTAGTATACTGAGGTCTCATTGGAACCCCAATTGTAGGACAAATCAATATCTTTACTAAACTTGGAAAGTATTATGTCCTGAATAATAGGGTAGTATACTGAGGTCTCATTGGAACCCCAATTGTAGGACAAATCAATATCTTTAGTAAACTTGGAATGTATTATGTCCTGAATAATAGGGTAGTATACTGAGGTCTCATTGGAACCCCAATTGTAGGACAAATCAATATCTTTACTAAACTTGGAATGTATTATGTCCTGAATAATAGGGTAGTATATTAAGGCATCTTCGAACTGCTAATTATAGGACATGCTCAAATCATAGTTTTGATTAATTGCTGGTTTGTTCAGATTTGCTTATTGTGATTTGTTAAAAGTAGTTTTTTTTGACTAATGTCGATTCACACATCTCAGTCCTTCTTGCACTTTCTCAGTTATCCTGGTGCAATATGCTATACATTTGTTAAAACAAGAATTGTTTTTTTTTTGTTTTCATTAAATATCAATATCACTTTTGAATTACTTGTTGATTCTTCCTATGTTTAAGTGGACATAATTCAAGAACACGGATCTGCAAATTCTTTAGGCGTGTAGGGGTATCCTTTGGCTGTGTTCCCTAAGCTAGTAAAGGTTTGGAGTATTCCCTACCCACGCCCGGTTACATTTTTGGCGCTGCGAGCAGGGTTGCTTGAATAGAAACCATGTCTACTCCTAGGAATTTTGAAAGATCTACTACAGCACAGAGAAGGGCTGGTAGACAAATTGAGGAAATTGTTGTTGAGGGTCCAGATAATTTGGACGATGTTAGTCTTATAGAACTTGAAAGACAGTTTCAGGAATTGTCAGTTCATTACGATAAGTGTAAAGAAGATTTTGAAAAACAAAGGGCCCTTAAGGCTGAATCAAGACGATTATTTTATAAGCCAAGAGTTTCAGATGAAACTTATAGGGTTTCTTCATCTCCGGTCTTGGGTGAAGAACAGCTTGAGAGGTCTCCTTTGTTTTCTAGTTCATTTTATAAAAATTTGCCCAAACAAAGGGGGAAGGGTGTGAGTGAAATATCATCCGCCCCTGAAGTGAACATTGAAAGGAGTAAAAACACTCCCGGAAGTTTTAGTACTCGGGGAAGAAATGTTCCTATTCGTCGTGAAAAAGAACCTGACAAATTTGATGGGAAAACAGAGGAATTGAAGGACTTTTTGGTCCATTTTGAGCAGGTTTCTGAGTGGAACAAATGGTCTTATTTGGAGAAAAGTCAACAGTTGGTTATGTGTTTGCGAGGAGAAGCACAAAAATTGATAGGAGACTTAACTGTGGCTCAGAGGACAGATTATGAAACCTTGAAATCTATTCTGATAAAAAGATTTAACCCGCAGGAATTGCTCATAGCTCATCGTTGTGAGTTTCGTTCTAGGAAGCGGAATAAAATGGAGTCCCCTGCTGATTATGGGTATGCATTACGAAGATTAGGTTGTTTGGCATTTCCCCGTATGATTTTTGAAGACAGAGAAATAAATGTGTTGGAACAATTTATTAATGGGATTGGAAATTCAGCAATTCATGATCATGTGATATTCCACCACCCTACCTCTTTGGAAGCAGCAATTTCTCTTGCCACAGAGTTTGAGGCGGTAAAGGGAAAACAAGTAGCCCTTTCTAAACCAAAAATAGAAGTAGATGAAGGGTCAGTTGGGGCAGTGAAAGAATCTTCTGATTCGGATATTGCTCAAACTGGTAGTAATGATTATAGTGATTTAAGCAAACTGGTTGGGGAAATGAAGGATTGTTTAGATAAAATGCTTAGGTTCCGTGGTAAAAAGAATAGGAAAAAGGGGTCAATCAATTTGTCCACAGTTGAATGTTTTTGATGTCATGATCTAGGTCATCTTTCATATGACTGTCCTTTGAAAAACACTGAAATGTTAAATGTAGAACAGCATTCATCAAAGTTAAACCTACAGTACGTGGAGAGTGGATTGTAACTAAATCACCCATGGAGTGGAGTTATCACCCAAGCTATAACTTTCAAATTTTGTACATATCGACAAAAAACACAAGTAATGTTTCAGCCAATGGACCTCCGGGTTTAACCCGGAGGTCCATTGGGTGAAACTTTGCTGGTGCTGGTTATGCTTTGCAAGAAATTTGCAATTATTGCTTGGGTGGAATCTCCACTCTGCGGGTGATTTAATGATAATACACTCTCCACGTACTGTAGAAGGGTTACACCAGTGACCCATAGTGTAACCCCAGAACAGTTTAGTCAAGGGTCCACTATTGCTGTCAATATGATTAAGAAATCATGTATGTTTGCTGAAGTTAAATTTGGAAGTAAGGTCCTAAACTTTTTAGTTGATACAGGTTCTGCCTGTAGTTTGATATCCAAAGCTACTTTAAAGACAATAGGTGGAGAGTTTCTAACCTTGTTGGAAGCTGATTTATCTTTACTTGCAGTGGATGGAAATTCTCTTAAGGTTTTGGGAAAGGTTAATTTACTATTTACTTTGGGAAATTTAGGATTTTGCCATGATTTTGTTGTGGTTGATTTGGAAGGTATATCTGGTATTATAGGAATGGATTTTTTGGAACATAATGATGTTGTTTTAAGTTTATCCAAAGGCTATATGCAAATAGCCGGGAAATTGATTGAGTTAAAAAGAGAAATGAACTTAGCTTGTGGTCGAGTAAAATTGGCTGGCAATGTGAGTGTTCCAGCAGACACTGAAATGGTGGTTCATGGGTATGCCGAGGGAAATTGTCCCAGTTGTGGGGATACTTTGTTAGGACCATACAATTATTTAAACAAGAAAGGCCTCTTGATTGCAAGTACTTTGGTAGAGCCAACTAGAGTTTCCTTTACAATTTTAAATGTAACTGCCAGGCCAGTTAAATTGAAGAAACATGCATTAGTTGGTACTTTACAGCCAGTTAAAATTTTAAAAAGGAATCAAGAAGAAAAGGCAATAATAAATGTTAACCTCCCTGATTCATTGGTTGATTTATATGAGAGATCTTCTGAGAATTTAAGTAAAGAGCAAAAAGCCAAGTTATATGAATTTTTGGTTGAATCTCAGGATGTATTCATGTCCCCTGATGGGAAGTTAGGGAGAACAAGTCTTGTTAAACATAATATTGATACAGGGTTGGCACGGCCAATAAAAATACCACCTAGGAGATTACCATTTGCCCAGAAGCCTATAGTAGAGGAGGAGATTTCCAAAATGTTGAAAAATGATATAATAGAGCCTAGTGGTAGTCCATGGTCAGCTCCTCTTTTGTTGGTGCGTTAGAAGGATAACTCATGGCATTTCTGTGTGGATTATCGGAAGCTTAATACTGTAACAAGGAAGGATGCTTACCCCCTCCCAAGGATTGATGAGTCACTGGATGCTTTAGCAGGGTCCAAGTGGTTTAGCACCTTAGATCTTGCCTCAGGATATTATCAGTGTGAAATGGACGAGAAGGATAGGCCTAAAACTGCATTTTCTACCCATTTAGGGCTATTTCAATTTAAGGTTCTCCCTTTCGGGCTCTGCAATGCTCCAAGTTGTTATGAGAGACTCATGGAGCTAGTTTTACGAGGTTTGAGGTGGGAGAAATGTCTTTGTTATTTGGATGATATTATCGTCTTTGGATCCACATTTGAGGAGGCATTTGATAATGTTCAAACAGTTTTCAATCGTCTTAAGGAAGCAAATTTGACCCTTAAACCCTCAAAGTGTACATTATTTCAGAAGAGGGTTAAATTTCTTGGCCATGTTGTGTCCGGTGAAGGGATCCAATGTGATTCCGGAAAAGTGGAAGTTATTAAAAATTGGCCAGTTCCCAGTAATGTATAAGAAGTGCGTAGTTTTTTGGGTTTGGCTGGATATTATAGGCGGTTCGTTCCAGATTTCTCAACGGTGGTTGCTCCCCTGACCCAATTTACAAGAAAAGGAAAGAGATTTGTTTGGACAGAAGAAAGCCAAAAGGCTTTCGATGAATTGAAGAGATTGTTGACTACGGCCCCAATTTTATCTTATCCAAATTCTGATGATGAATTTGTTTTGGACACTGATGCGAGTGCAACTGCTTTGGGGGCTGTACTTTCTCAGGTACAGAATGGTGAAGAGAAAGTAATTGCATATGCTAGCAGAATGTTGAATAACCATCAAGTTAAATACTGTACTACATATAAAGAATTGCTTGCTGTAGTTACTTTTGTTAAACAATTTCGCCATTTTTTGTGGGGGAGACATTTTTCAGTAAGAACAGATCACGCCTCTTTAAAATGGTTGAAAAATTTTAAAAATTCCGAAGGCATGCTGGCTATGTGGCTCTCGGTTTTAGAAACATATGATTTTTCCATTCAACACAGAAGGGGTAATATGCATAGTAATGCAGACAATTTATCAAGAAGACCTTCAAATTATTGTAAACGTCAAGATTGTTCAGATTGCCATATACCGAAGGGTGTCTCCTCAACACAAACATCATTTTCCGATAAAACTAAAGTCAGAAATAAAATTAAAACCAAAGTAGAGGTAGCTCCAGTAAGGATTGCTGAGGGAGCATCCGACATGGAGGAGTCTAGTTCTTTGGAAAATTTGGATTCAGACTGGATGCAAACTTGGTCGAGAAAAGAATTACAAAAATGGCAACAAAAAGATTTTGCAATTAATAAATTAATATCTCTTAAAAAGGACTTTTTGGGGAAGCCACCTAGATCAGTTATGCTCGAGGCTTCTCAAGAAGTTAAAACTCTGTGGGGTTTGTGGGAGTCTTTAGTAATTCAAGAAAATTTGCTCTTTTATAAATGGCATAATTCTGATTCCTCAGAAATACTTCTTTTGGTGGCACCTGAAGAATTAAGGTTTAAAATTTTTAAACATTTGCAGGAATTTAAAACAGCTGGACATTTAGGCAGAGATAAGACAATTTATTCTGTCAGACATAGGGTGTATTGGCCAGGAATGTCATCGGACATACAACGATGGTGTAGACAGTGTATACAGTGTGCAAGAGCTAAAACCGGCCCTGGTTTGGGACGATCTGCTCTTCATTCATCAAAAGTTGGGGTGCCATTAGAAAGAGTTGCTGTGGACATAGTTGGGCCATTGCCCGAAACAGCAGATAGAAATATATATATTATTGTCCTTTGTGACTATTTCACAAAATGGACTGAAGCATATGCTGTACCAGATCATACAGCTCTCACAGTTGCTGATAAAATAGTAAATGAATTTATCTGTAGGTTTGGTGTCCCTAAACAACTTCATTCTGACCAAGGGAGGGAGTTCGAATCAGAGCTATTTGGGGCTGTTTGTGAAAAGTTAGGTATAGAGAAAACCAGAACTACCCCTTATAGGCCCCAATCAGATGGGTTAGTGGAAAGATTTAACAGAACATTACAAACAATGTTGGCAATTTATGCCAATGAAAATCGGACAAATTGGGATGAAAATCTGCCATTTGTTCTCATGGCCTATCGTTCGACAGTTCAGGAAAGCACAGGTTGTTCCCCCAATCTCTTAATGTTTGGAAGGGAAGTGACATGCCCTCTAGATTTAATTATTGGGAACCCTCCTTGTTCCCCTTCTTAGTCATGTCAGATTGAATATGTGGAATGGCTCCAAAGTGTCCTAAGAGACACGTATGAGCATGTGAGAAAAAAATCTGTTGAAAGCTAGTCAAAAACAAAAGAAATATTATGATAGGGGACTTAAATCTAGGGTTTTTAAGCCAAATGACTTTATCTGGAGATGGCACCCACCTTCTGCTAATCTTAAGTTGGGAATGGGATGGGTAGGTCCATATAAGGTAATTAGAAAAATAACAGATGTCACATATGAAGTACAACAAAACCCAAAAAGCAAACCACTTGTTTTGCATGTGGATCAATTAAAACCTTATAATGGGACACTACCTCCCGAAAATTGGAAAGTTACTGTCTATACTGAGGAGGAAAATGAAATAATTTCGGCTGAAAGTGATCTGGATGATTTAGATCTCCACGATGAATTAATAAATGATAAAATAGAAACTCCTAAAACTCCAGAGGTCAAGAGAACTAGGTGTGGTCGTCATGTACGAAAACCAGTCATCTATTCACCCTAACAAGGCAGAATGTATATATGTATAAACTCATTTTTTTATATTTTTGTTTATATGATACCCTGTCTTCATTGGACAATTTATAACAAAGCACACAAACTACCCATTGTTATTGTTCTATGAGATTCGATATTTGGACTTTTGAAATAATCTTCCTTGAAGACCGAATGATCTGGGAAAGAAGTTGCATTCCTTTCTTTTGGAACTTTGAAAGTGAAGTGTCTTGGAACTTAAAAAAATTTATATGTTACTACTGTGCTTTCTTTGACTGTTAGTAATGTAGCTTATATTATTATAATGGTTATTATGGACATCACTGGTACGACCAATGAGAGTAGTTGTATAGGAACAACTCCGTAGTTGGAAAATCAACTGTTACCAATGGTTCTAATAACCCCTCTATAGCACTCATTTATGGGGATTATTCACTGAGAGTAACTGTTTTACAGTTCCGTAAGTGAAAGGTATTTATAATCCTAGCGTAAACTGAATAGATAACAATAACAGAAATAATTCTGATTTTGGCATTTGATTGAGAGAGGTAACAAGGGGAAATGATTATTGTCCGTTACCTATATCTCTATTGGGGAGATTGTGTAGTATGCTGATTGGCAAGCATATTGATATCAAATGCACTAGCTCTATTTAAATTTATTAAATCAAGCAGAAACAAATCATAAAAAGCACAGTGGAACCGATCAAAATTTGGCAGCAATGAAAATAGAATTATTTTTTTTTTGGAATTCTAGATATGGAACCTCTGGAAATTGGTGTATCGAAAAGTGAAATGGCATCATTGGACAATGATATTAGAATGGAATGGCCTGATAGTCGGATGTCTTGCCCAGTCAGTGATTGTGGTAACCATGTGTTTCAGCGGTTGACAGCATTCAGGAACCACTACCAAAGGTTTCATGAAGAATCCGTAGTGTTGTGGTGTTGTCCTGTGATGGATTGTCAGGTAGTAAATTTAAAACATAGTGAGATTCGCCGTCACCTTATAAGACGTCATCACTGGTCAGAAGAAGAGGTTTCTGTAAAGGTTGAACAAATAGAGAGGGTATCTAGAGATAATTTAAAATATATAGATCCCTGTGGATTTCTTTGCCCTAGGCCTAGGGTACGTAGAGAAGAGAGGGAGGAAGAAAGAAGAAATCGGAAACGAGTGATGGTGGTTAGCCATGATTTAGAACGTGAAGAGGTGGACGCTCGAGATGTGAGGATTGTTGTTGCTGAGGATGGTAGCATGTCCAAGAAGCCATGTAATTTGTGGGCATAATAGACTATTTATCGTGATGTCAAGAAGAAGAAGGGTATTTTCATTTTTTTAGGGGGGTTTTAAGGTGGGGGAAGTGTGACGGGATTGATTTGTGTGAATCAATATTTTTCAAACCAGCGATCATTTTTTTTTTGGAGGGGAGGTTAGAATACATAATTTTCTAGATGATTTGTTTTTATATCCCCACTTGAATATGTGGCACTCATCAATTAGATTCTTGAGTTTTGGTTGGCTGTTCAGACTAGAATTACGTGATTAAAATTTTAAGTATTTTTGTTTCTTTGTAATTCAGTAGAATTTCAATTACGTCCACCATTTTGTCAAGCAAACAATGGTATTTTTAAAAGCTGCAATTTCATTGGTTCAAGGGTATCAGTAACTCCAATCGGAAAATGAATGTCATATCTTTACCTGCACGGATTTTTCAAGTTGCAAACTTCGGGTTTGATTGGGTGGCTTAGTTTTAAAATCAGCTCGAGTTGTCGAGTTATTGTCACTTCGGTAGAGTCTTGAGAACCTACAGGTTCGTTGGCTCTATTCGTCCCCCAATAGGAACTTAAAGTCCGTGCCTGGGTGGTTGGTGTGCTTTGAATCTCATGTAATAAAATGTAATTTTATTCTGGGCTCCGCCGAAGTTATCATGTCTTTCTGCCAAGATTTGTTAGGTTGAATGGATGACTGTTTATGTGAATTCGTCTCATGTAGTAGTTCTCGTTGATTAAAGTCACAAAAACAATTACAACAAAAATAAAAGATTCAGTAGAACTTCTAAACCATTTTTGTGGGTTGATTCATAAAATAAATTTGGAATGTATTATGTCCTGAATAATAGGGTAGTATACTGAGGTCTCATTGGAACCCCAATTGTAGGACAAATCAATATCTTTACTAAACTTGGAAAGTATTATGTCCTGAATAATAGGGTAGTATACTGAGGTCTCATTGGAACCACAATTGTAGGACAAATCAATATCTTTACTAAACTTGGAATGTATTATGTCCTGAATAATAGGGTAGTATACTGAGGTCTCATTGGAACCCCAATTGTAGGACAAATCAATATCTTTACTAAACTTGGAATGTATTATGTCCTGAATAATAGGGTAGTATATTAAGGCATCTTCGAACTGCTAATTATAGGACATGCTCAAATCATAGTTTTGATTAATTGCTGGTTTGCTCAGATTTGCTTATTGTGATTTGTTAAAGGTAGTTTTTTTTGACTAATGTCGATTCACACATCTCAGTCCTTCTTGCACTTTCTCAGTTATCCTGGTGCAATATGCTATACATTTGTTAAAACAAGAATTGTTTTTTTTTGTTTTCATTAAATATCAATATCACTTTTGAATTACTTGTTGATTCTTCCTATGTTTAAGTGGTCATAATTCAAGAACACGGATCTGCAAATTCTTTAGGCGTGTAGGGGTATCCTTTGGCTGTGTTCCCTAAGCTAGTAAAGGTTTGGAGTATTCCCTACCCACGCCCGGTTACAGTGAAATTGCATGCCGGCGGGCAAGCGGTTTTTTATTTTATTTTTTATTTTAGTAATTTCTTCTTTGCCATCAAAAGTTCATGTTCTTGGTTCAAGTTTTAGGCCTCATAATCTATAGAATAGCATGGGTGGTGGTGTATTTCATCCCTTGGGTGCAAGAAAGCTTTGCAATGCTTAAGCATTGCAAAGCCTTCTTGCACTCAAGGGACAAATTCATCAATTTTTTTAACTTGGGTAGAATATCAGACATAAACCATTTAATTTTTATTTTTTTTAAGTTCAAATTGGTTATAAAAAGAAAGTATGCGGCAGCCAAAAGGACCATGCGGGAGGGCCTGAGAAACAGATTTTTTATTTTTTTAGGCCTTTGTTACACAACTTGTACATAGAGGAGCTGTCTTTGGTTTTATCTCAAGATGATTTCTATTGTTTACTTTGTATCCTGTTCCAGAGTGTGATTTTGCACACGACACCTCAAAAATTGCTGTATTTTAGCCCCCGTTGTTCCAGGGGGATTGGGGGGGGGGGAGTGGGGCAGGGGCAACAAATTACGGATACAAGGTGGAAATTTTTACATTTTCAATTTTTGGGACCCACCATCCCCGGAATGCAAATTTTTGCTAGTCATGTCTTGGACACCCACCCCTCTCACACAGTTTTTCCTCAAAGACAATTGGGGACCGACCCCCAATTTATAAAACCTGTTTAACAAAGTATTCAAATTACCTGAATCAAAACAAAATAAATACTTTTCCCAAACTGAAAGGTGCCGCAAACCAACTTGACCAATATCCCAGCCCTGCTCTTGTGCATCCAAGGCATCCCTAGCCACAGATGGCCCCAAAACAATCTCTCTGCATAAAGTCACAACGGAAATGCAGCATCAGACCCCCAGGTAACCACTGGAACCTGCCTCCACCAACTGAATTGCAGATATACACCCATTCATGTTCCAAGCAACACAACCCTTACCCCGATGTACAACATGTCTATGCTGTTCAGACACCAGTCGAATCCCACAACAAGAAGCCCTGCCCAAAATATATTGTTCCCACCTGGATATCTTCAACTGTCCACAAGAAATAGTTGTTTTTCATTTCATTACTTTTCGGTTAAATGTTTAGTTTGTACAGCTGGTCTGAGAGAGACCTGATACTGAAGTTCATTGACCCATGCCAGGGTGGCTTGTCTGAGATGAATTGTCTCTTATTTTGTTATGTTAGTGTCACTAGAATCATAATTACCTTGAAATTATACACGTTTTCCACAATCAAGATTTCTATTCTATCAATCTTTCCAATTATTCCATACATGGAAGCACACTAGACCAATGGCATGAGGCACCATGAGGCTTACAGAAGAATCAAATAATATGAGCTACAAAGCACTAATAAGAGGCAGACTGCCTTAGTAGAAATATAAACAGGACTCAACCCCTAATGAAGTGTAAAACATGGGGAAAAAATTCTAACATGGAGCCCCCAACACATTATCAATGCTCTATTCTGTTCTAAGTTATGAATCTAAGAACTTGAATTCACTTTGGTTGTAATTACTTGTCTGTAAAATGATATTTGGCAAAAAATTGCATGACACCGGCAAAAATTGCACTTTGGGGCTCGGACCCACCCACCACCCGGACCTTGTATCCTAGCATTTTTTGCGACCCCCCCCTCCCCACCCCTGGTTGTTCGAGTATTCGACGGACAGTTTTCAGTCTTCAAGTAAGACAGTAAACGAATAGGCCTGCCGGCCTAGTTAGTCTCATTTAAATTCCCTCGCAGGCACTTGTCGCCTTGAGAAAATTCGTGTGAATCATTGTGATTTGCAAGTCATAATGTTTGGAATTATGTTGGTTTGACCAGTTGATGTTTTCTCGTCTCTGTACTGACGTTACTGGTATAAAATATTCCGAGTCGCAGGTTTCTTTGACCATTTCTTAGCATTCTCTTGTCGGTGTATCGTCGGCTATTTCCGTGTGTGTACCGATGTTTCGACCGCTCTGAGGTGGAATCTGGGGTGAGATTCACAGTGGGTGAACCTCAAAAGAAGGGGAGAATAGTGTAATGGTCGAGGTATAAAGGTCATTTACCAACCAGCCTGTTTGGTCCGGATCTCTTAGTCTCGTGGTAAATCGGTCGCTTTATGTGCTAGAGGTCGACAGTTCGAACACAGGCTCTCGCACTTATCTCTCCTCCTATTACATGAGATCCCTCAATAGAGCATTTCCATAGTTTACGTTGAATCTTTTAAGTGTCTACATGTACTTGCTTTTTACTGTGATGAGTTAGAGAGTGAAGGTCCTTAAGAGGATAAGTACCTACGCTGGAATGGTTTGGCATAATTTACCCACAATAGAGAATTGACGCTCTCGACAGTATACATGTATAAGCGTGATGCCGAGAGAAATAGAAAAAAAGAGAGATCTTTTCATGCGAAGGATCGGGCAAGTTACAGCTTATAAGGTAACTATAGCAACTAGGCCTGCACAAAGCCAGTAGCAAAGCAGAACAGGTTGTTACAGTTAAAACTAGAAGTCCTGTCATGAGTAGTGCGCTTATCTAGGCTTAATTGCGCGTTGGAATTGCGCGCAATTGCCATATCGAATGGCGTCCAAAGCACGGCAGGTTCTCTTGGTTACTCAGAGGCAAGCACGTGCAATGTTTCTGCCAATGGACCTCCGGGTTACCCGGAGGTCCATTGGCTGAAACATTGCTTGTGCACAGGCCACATGTACATAATTTGATAGCTTTACTTGGGCCATAACGCGTACATTAACGCGCATATCAACGTGCTATTTGTGCGCATTTCATGACAGGACTTCTAGTTTTAACTGTAAGTGACAAATTGACAATACACCACTGGTATAAGGTGTTAGCTGCAGATTGTCCCTCTGACTTCAGAGTGCGGACAACCAATTAGACATGGACTACCTGTGTAAGAAAATCCATGATATTTTGCTGGTGTTGGACGCCAGCTCACTCATCAAATGGAATGTCCAAGTTGAGGGTAGCTGCGTCCAGCTCACCATTAAATATATGACAAAGTCCACCTCTGGGAGTGGTAGCACCTTCCGCAGGCCCACCCGCACTGGTCCAATGGTTCTTGAATTTTTGTTTCTCTTGTTGAAAGAATCAATGACGAAAAAATGTGAGAAATTCTTTGTGACTACTGACTATCTTGCAACTTACTGGTCTGTACAGATAGGCAAGCGTTACTTCTCACAATTAATACGGATTACTAATATGGAGGCATTATTTGTTCAATATGGGAATAAAGAATGCCATTATATATTTAATGAAACGATGAGCGTGGTTGAAAGAAATATTACATTTTGCAGAATGCAGTACATTTTGGGCAGTGAAGAGTGTCTGTATTCACGTGAATCATGATGGATAAAAGAACAACTCCGTACGTATACACAGTTACACAATCAAAATCGTTATTCTTTAATATAATATTCTGCCTTTTTTTCACGAACCATCAGTTACCTGATATCAGTAACAGACGAGTGACATTCCGATTGCTTGCCACTGGTTGTCCCACAAAGGGAAAGAAAGTTCATTACAGATCATCCATAACACTTTCACCGAGTTTCAGACAATCGGAGAGGGCCAATGTTGAACCATGAGTGCAGATGGTGAACCGATGGGCGCTTATCGGTCGAGTGCCATTGTTACACCGATTAATCGTCTCATCTCTTATTATTTGCTGCCTTTTAATTTCTGCTGCAGCACGACTAGCCTCGAACATTCCTGGTTTCCCATCATGCAAGTGTTGCTGTAGACCCAGTTCAAATATTTCACCTGGCTGTTTAACTGTTGCTAAACAAGTGTTGTTTTGGGAGCACACAGAACATCGCCAGAATGTCACTCCTTTCTTTTCATATTTCCTTGTGTAAGCAAACCCTAAACTGTCTACTAGATGAACCACAGGGGCTCGTTACAAACAGTTACGGGACCAGAACCAGTTTGTACCGGGACGATTCGTCCCAAAATTACAACCGGGACGATTCGTCCCAAATATCGGGACGATTCGTCCCACTATTTTTTTTCGGAGTATAGAGACGCTTCATTCCAAATTATGTTTTTTCGAATATCAGTACGATTCATTCCAACATTTATTTTCATGTTATCGGGCCAAAAATATATACTTTGAGTTATATAGATATAGATTTTTTACTCATTTACATGTACTAACCATTTCTGGGAATCCATCTGCAAGGGTGTGTTTTCCACTGGGTGCAATGCATATGGCGAAAGTACACAAAAAAAGGACTACAAACATCGCATAACAGACGTCAGGGTGTGTACGACATAATAAGACAGCCCTTTAATAAGCTACCCTTTTTATCCCACCAACAAATGGAGCCACCATTTCATCACTTGTATTCAAAGGCCACAACCGTGCAGCTAACTCGTCTAGACTAAATCAAAGACTTCTGGTTCAGCAGTAGAATACAGTATGTTAAACTATGTTTGTTTATAAATATTAATTTTTTGAAATAAGAACAACAGGAAACCATGGGGTTAGTTTCAGATGACTAAAACCAGTGAAGTATTGTGTATTTTGTAATTATGTAACAATAATTATATTCCTGAAAAATTAATGAGGTGGCATGTTCACAAGTATGTCCAATATTGTAGGTGACTAATGTTCATTCATTCATTCATTCATTCGATGAATCAACAAACGATCATATGGACGTATGGCCTATCTTTTATGTATGTCTACTATTTCGTAAGAAAGAAGCAGGGCTAATTAACCAAGTTCGCCTTGTACAGGGTAACCTTATCAGCAGGGACAATCAACAGAAATACTGCAAGACGCAGTCACGCCTGAATAAAATTTGGGACAATTAATTACAGGAATGGTCTAATTAGCACAAGCACACTTTCGAATACCTCAAAGTCAGTGATACAGTTAAAACTAAAAGTCCTGTCACGAACTGTGCGCTTATCTAGGCTTAACTGCGCGTTGGAATTGCGCACAATTGCCATATCGAATACCAACCAAAGCACGACAGGTTCTTCTGGTTATTCATAGCAAACACCGGCAATGTTTCTGCCAATGGACCTCCGGGTTACCCGGAGGTCCACTGACTGAAACATTGCTGGTGCACAGGCTGTATGTACAGAATTTGATAGCCTAAGTATGGTCATAATGCATTGATTAACGCAATAATCAACGTGCTATTTGTGCGCATTTCATGGAAGGACTTCTAGTTTTAACTGTATGTCAATGCCAGTTTTAAATGGAACAGCAGCACGGGGTGGAAAACGAATGTTACTAAATCTGAATTAACACTAGTGAAAGTCGGCAATTTCTGGAGGTAAATGGACAAAAGAATCACTAATTGTGCAGAAATATTTAGTATTCAAGCTATCTTTACACTTTCCACTTGAGCATTAATTTACACATTCGCACTAAATGCCTATTATATCGGCCGACAATAAAGTGTTTTTCACAGGAAATGACGGTGATTTACAATTTATTAACGGCCGAAATATCAGACAACGGCACTTGGTGATATTTTTCCACTTGACTGATCATCCGAAATACTCGATTTCTGCAATAATTCGTTTTTAAAATAACCGTGTGTGTATGATCATTTGTCTCACCAAATTTCTTTTCGGGGCGAATCGTCTCGGACGAACCGTCCCGGTTCGGTAATGTATTTTAGGACGAATCGTCCGGGACCAACTGGTTTTGGAACGAAACGTCAAGGAGCCGTTACAAATAATGATTCAGGAATAAAATAAAATAAAATAAAACGCATAACTGGATACCACCCATATACTAGTATATAATAAATAACTATGCTTTCCGGGGGCTAAAGTGGAGGACCTGAGGGATAGAGTGGACGGTATTGTAGCTGGGTCGGGGCCTGATCCGGTAGTGGTATTACATGTGGGGTCCAATAACATCAGGGAGAGGAAATCAGTTCGTTTGGTGGACACATACAAGGACCTAATTAGTAAGCTACTTACCAGGAATGCTCGGATCATCGTTTCAGGGGTGCTCCCCGTTATGGGTGGTGGGAATGAGAGGAACTCGCGGATTATGGCACTAAACGAGGAGCTGGAAGAGCACTGCAAAGACTTGGGAATACATTTCATTGACCACTGGGATTCATTCTGGGGACAAGGAGAGTTGTATGGGCGAGACGGATTGCATTTAAGTAGGATGGGTACAGACCTGTTGGGCCAAAAAATTTTACAGGTGGCTGGGCCTTTTTTGGAGAAAAGGGGGGTAGGGGACCACAGCCGATAACCCAGAGGGGCACAAATGCTGGGAACATAGGAAGAACAACAAACATGCACAACACAGGGACATACCTGGGGTATAATAATGTGCCAGTGATGACAAAAAAACAAAGATTCATTAAGTTTGGGTACTGCAACATCCAGGGTCTGCACAAGAAAGTAAGCGAAATATCAACAATGATGGACAAAGGAGACTTCGATATAATGGGTCTAAGTGAGACGTGGATACGACGGGATGAGCGGGTTGATCAGATGAAGGGTTGCGTGTGGATAGGAGCTGGGCGAACTGAGGGTCAGAAACGGGGTGGGGGTGTTGGCATCTACGCTAAAGAGGAATTACAGCCCTCATTGATTACAGATCTCACAGAAGCAAGGACTCAGATTCCAGTATCCAACGAAATAGTCTGGGCAAAAATCAAGTTAGGAAGCAGGAGTGTTGCCATTGGTGTTGTATACTTAGCAGTGGAGGGAAGTACAGTTAAAACTAGAAGTCCTGTCATGAAATGCGCACAAATAGCACGTCGATTTGCGCGTTAATCTACGCGTTATGACCACAGTAAGGCTATCAAATTTTGTACATATGGCCTGTGCACAAGCAATGTTTCAGCCAATGGACCTCCGGGTTACCCGGAGGTCCATTGGCAGAAACATTGCTTGTGTTTGGTATGAGTAACCAGGAGAACCTGTCGTGATTTGGATGCCATTCCATATGGCAACTGCGCGCAATTCCTACGCGCAATTAAGCCTGGAATAGCGCACAATTCGTGACAGGACTTCTAGTTTTAACTGTAAGCCCGAGTGGAATGATTCAATATATACAAATCTTAGATCGAATATCACAGAGCTTGAAAGCAGAGGGTTCAGTATTGTCCTAATGGGGGACTTCAATGGGCACATCGGGGATAAGGAGGAGGGCATACAGGGAGGTGATAGGAAAATTAACACGAATGGGAGGAAGATGTTGGACCTATCAAAAGAGCTTGGTTTAAAGATCCTGAACAGGGATGCGAAATGTAAGGGTAAATGGACCTGGGAGAGGAACGATAAGAAAACAATAATTGATTATATACTCACTGACGTTAGCGTATGGAGGGAGGTTATAGATGTAGAAATAGATGACGAGGGAAAAAATGACTTGGGTAGTGATCACAACCTGATAACAGTTAAGATTATGGGCAAAAAGACGAATAGAGACAGAAATACCTTCAAGGAAGTTTGGGGACTAAAACAAGGAGCCGACTGGAAGCAGTTTCGGGAAAAACTAAAACCAAGCCTTGAATGTATACCTAGGGATGCAAATGTCCAGAGTATTTCAGATGGCATAGTAAATAGCCTAACAGAGGCAGGGAAGGATTGTATAGGAAGGGTGAGGGTCCCAACGAGAGAGCTCGGATACAGGGTAAACGAGGGACTAAGAAAGGCTATATAAGAAAGGAAGGTAAAATGCGCTGCTTACAGAAGAAGTAGGAAGCTTAAAGGGGTGGATAACAATGACACGAGACTAATGAAAGGAGAATATGAACTGGCACAGAAAAAGGTGAATGAGATAAAGAATAATAATAGGAAGGAGCGCAATTGCAGTCTTGCCAGAACAATAAAGAAAACGGGGGGTTCGAGCTCAAACGTATTTTGGAACTGGGTAAATAAACGGGGGAAAAGTAGTGTGCAGAGTATCAAAGTGGATGGGGAAAGCACAGAAGATAAAGGCCGTATCGCTTCAGAGTTAGTCAAGCACTGGGAAAAGATAAACGATAGGCGATGGGGCAGTGGGTCCCCACCAAAAAGAAATACACTGGTGGAGGAGAACCTATCCAATCGTGTATGTAGCGAAATAACGGCAGAAGAAGTGCAGAACGTGGTCTCGAAATTAAAAAATGGTAAAGCGGGAGGGACTGATGAAATTCCGAACGAATTCCTCAAAAATGGAGGGGAGGCACTTATTGAAGTCCTGACAAACCTTTTCAACCTGGCTCTGCGAAAGCAAAAGGTCCCCAGAGAGTGGAGGGAAAGTAAGGTGTCGTTCATACACAAAAAGGGGGATAAGGAAGTTCTAGATAACTATAGGGGGATATCAGTTAGTAGTAACATCGGAAAAGTATTCTGTAAGGTCATATACGGTAGACTTGAGGAAGTTATTGAAGAGAAAGGTTTTTTAGGACAAATTCAAAATGGTTTCAGGAAAGGTCGAAGAGTCACTGATCACCTATTTACACTCACCCAACTGATAGAATCAACAAAGGCTGAAAAGAAAAAGATGTTTCTGGCATTTCTAGATGTGAAAAAAGCGTACGACCGAGTGTGGAGGGAAGGTATGTGGCGAAAGCTCGAGGGCATCGGACTGGGGGGGTGACTTTGTGGGAATCATGAAAGCACTGTATACAGATGTGCAAAGCCAACTCAGTCTAGGGAGTATCACTACAAAACGAGTCCCTATGGATATAGGCCTCAAGCAGGGGTGTATCTTTTCACCGATTTTGTTTGCATTGTATGTTAAAGATTTAGGGGACGAACTAATTCAGAGTGCGGAGGGGGTAAATGTTGGAGACATAAAGGTACCAAGCTTATTCTTTGCGGACGACATGGTGTTAATGTCTAGAACTGAACAGGGGCTAGAGAAATTGCTGGAAATTGTTGGTAGATACATGTATGGGAACACTTGGCGGCTCGAACTAAATGAAAATAAAAGCAAGGTAATACCCGTTGGATGCAAGGTAGATATGACGAAGAGATGGAGAGTGGGGGAGTTCTCAATCCCCGAAGGGGAAAGCAAACAAATCACTGTAGGAGAAACGGGAGAGTATGAGTATCTAGGGGTAAGCATAAATATAACGGGAAGAGGGGTGTACAGAAATTACTCAGCCAAACTGATTCTGAAGGGGAAAAGAATTCTGAACCAACTAAAGCTTTTAGGGAAAAATAGTTTCAACAAGGTCTTTGTGGGGAAAACACTGTGGGAGAGGGTGGGTTTACCAAGTATAACGTATGGCACGGACGTGATTCCATTAAACCAAACCGTTATTAAGAAGTTGGAAAGTACTCAGAATGATGCCGGCAGATGGATAACAGGGTCGAGTAATGCTGCAGCTTTGGAAGCAGTAAGGGGGGGAGCTTGGGTGGATGAAAATCAAGGACAGGGTAGATTTGGGAAAACTGTGTTACTTTAACTGCTTGAGAAACCTGCCTGACAACCGGTGGTGCAAATTGATGCTCGATACCATTTGGAATTCTAATATAGATAAGGGGTGGTCAAAACATGTGAGGGAACTAATGGACAATTACTCTATAGAGGTCACAAACATAGAAGTAGGAACGAAAGAAAGCAAAAGGTTTGTCAAAGAGAGAGTCATGGAAGATTGCAATCGAAACTGGCGAGCAGGGGTTAGCGTGAAAAGATCACTGCAGGGGTTACAATATAAAGAAAAGCCAGCTTTTGAGAAGTACCTAGATGGCACCTTTGGAGGGTCACTGCTGTTCAAACTGAGATCAAGATCACTGGAGCTTCGGGGAAGAATTGGGTGAGATGGAGAAAAGGGATGCCAAATGTGCCACTCTGGAGTAGTGGAGACCCTGGAACATTTTCTCTTGGAATGCCCACAGTATATACCTCATAGAATAAAATTTACTGGAAGAATAATGCAGAAGTGGGGTGAAGAAACAAAGGATAGATGGCTGAAGGGGGACATGAGGATTGAGGGAGAGGGTAGGAATGCTTATTGAAGAAATTGAAAAAGAGGAAGTGAGGGACACTATTAAGCAGTTTATATCTGAATGCTGGGAGGAGAGGAGGGGAAGAGGGGGTGGGGTGTAGGTAGTCTTTGTAAGACTGTGACCCGGGGCCCTCCTGGCCCTCACGAGGGCCAGGAGGGCCCCGGGTTAACAGTCTTACAAAGACTAGGGTGTAGGGGGAATGATGGCCTTCTCTTATGAGGACCGCGACAAATCAGCGGCTGGCCAAAGAGTTATTATTATTATTAGTAGTACATAACTGGATATCCCCTATAGTAAATACATGTATAATAAAATTAATAAATAACAGAACTGTCAGAAGGGCGGACACACAATTACTAATACTACCTCGATTTTTCAAACGGTTCACAATATATTCTACTTATGTTGATCCATTGACTTCTATACACCGTTGTGACGGGAACAGACTTATATTCTTGACTGCACACGTGTTTTTATCATATTAAATTAAAATCGATGAACAGAACATGATTTATTGTCACTTTCCTTCGAAACGAACTTTTCCGGTACCGGAAACTCGGCTTTTCAGCTGTTGAGGGACACACTAAAATGTGTACCCCGGCCCCGGCTCCAGAAAAGTTGTGCCTGGGAAATATAAAGTTGCATTTCTTTCTTATTCGTATGTATAACGTGATAATTTTTGGTATGTAGCATCCTTTAGGGGTACTTTAAAGGTTTGTGGAGAAATATTTAGAATTATTTTTTTTTATGAGTTTTATCGAAGTTTTCCCTTCAGAAACACACTAAAAAGTGTACACCGGCCGGCTTGTGGGGACTGGACTTTTCGCCGGAAAGACAGTTCGCCGAAACTTTGGACAGTTCGCCGGAATTTTCGAGACAATTCGCCGGAACTTTGGACACTTCGCCGGAAGTTTGGACAATTCGCCGAAAGTTTGGACAGTTCGCCGGAACTTTTAAGACAATTCGCCGGGATTTTGGACATTTCGCCGGAATATTGGACATTTCGCCGAAGTTTGGGCAGATCGTAGGATGTTTGGACAGTTCGCCGGAAGTTTGGACAATTCGCCGAAATGTGCCAGACAGTTCGCCGAAATGTGCTAGACAATCGCCAGGGTTTCACAAGCAGTTCGTGGAATCTTCTAAGGAGCCTGCTAGACAATCGCCAATGTGTCTCCAGCAGGTGGGGGACGCGATGGCCATGAATATTGAGAAGTGTGGGGCACAGGGATCTCATCAAAGAGACACAGGAAGGGTGTAACAGATGACATAACATTGGTGAGTTTCAGAAATTGTATTACCAAATTAGAAATCAAGCGTTCATTCATTATGTAATTACAGCACAATAGATCAAGAGGTTACAATATACACAGTCATCAACGATACGTATACAATAAAAAGATTATAATCTCCAACCAGGGAAAACAGTTAATAATTAGCCAAGGTGTAAAGTAATAATTAGGCAACAACAAAAAAGAAGAAGAAAGAATTATAACACCGTGCTTATTTGTTTTAAAAACATAGCTTATGATCACTCACTGGAATGAGCCCAACGAGCTCGTTCCATTGGGGGTTCATTAGATATGTTTTTGAGACAACTGAAAATATAATACTTTATCATTTGAGGCGGTAGAATGGGCACCAGCGCGCTAAAATATCCACACTATTTTTTAGCCAAGGTGTAAAGTAATAATTAGGCAACAAAAAAAAAAGAAAGAAAGAATTATAACACCGTGCTTATTTGTTTTAAAAACATAGCTTATGATCACTCACTGGAATGATCCCAACGGGCTCGTTCCATTGAGGGTTCATTAGCCATGTTTTTGAGACAACTGAAAATATAATACTTTATCATTTGAGGCGGTAGAATGGGCACCAGCGAGCTACATGTATAATATATACACTATTTTTTTACACTAAAGACATGTGAACTAAATGTTTAGTTCTCTGATGTCTCTGCAAAAGTTCTTCCGATACTAATTGAGCTTGAGTTGGAAGAAGTCCGGCTTCATCCCAAAGTAATTTGACAAGTTGATAGAAGTTCATAGAGGGGCGATTAATCTGAGTATTCTGTGGTTCCAACCCTCAGTGTCATTATTAGTTCTGATATGTTGATCAAACACTGACCAGGTATCTACAGGAAAAGTGGAATTATGTAGCCAAAAACCTTCAATATAATTTAAAAGAGTGCTAAGTGGACCATCCGGGTTTGCATTGGCAACAGCTTTGAATGAATTCAAAGTACGTTCTATGTGGTTGGAGGGCAAAAACGGCAGACACATAAGACGTCTGATAAAATGATATGTGTTGCTTCTCTTTTTATACAGTTCACTTAAACCACACTGTTGTACCTTTCTCCACACTGCCTGGGTCCAGTGAAAAACACAACCTTGCAGAGTTGTGCTTGGAAAAACAGTTCTGAAAGCTTCCCACTCGGCAGCTTCAAAATCCATGACGACTTTAGAAGGAGCTAGGTTTGGAATACGACCATTAATGTATTCTAGCACACTAACATAATCCTCCTTCCCTTTCCCTGACATGAAAACAAAAGCACCTGCTTGATAGTTGCACCTTGTTTCAAGAACCCATGGATCACCCAAAGTTGTATGAAAGGGAGACTGATAGCTTTAAATGTAGCATCCACATACCATGTTTTTGCATTTGATAAAAATGTACACATGAATAAGGTGTAAAAAAATAAGGTGTCTACGTAACCCAGCATACACATCACCCTGCAGAAAACCTTCAGGTATATGGTCTGATTGAATTGTGAAATCCAGCTCTTTGGGGTTTGTAGGCCTATTTCCTTGTAGTCTTCTATTAGCCATCCTTGTATATGAATCAGGTTTGGGGAGAGTAGCTGCCGGAGCAGTACTTGGTAGATGTTCATTGATTGCAGAGTTGACAATATTTGATGCCGATGAAAAAGGTCGAGCTTCAGACTCCGACCTTATTGTGTTTCGAACTTCAGCATTAACTTAAGCAGTCATTTTGGGTGAGCATAAATGATCTTTTTCAGTTCGAACATATGTTGCAGTATCTTTATTATATTTGACCGCAGCTGAGCATTGAATTGTTTTGCTACGCACAGAACACCGCCACCTGACAGAATGTTTTCCCTCATAATCCATAGTATAAGTAAAACCTACACTGTCCACTAATAAATCTTTCCCCCTCACCGAGGCTCCGGCTACGATGCGATAATTTGTTGACTGTGGTTCCTCAGCCGGTTCATCCTCAGGAACGGGTATCACCACAACAAGATCGTTCTCATGAAATGAATTCACGTTTTCTATTGACATTGCTGATATATCTTGGAGATTTTGAAGATTTGGTGAATTTAGTAGAATACTTATTGGAGAAGAAACAACATATGTAGTATTTAGGTCCGACAAAGTATTTGCACGCACTGGAGTTTGCGTGATAACTGCGGGAATATCCTCCCCATGACCTGCATTTACAGAAGTCTCGATCGTTTCCACACTCAGTGATGCATTTACAGATGTCTCGGTCGTTTCCTCAGTATGTTGGTTCTCCAAATGGAACGATGATCGCTCCTTACACGGTGTGCATATATCCATTCAATTTCATGTTGACCTGGGAAAAATAAAACAACAAAATGTTACTACTGGTGATTTTGTTTCATTTTTAGTTCAAAAACATAACTTATAAGCCTATATAAAAATATATTTTAATTTTTTTTCGCCTTAAAAACATAGCTTAGGACTGTTTATTGGAACGAGCGCGTTCCAATAAGGGGTCATAAGCTATGCTTTTGAGACAATATGGTACCGCTATAATGATTGAAGAGTGTTGAAGAAGTTATTATTTCGCCTGGACATTAACCCTTTACCTAACATGAAAAGCAGACGACACTTGCAAAAAAAATTCTTGAATAACTAATTTTTTCATTTTTTGTCTCAAAAACATAGGTTATGACCCCTCGTTGGAACGAGCTCGTTCCAACGAGGGGTCATAACCTATGTTTTTGAGACAAAAAATGAAAATATTTTGAAAATTAATTGGCGATTTTTGAGAATAGCGCTGGCCGGTTTTGGCCGTTACGTTGGGTAAAGGGTTAACGATTATTTCGCCTGGAATAATGTATATTTAACTTTTTTGTCTTAAAAAATAGCTTATGACCCTTTATCGGAACAAGCGCCTTCCCATAAGGGGTCATAAGCTATGTTTTTGAGACAGTGTGGCTCCACTATAATGATTGACAAATGTGCAAACCCCATCCCCAGAAACATAGGAGTACGGGCCAAATGTTTTAGAAGTCGAAAAAACTCAGCTAGCTGGGAAAAAACTTGTTCATAGTCATCAGAAGCTTTATCATTACATGGTCCGTACGCTCCTGGCCAGAAAAAAGAATACCTCTCCCTCAATCATATCATATCCCCGTAGATGAAAGAATTTGGCCGGTAATCTGATGCATAACCTTCTCATAAGAGAAGCCCATCATTTTCCATGTACCCCCTCCCCCCCACACGACACACACACAGCGCGATTGTTTTTTAGGATGAATGTAAAAATGCTTACCCTTTAATGCTTTTTTGTACATGTAATAGGTGATGCCCGTGTTACATCGAAGATGGTTCCATTTTTGACATTTATCACAAGTTATGGCATTATTACGTGGTTTGACCAATTTCTCACAAGTGATGAAAAATTCAATAGAAGTATCCATAGAAGTAGAAGTATCCATGATTGAACGATGTATGCAAATGATGATGAATGAATGAAAGGTTTTAGCGCGCCGAAGGCACGCAGGGACGATGTGGGATTTACAAATCCCTTGTGACCCTGTTAGCCTTATTTTATTTCACTAGGATCTTGGATCACACAGGCCTAGCTTTCCTATTGCCTCAAATGGGGTCTGAAGGGGTATGCACGCGGTTAGAATTCCCGGCAGTTTGCAATGGAGTGATAGATTGTCAAAGACCAAAGTAGTTAGGGGAGGCATTATAGCCCCAAGCATTTTTAACACTGAGTTTTCCATAGGGTCCATTGCCTTAGTGTTAAATTGTGTAACTTATAGCCCCAAGAACTTATAGACCCAAGAACTTATAGCCCCAAGAACTTATAGACCCAACATGTATGCACTGGTGGCACAGTGCATACATGTTGGGTCTATAAGTTCTTGGGGCTATAAGTTCTTGGGTCTATAAGTTCTTGGGGCTATAAGTTACACAATTTAACACTAAGGCAATGGACCCTATGGAAAACTCAGTGTTAAAAATGCTTGGGGCTATAATGCCTCCGCATCATGCTTTATGACCAGATCCTATAGTACATTTCTGGCTTATAAGTTCCCACTGTACATTAATTTATTTTTTGTAGTTTGCAAATTAATTTTTTGTTTAGCTTAAATGTTTTTGTGGTTTGCAATATAATTTTTGTTTAGCATAAATATTTTTTTGTTTTTTGTGTTTCGCAAAATAGAAAAATAATTTGCAAACACAAAAAATATTTTCTAAGAAAATATATTTTGTGTTTGCAAATTATTTTTACAAAAAGCTTTTTCATAATTTTATGAAAAAGTTTTTTGTGAAAATAAATTTGCAAACACAAAATATATTTTCTAAGAAAATATTTTTTGTGTTTGCAAATTATTTTTCTATTTTGCAAGTTTTTATTTTATAAGGAAATATTTTATGTACCCCAGACCTGGATTTTTTCCCACACTCGATCGAATTGTCGCATGAGAGTTCTTCAGTGCATTTTCGATCCTCAGATTGTCTATAGAAAGAAGGTGAGTTGAGGGTTTGGATACATTTCATCGTCTGACTAAAGAAAATCATCTTTTGACAGAGAGGAAAAAGACATGGAGCCAACGAAGATCAATTACACTTCCGTAGAGAGTTATGAGAGAACCAAGAAACAGAGAGCCGATGAAGAATTCACCTTGGCTTTGAGAAAGTGGTGGTCGGCAACACTTTCGATGGAAGAACAACTTAAGAAGATTGAAGACCACCCTTTCGTCAAAGCCGCCACACGTCCGTTCGGGGAGATCCAGTACAAGAATCGACCTAAACACTGGTTTGATCTCCCCGTACATTTGCAGGAGGAAGCTCTTGTAGGGAAAAGCTATGCATGGGAGCAAGATTGCTTTACAGATGAAGAGATGCTAGCAACAACCATAGACGTGTGGGAAGGTGAATTCTTCACCGAAGCAGAGATGGCTTTACCACATAGCTCTCTACGGAACTGAAGATGTTTTAAAAACGGCCCTTTTCAGGGCCAACCCACACTATTAGAAAGAGATCTTCTCATGTACACAATCAAGTCTTTGTTATAAAAAGACAAAAAACAGTTCCCTCCTTAGAGTGTGACCCAATGTCTATATTAATTTAAAATCATTTTATATTAGGGGTTATCCATATGGTTTTGGGTTGTCATCTCTCCACCCTGTGTATACAACTTCTATAAATGGGGAAATTTTGTGTGTCTTCTTGTGTTTTGTTGTAAGTATAAGGAAATTATGCTTACAATAAAACACAAGAACACATGCACAAAATAAAAAAACTTAGTGATTCGCGTTGTGGTCGAACTCTCTGTGATAGTTGTTTTTTCTATAGTAAGAATAGTATTCATTGTATGTTTAGCAATCAAAATTATCTCTACAGTATAAACTGTATATCAGGTTACACTATAAAAGTTTTCGATAAGTATGCATACAATATTAAAACCTAATACTCACAGTGAAAAAGAGAAGTGACTCTTAACTCTTTTTTACTGGTGGGAGATAATAGGGACACGGTGATAAAAAAGGGATTATAGGACTAACCTAACAAAAATCGACTAAACTATCACAGAGGTTTTAACAAAAGACAAAACTGTATTTAAAGTTGAATCATTATATTGAAATGAACTCTGAACATATATACACCGAGATCTGAGTTTGCCTATCCATGAGAAAACCTATTTACATCAAGATTCTTTTTTATGCTAGTTTTTTTATTTGATACCCAAGATTGTTTTTTGAAAACAATCTTGGGAGTCAGATAAAAACTGATATCACTCAAGTGATCTGATTTTGAAACAAATATAAAAAATAACTAAAAAAACCCTATCTCTCTGTTTACACAAATGTCTGGCGAAAATTATATAATAGATGATTGACTTTTAATAAAAAACTTAAAAAACTAAAAGATGTAAAAAATTACCTCTGTGGGATTGTTTTGACACCTGATATTTATTACAGTTATTTCAAATAATGTCTATAAGTTTGCTCAAACCATCGTCGAACATCTCTATCATTCTCTTGAAAATTTCTTGGATCAAATTTGATAGTAAGAACTGTCTCTAAATCATATCCTCTTGCAAGATGATCTAAAGCAAATATACAGTACATTCCACACACAACAGTAAATTCACTTTGTAGTCTCATTGTATTTATTGTCCAGGAATCTGTATTTTTCACTATGAAATTGTATATGTCTCTATCTAATGGTGGTAAACCATATGAATCAAAGTAGATAGCAGAATGATTGTCTTTAAAATATATTGCTATCCAATGTTCTCCTGGTTCTTTTGATGAATCTGTGTTCACAATATATGCTTGTCTGTGTTTAGGTTTTCGTTTTGGTAACAAGTCTTTTGAACACACTTTTCCTTTTAAGGATGATAACCTTTGAGAACTGTCAAGTATAGTTTGTAATTGTATGGTTTCCATCTTCTTAGCCTTGAAAAAGGCTGGCACGGAGCCATTAATCAAGATATCCTGTATAATATGACCAGTCTCTTTTAACTAAATCTGCCCACTTTTGAATGTCTTTTTGGCAGTCTATTTCAAAGTCTATATGAGCACAATATTCTAATAAGTTTATTTTTCTTGCTCTCTTGTGTAGATTATATAGTATAGTCACTGGGCACACTTTCTGTAAACACTCTGCAATGTTCATATCTATTAATGTTGTTGTGTTGGTTCGATTTTCTTCTTCACAGATATTTTTCATTTTCTGTTGAATGGATTTTGTCAGTTCTATCACTACACATTCTTGAAATAATGTTTGTATTTTTTCTTTACACATCTTGCAATGTTCACACTGACTCATCTTGTTTAATAGTCAAATATCACTTCTCTGAATTTGTTGATTTCTATCTCACTATCAAATTCTGCATAGACAACAACGTTGATCACCTCTGGAAGAGCTTGAGCAAACTGAAGTTCAAACCTAAGATTGCCAGACTTTATTGGGTGAGCCAAGGGCCCACTACTACTCTGATCAGGTGTCAAATCAATACCCCAAAGGGTATACCCTTTTGCATAATCCTGCAAAGATAAATTAAATGATTGATTTTGTCCAAAATAGCCCATAGCTTCATACAATGATAAATATGAATTTAGATAAAGTCCACCTTCAAAATTCGGTTCAAAGGGACGTGCTTTAATGGAATGTCCATCTATTGTGATTTCCAACTTATTCAAATCGAAATGTTGAAAATTAAATGGATTACTGCCAATATCTCCATTTATATCTCTATTACTAACTAAACCAAGAATAATTCGTTTTGGCATCTGTTTATGAAACAGATAGTCTTCTATTTTTGAACGAAGACCACTTCCAATAGTAAAAGTTTTAATTTCACTACGTCTTATGGGCATTTTATAATTTGTTCGATCTATTTGTGCATTAAGATCATTCGCAAATTTTGGAATTAAATCCAATGCCGGTATTCTGAATATGGCTTTTTGAATTTCTATTTTTCCATGTTCACTACCAATCAAACAAAATTTAGTTGGAGCACGATGCAATTTAATTCTCATCTCAACTCCATTTGGTAAATACTTATCTTGCACAAACAGATCTAAATGCAGTTTTCCTCTTAGTTGTACATTTTTGCTACCACCAATTATTTTAGCCCGCTCAGTCAAACCTTTGTTCGACGAAGCTTTACTTGTTTCTGTGAGGTGTCCAGGAGTATCTCTATACCACAACTCACTAGCAGCTAGATGTGTTTTTTTCACATCTTTTGAATAACTAAGAAAATTCTCAAAATATGCTCTATAAGGATAAAGATCTGTATTGGTGGTGATAAGATTGCCATTCAGTGTAACATCAATTTTACTGAACATGCTATGAAAAAAATTATTGATAGGAGCAATTTGTGTATCTCCAGCCAAAACACTCCCATCTTGTTTTGTAATTTTAAATTGAACTTCAAGTGTAGATGCTGCAAGATCTAACCACTTGGTTGTTTGTCTTGGAATTAAAAATTCTATTGGTGAAGAATTATTTAAAGATGCAATAGGAAATTGTTCAATTTCACCAATATTTTCTATACCACTTGATGTTGGTGATACATTATCTGGATCAAAACTACTACCAAAATGTTCGCAAGATCCATGTAACATCATGATTTTTTTCAATCAAATATATCAAGTGGTCTTGATTTTCGTTTTGAATAAGCTTGTCTTTGACGTGTCTTACCTCTACGAGAACGAACCACAGACTGACGTTTTCGTTCTTGTTTTTGTCTTTTTATACCTAAAGCAGATTCACCAACTGATTTCAAAAGATCTTTTCCATGAGTTAATAAAATGTCTTTAGGTGCTTTACGTTTTTTTATCAATTCATTTGCTATTTCTAAACCATGTCTTAATCCATCTCTCTTTAAGGTTTGAAATGCATTTTTTGCAATTGGTTTTATAAATGGTGCAGCTGTTCTTATTGCTGTGCGAAAAATAGACCCTAATCCATATCCATATTGCCGTGGTACACCTTGATACACCGGCATCATTTTTCACAAATTTAATTTATGTCTCTGTCTAAAATGCAACTTGACAACTGTCTTGCCACTTGCAAACTGAATGGGTTTACCAGTGTTCCCATTTATATTTATAGTGATCTGATCAAAATAAGATTTTGATACTGGTACGTAATGTACATTATCAAATTCTATATGAGTATGTAGAGACTCTTTATGTGATTCAAATGGAATCACACGTAAAATAGGTGCTTCAATATCACCTAAAAATGTATAATCTGCTATGTCAGCATAAATAAAGATTTGATTGAAATCCACATTTAAGTCCACATTATATTTAAATGCATCTTTTGATGTGTTAGGAAAAATGACAGAATAACTATCTTTACATCCCAATTTTTGTAATAAACTTTCTGACATTTTAATACTCACTTTCCCAATACTATTTCCTACTATTTTTACACGCCCTTGGAGAGTTGAAAATCCAACATGAAATAATACATCAAATGATTTAAATATGTCTCCAAGTTTTTCTTGAATTTCTGTTTGCATTGCATCTATGACATGAGCGCCATTTAAATATGCACCTGATAAAATATTTAATTCAACAGCAGCAGTACCTTTGTGAAATGTATGTTTCAATTTCGTTTTATTAATACGATTTGATATGTTGTTATCTGTCACAAAGATTTTAAAAAAAGATTCTTCATCTGTAATATTTTTTGCTTCCGAAGGTAAAATTACTTCAACTAATCCCACTTCCCAATGTTCTTTATCAACATGAATGGGTTTAGATAATTGTGTTTGAAAACAACATTGGTTATTATTTGGAAACATATCCATAGAACTATCACTCAGAAGTGTTACGTAAAATGAATTCATTTTTCTTATCTTGTGGTTGTTTCAAATATTTTAAACCTGGACTTGGAAGAATATATCCTAATGAACTACTTAATAACACTAACCACAATTCTTTATCAGGGCTTTGTAAACTCAAATGTGCAATGGCAGTAATTATAATACCATAAATGATAATAATCTGCGTGAAATAAGTGACTTGATTTTTTGCAACACGATTTCCACAAATTTTAAATTGTTGACTTTGTTGACTTTGTACATCAACACTTGTGGTTTCATTAGGTAATGAAGTTTCATTTAATGACATATTCTTTTTATATCAAATCTGATTCTGCTATCCAACTATCAAATTTCTTTGGATAACCTTCCCAATGTACTTTAAGTTCTTTGATAATTTTCTTTCCCACACGTCTTGACCGTCTATTAAGAATTGATTCAATTATATATTTTTTATCATCTTTTATACTTTGAATTTCTTGTGGATAAAATGTCCCTTGTATATTTTCACCACCCATATCTTCAAGTTTATAAGTGGGTGGTATTGTATGTTTTACATGAGTAATTTTAAATAACTCTTTTGTCCAATTTGGTAAATACCCTTTTTCAAATGTACGTTTGGTTTTATTAATACGTACTATATCACCAACTTTAAATTGTATTTTTTTCTTTTTAGACTTTTTTTTTACCATACAAATGTTGAGATACTTCTACTTCATTTTCTAATGATACTGAAGCAGGAGTTCTCTGAATACTTCGATGAAAACTATGATTATATCCATCAACTAAATTTTCCAACACATCAATGTACCTTAATGTACGTTTGTGTGTAAAATATTTCCACATTCGTGTTTTCAATGTACGTTGAAAACGTTCAACAATACTAGCTTTGGTTTCAGGATTTTCTGTTGTGAAGAAATGAATGTTTTGTTTCTTTAAAAATTTTTGCACGTCTTTATTTTTAAATTCAGAACCTTTATCAGATTGTAATGATAATGGTTTACGTCCAGAAGTTTTCAAAATACTCTGAAAAGATTTTGTTAATGTCTCTCCTGTTTTATTGTGAATGGGTATTACCCATGCATATTTGGAAAATACATCAATAACACAAACTAAATAACGAAATTGGTCATTGTAAGATTGTAAACTTTGTAAGTCTGCTAAATCAATCTGCCATTGATGATCAATACCACCCACTATAGTCTTACGTCTTGAAAATTTTTTACGGATGGGTTTATGTAAAGTATAAGTTCTTTCTCCTTTCAACCATTTTTTCACTTGATCAATTGTGATGGAATTATCTTTACTATGAGCTGCTTTGTACAATTTTTGTATACCACCATAACCAGCAGGATGTTTTGTATTGTAATATATTTCAGTTAATAAATCATTCAATAAGCTTCCCATTTTTCAGATAATCTACGTTTTGTCAATTTACGCTTTAGTGCTGACTTTGGTGTGTCTTCACTCCACTGCACTCTATGACCTCGACGAACTTTACGTTTTGGAGGGGATGATTGAGGAGTTTCAGACCAACTATCTTCTGGAGAACTTTGATATTTACTGGGTTTGGGTATAGGTTGTCTATTCATCCATAACCAACGTTCACGATTACCAACAAAATCTTGAGGGATATTTATATCTTTTAATCCACGACTAAACATTTCCCATCCACTCGGTTTAAAACCTTTTCGGTGTCTAAGAACATCATTGACTAAATCTATGATATTTGAACCTTTTATGACTTCTCCATCGTAACTTAATACACCCTGATCATCCCAACTCATGTGTGGATGAGATGATAAAGCAGATAATAATGAAGTTGCTTTACGTCTCATTGTAACAGGGACACTTTCTATAATACGATCTCGTAAAAATAATGATTTTTCTCCTGACTCAGGCAATGGAACCAATGTTGGTTGTAATGCTTTCTTATGTGACATTTGAAATTTTTGTAAAGTTTCCCCATACTTTTGTTCTTTCTCACTTTCGGACAACTCTGAATTTCCTAACACAGATGATAAATCATTTTGAAGTTGTTCAGTATTTGTAACTTGTGGGTTAGGGGGTAATCTTGGTCTTTGAGCTTTTTCATTTCTAAAACGTTGCATATCTTCTAACATTTGATAAGGTACAATAGCCATCTTTTTCATATTTTATCGACTAATTTATTTGCAAGATTTGTTGCAACTCCAATAGCAGGTCCAAGTAAACCAAGTAATGGTAAAAAACCACCTTTTTGATTTAAAATTTGTTTTTTCTTTTTAAGAGTTATTGATTTACTAGCGAGTGCTCGTAGTTGTTGACGCTTTGGATGTAATTTTTGTTTCTGACTTTTTGTTAGATGTATGTTGCCTTTTAAAAGATTATGACAGCATTCTGACACACAATTAATTAATTCTTTAGGTGCATTTTTCATAATTTGTTTTTGAAATGCTGGAGGAGTTTGACTTAAACCTATTAACATACCACCATATTTTTTAACTAAAGGAATTTTTTGTTTCTTATTTTGTCTCACCATCTTGCTCTTATAGAATCTAATGATTAAATGAAACAAATATAAAAATGTAATGCTATTTATATATACATGTGCAAAAAAACTTTATATTATTTAAAGTAAGACCTTATCCCTTTAACAGGTTTAGGTGTATTTAAAGCTGTAAAACGTGCCATTGTGGGAATCTTTTCTTTTAATGGTACATGGTCTGTATTTTGTCTAGAACCCATTGGGTCATGCAGTACATTTTGACTTGGTTTTATTACAGAATACATTGGTTCATGATTTTTTTTAACACCATCTTTTGTTATTGACACTACACATGTTAACTTAAGTGGTGATACTTTTCTTTGTCTTTGAAGATTTTTCACAAGTAATGCTTTTGTTTTTGTAGATGGAGATCTATGAGGGGCAATTTCAAAATTTGTGTACATATATTTAGGTCCTACCTTTCATTGATTTTTTATCTCTCTAGAGCTTGATGAATTATTTGATCTTTTCTTGGGGGATTTTCGTTTCCTTTTAGGTGACTTTTGTTTCTTACTCTTTGTTTTTTTGAATGGTGAATAGAATGATCTACTTGTCTTATGACCATCCCATCGAATTAAATTACGAATGATAACACCACCAAAAAATCCACCACCTCCTGGTTTTAAAATAATGTTTCGTTTTGTTGCAAGATCAACTCTGGGATTTGCAAGTTGTTCAAGATCTTGTTTATGTTTATCCATATAGGTTAAAGTTTGTTTTGGCAATTTAATTTTCTTATTAAGTATGATTCTACTTGCTAATGTAAACCATTTTAAAATTTTCTTAAAACCTTTCTTAAGTAATTTTTGTCTTGCAAATGGACTTGTTTCTTGACCAAGTTGTTCCAAAGATTGTATGAATGATACCATGATGATGTGTAGTCGTTGACAAACTTTGACTAACTAACATCAACTCATTAGAACATGGGGAATTTATAGTTTTGTATAAATGATAGGGCCACGTTCATTTTGTGTTACCCAAGGATGAAAAATATCAGTTCTTAATCTCAAAGACTCAGGAGTTCTAGGATGAAAATCAATTAATAAATAACCATGATCAATACTTGTTGCATCTTGATAACATGCATTTAAATGTGGTAATTGAACTTGATTTGCCAATACTTTAATTTGCCCTTTATCTCTGGTATTTTGAAATAAAATCATATAATGTGCATTTAAACTTATGGTACGACTAGATTTAGATTGTTGAAACATATTTTGTGTAATGTAAATGACACTTGCATTTCTATGATGTCCTTTTCGTGTGAACCATAATTTAATTTTTTCTTCATCTTTATCCCCTAACATATCATCAAAAACTACAAGATGGGGAATAGTGACATCACTGACAATTTCATTTTCATCATCAGGGATACCATCTATGAATTTAATATCTTCACTTTCTTTAAGTAAAGTATATGTATTTTGCAATTCTTTATAACACCAAATGATTTTTTGTGGGGGAATTTGAAATAAGTCATGTTTCATATCAATAAGCTTTTTGACAAATTCTGTTTTTCCTGAACCACTAGGTCCCGAAATAAAGATATTACAAGGGTGTTGAAACAATAAACATTCACTTGATGCCATAATTGTATTTTGTGTGTGAAAAAGTTTTTGTCAAATCACTCACTTATATACTTTCTGATTCCATACCTTCTTCATGTCTTTTAGTAGGTATTCGTTTTAAGGGTGCTTTTAACTCAAATAAAGTTTCTGAAGAATCTATTCTTCTATCTATTTGTGGTACACATTGTCTATACAAGTAATTAATGATTTCTTTATCATAAATTATATTACCCCACACAACTCTTGTCCAAATATTTTCTATATTATCTTTGTAAAAAGCATTCATGATTTGTAGTGCATTACAAAATTCCCCATACATTTCATCTTTTCCCAATTGATTATGAATAAACTCTTTTGTTATTGTTAGATAACCAGGAGTGATCAATTGAAATGCATATAATAATGCCTTACGTGTAATCTTGTCGTCTAAGATACGTCTTACTGGTTCCATGGTTGAAATCAAAGTGATGTTTCTTTTGTCTCTTCTGATGTATTTTGTCCATCAGGTACTATATTACCTGATGCACAAAATACATCAGGACGGTCAGGAAAATCATTTCCTGCATTATCTGAAAACATTTTATCAAACTTAGTTTTGAATTGTCCTGCAGCTTGTCTTGCAATTATGGTACTAAATGATGTACTTTGATCATTTAGCACCATGAGTGCAAATAAAGACTTAGAATCTGGAAAATCATCTAAACACTTGTCATATTTTTTCATTGTTGAAAATATTTGATTTAAAGTGAATCCATAATCCATCACTGATAATATTTTATCTGGGGGTGTTTGCATACTTGTTGGTGGATTGTATAATTGACAATTTCTTATCAGTTGAATATAAGAACAATTTGGTGACCACTTAACATGTTCTTGCAAAGGAATATCTTTTTCTTCCCAATTCATTAAACCTTGTCCACATACAAAACATTTTACTTTACCATCTCCCACATAGAAAAATCCAGCTTTAGCTAAGTCTTCTTTCTTGGATTTTAAAATAGGGTTTGTAGTCATACTAAAACTTGAAAGTCTTCTTAGCTCTGACAAGTATATGGGATAAGTAGGATTGAGTGGTAGAGACATCTTGCCTGCTCAGTGTTCAAAGTTGAAATGAGAAATCTGAAGGGTTCTTTTATACCTTAGGCCCATAAGGTTTTGTGTCATATTTATCCACTACAAAATGGTTTGTGTACACAGATCTGAATGTTTTGGTTTGTAATTCAATTGTGACATGTCTGGTCTTGTTCAAACTTGAAATGAGAATTCTAAAGAGTAATTTTTATACCTTAAACCCATAAGGTCTTGTATCATATTTATCCACTACAAAACGTTTTGTGTACACAGATCTGAATGTTTTGGTTTGTCTTTCACTTGTGACTTGTCTGTTCTTGTTGCGTTTAATTCTATGTGTGTATTCAATGTTCATTTTATAATTGTGTCTGTCTTGTACACATTCCACCATGGATTCAAAATTGACTTTCTGTGATGTATTGTAGTCTAATGTGATTCCTTTAACTTTACATGAAGTGTGTATTTGACCATCTTTAATGTATTTGTAACCATAATTTTTTGGACCTAAACCTACATATTCAATAATTTTTGCATTTGGATGTTCATCTGTCCATTGACCTAACCTACTGTTTATAATTTGTGGATTCCAAAGTGAGGGGTTATGGATGTAAATACAACTGTCTGTGTCAAAGTATAATACTCGTCTACCCAAACGTCCTATTACTTTATATAATTCCATTCGTGCATAAGCTGTGACAAAAGATGCAACTGCAACATTAGCTGATTTGTGAGGTTCATAAACATCTGTAGATTTTGTGTAATTGACTAAAATACATTTATCATGATCAAACAATTCAACATTTTTAATAATGATGTCTTTATCTTGTATCAGGTCAAAATATGTGGATGGGTCTTGTATGTATTCTGTTTTTGTTTTTAAATTGTTTTGTGCACTTTTCCCCCATAAACAGTTTAACATGGTTTTAGCAAATGATCTTTGTCCTGGATTTTTTTCAATATTTTCCAAATGTATGTTTTCAATTTGTGCATAGTCTTTCTTAAATGTATCTTTGTCTGTTTCTGTTTTCACCCAATCTGGATATCCACTGGGTTCTTGTTTCATTTTTAAATATTTGTTCACATAATGTTTGTAAATTTCTGAAGACCATTCTTCCCAATGCCAAATCTGATAAGTGTCAAGTAATGTGTATCCCATTCCCAATGCTTTAAAAAGTTCAATAGATGTCCATGTACCTGTAATACTGCGTTGATCTGGTGTGTGTTCACATTTGTCTAATTCTTGTTCTGCACATGTATTGCAAAGTGTAAAAACCATTTTCTTGTTGCAATGAATTGGTAATACTGGCATGTGTACTGTCTTATATTATTCATGTCTATGTTTTCTTTTGTGAGTATATTTGGATGACCTACTGGATATTCTCTGTGTTTATTGACATAAGGATAGAGTGAACAGATATCTATGTATTTTATTTCATTGTCTGTGTTTTGGTCTATTTTATGATGTAATTTAATGGCATTTGTTCTCCCCCCAAATAATGCTTCACGTGGTTTAATAGGATCCATGTTTGGAAAAAATGAATTTAATGTTGATTTTACTTCAGGATTTGATTTGCAAAAATCATCAAGTTCATGTTCCCATGTTATTCTCATGTTATACCCTAATGATTTTAAATGGTGTATGCGTTCCTGTGTATTGTTGTAGAGAGTTTGGTAATTTAACGAATTGACTGGATTTTTCTCATGTCTGTTGTCTTTGTAACATGTCATGCACCCATGCCACATACATCCATAAAATTCAAAGATTGTATTTGTGTCTTTGTGAAACCCATCAACATAATATCCCCCTATTTTAACCTCCCCACCATTAAGTGCATGTTGAATATGTATGTTTTCTTCCTGTGCAAGTGTCTGTAAAAATCTAATGGCTTTAATGGAGTATTTGACTTTAGCAGGGTAACCTATGTCTGAAATGATTGCCATTTTGTTTTCTGGAAGTGAATTTTTTCTCCAAGCTTTTGTACATGCATCGGCTAAGGTAAATGCTTCTCTCAAGG
Organism: Pictodentalium vernedei; assembly: GCA_031216915.1. NCBI lineage: Eukaryota > Metazoa > Mollusca > Scaphopoda > Dentaliida > Dentaliidae > Pictodentalium > Pictodentalium vernedei. Next base: position 7,161,201 of record CM062295.1, on the reverse strand, counting down.
GGTCTATGCCATCACTATCTATAAATTTTTGTCTGAATTCCCCACACCCCCTACGCAAGATATCTACATCTGATTTACAGTATAATTCCATTTCTTTTTGAAAATCAAATCTGGCATTACTAGTAAATTTTTGGTTGTACCACTTGATAAAATCTTCCCTATCTGATGGAGACATTGAATCTGGCATATACAATGTTGAATCTAAATAAGGACCAATATAATTTTGATAAGCTTGTGTGTTGCCAAATGGGGGAAATAACCTTTTGCTAATTCTGTCAAGCCAAATGTTTTGGGAAATTGTGCCAATCTCATTGAAAGAAAATTTAAAGAATCTATAAGTCTAATACCACAAGCTTTAAGTGAAAGAATTTTGTTCCCATTCATAATTACATCAGGAGTTGTTGTACCAGTTTCAATGAGGTGTCTTAAAATAAATTGTCCATCAAAACCTCTTAAATTGTGAGCAATAGCTGTTGTCCCTTTATGTTCCTTACTGAAAAGCCAATCACAAAAATCTGATAAAGTAGATTCCCCTTTAAATATTGATTGCCTATATCCAAATTTGTCACAGGAAATACATTCTTGATCTATAGATTTGCAAATACACCCCCCACATGCACGATGAGCAACACAGAAATTTGGGATATGAACTCCTGAGTCTTGTGTGGTTTCAAAATCAAAAAATACAAATGGAATGTTTGGTAATTTTTCATCCTCGGGTGAAGTGTATTTTGGAATGAAACATTGGTGATCAGAATTAACTACTTGTTGACAATATTTGCATTTTTTGAATCCTTCACAGATGTGCTTTCCTTTTGTTGAATATATTAGTGAATTGCATGTTTTACATTTTTGAACTAATTGACAAATTGTTTTTTCTTCTTTTCCCTTTCTAGTGATATGGTTATTATAGCATGATAAACTTCTAAATTGTCTATTGCAACTGTAACAGGTAGTGGGATGTTCAGGAATACATTTTGTTGGAGCATAGCAAATACAACCAAAAGGGCACATGTGACGTTCTCTCTGTTGGACCCCTTTACTGCAAAGTTCACAATAGTAGGAGCATCCTAAAAACCCTTTAATTGTTGTGATAGTATCAAAATGCTGGTCATGGTGGTAAATATGAATAACTTTACTATCAGTGGTGGTAACTGGAGGTTTGAATAAAAATTCACTTTTTGCATACTGTGGATGAATTTTGATGACATACTCTGGGTAAAGCAGGTCTTGTATTTTATAATATTCTTCATATCCACACGGAATATTATAATCAAGACCTGCTTTGTCCATCAATGCCTTAGCTTCCAACTCTTGTGTCGGTCTATCAGAATTTCTAATATTTTTCCATTTCTTTTGCCAAAGATCAGAATTATCTCTATCAACATGACACTTTCCCACTACAATGGCCCGTGCGAGACACATTGAATCATTAACATTTTTAATTTCAATAATACTTTTCTTGTTTCCCACCATTTTATCAACAGATGAAAATGAAATTGGTGCGTGTCGCCCAGACCCTTGTGGTAGAGAAGTGTGTGTTATTTCCAAAGATAATTGCCCATCATGGATAGTAAAGTTATCATTTGATTGTACAACTTTTTCTATTTCATCTAATATGGTGTTACCAGTGATAGCCGAAGCCTTAGTAAATGGAATAAATATACCTATTTCTAATCCTGGGTGGTTAACTGATATTCTCATTGGATCGTTGTCTTCTACACCACATTCTTCTTTAATATCATCTACCAAACTGTCAAAGACTTTTCCAAGGATGTCAAATGGATTCTTCTGATTAAATTGTTTGAATGTTATTCTGCATACATGGGATTTGGAACGGAATTTTCTTGATGTTCTTTTTAGAAGTGGGTGAATGGTGTACATATCTTTAGCTGACTCTGCTCTCTGCTTCTTGTTATCTACTTCACTCTCTGTCTCACTATATTCTTCAATGGCTCTCTTCATCTTTTTCTTCTATCGTCTTCTAGCTTTTGAAAATATGTCTTGTCTTCTTGAAGTCAAAAACCCAAGTGTGAATCAACCTAAGATTCTTCCTCCTTTTATACTTTTTGAATGTACATTTAAATGTGCATTTAAATGTACATTTAATACCCAATGAATTATACTGTTAATAAATGTTTCTTATACACTTTTGAAAAGTCATAAAATGTAATCCATTCACTCTATGGGACAATTCCTATGGTAAATATTTTATTTGTTAGTGTATCTTTCAGTCAATATTTAACAACAGCAATATAGTATCCAGAGATTATTGAGTGTAAGAGATAGCATAACTGTTTGTAACCAAATGGATGTACATTTAAATAGTGTGTCAGTGCATTTTATGGTTTTGTGTTTCTTTTGGCAGATAACAGTCGATAACATTTTATGTTCCGAACCGATTGTATCGCTTAAGATATCATCTTAAACTGCAGTTGACAAGCTTTACGATGGTATATAATATGTCCAGATAGAATAATTATGAGCGAAGATATTCGAATAAATATGTAAAAGTACGGATATGTTGGGAGTGCTTGACCCGTTGTTCTACAAAAATAATAAATTGTTCTGCTTGTTAAATGCATGGTATAAGTCGTGGGGAAACTCATTTATTTAAAACATTAAGTTGGTCGATCACATTTCATTGATGGAAAGTAATATTTCGGGAGTTATTCTGGTGTCGATATAACACGCAATGTTAAGTCAGTATTGATTTTTTGATTTGCAAAGCAGTGGTTATTTTCAGTGAAGCCGCGCTATATTTAAACCACTTCCCAGAAAATGACGTTGTGTTTCGTGATGTTTATTTTCCAGGAAAAATCGACTCTAACACTGAACACATTTAACAACTGGTGTATAGTATCCAGAGGTTATTGAGTGCAATAGATAGCAAGACTGTTTGTAACCAAATGGATGTACATTTAAATAGTGTGTCAGTGCATTTTATGGGATGCCTGTGTTGAATATGGTTTTGTGTTTCTTTTGGCAGATAACAGTCGATAACATTTTAAGTTCCGAACCGATTGTATCGCTTAAGATACCATCTTAAACTGCAGTTGACAAGCTTTACGATGGTATATAATATGTCCAGATAGAATAATTATGAGCGAAGATATTCGAATAAATATGTAAAAGTACGGATATGTTGGGAGTGCTTGACCCGTTGTTCTACAAAAATAATAAATTGTTCTGCTTGTTAAATGCATGGTATAAGTCGTGGGGAAACTCATTCATTTAAAACATTAAGTTGGTCGATCACATTTCATTGATGGAAAGTAATATTTCGGGAGTTATTCTGGTGTCGATATAACACGCAATGTTAAGTCAGTATTGATTTTTTGATTTGCAAAGCAGTGGTTATTTTCAGTGAAGCCGCGCTATATTTAAACCACTTCCCAGAAAATGACGTTGTGTTTCGTGATGTTTATTTTCCAGGAAAAATCGACTCGAATACCTAACATTACAATTCAATACGCATTTTGTTTTATCATAGGAGTATAATTGTTCGGATAACTTTTAGATTACAATTAATTCATCGCTTATATTGGATATTTTACTTGAATCATTTTGAAGGTATTGGTGTATTTTCTTCACTACATTTGTAATAGGATTGACAGTAAATTTTTTACAACTCAAATAACAGATAGTGTTCTTGTATTTGCAAATTCGTATTCGTACAAATATATGAAATATGATTTGTGTGAATATGAATTTACATTACAACTAGGGACTATCGACTTGATATTGTAAGTTGATAAGCATTCAGAAAAACTCAAAGTACCGGCGCTATTGTGTCATTTTTTAAAATCGGAGAGATACCCATGGGACAAACAAATGTAACTTGAGTGGATATTTAACAAGACGGGAAGGAAGGGAGAAATGACAATTTCTACATCTTATCTGATACAGAATTGAACAGCCTTTTTCAAGGCTACAAAATATTGGAAAGAGATTTTTCTTTCTAAACAAATACATGTTGGGTCTATAAGTTCTTGGGGCTATAAGTTCTTGGGTCTATAAGTTCTTGGGGCTATAAGTTACACAATTTAACACTAAGGCAATGGACCCTATGGAAAACTCAGTGTTAAAAATGCTTGGGGCTATAATGCCTCCCCTAACTACTGACCAAACCCTCAACGCCATTAAGACTATTAGAGAGTGGGCTCTATTCGGTTCCAGCTTGGCGATGGTAAAGGTTTGAGTTCCAACATGGTGGCGAGCCAGAATATAATGTTGTGCGATGGCAATTTTAAGGGAAAAGAAAAAAGAAAACCAAACAGCAACGCCGGTTTGGTAGCGGCCCCGGTATATGACCATAGCAGTTACAAAAAAGGAATGGAGAAAGCTCCAACAGTTTAGTTTGAAAAAAACGGGAGTCATCCATCAAGCCTTCTGGGAGATAGGATGCCGTATGTGATTTTGAGGTATCTGGTTATCCTTCGGGAATTCCAAATGACCTCCAACACCCTCCCCCCCCCCCCCCCACCCACACAAAAAAAACAACCTTAAAAGGGCTGTTTGCTGGCAAGATTGTTTCAATCCTTGCCTTGGTCTTGTTAGGTTTTCTGCACATCTTTGCTTGAGGATTGTTTCAATCCCTCATAGTTTGTCATTCAGTTTGGTCGTGTGTCTGATGAGATAGAGGAGGTAGAAAAGATAGGGAGCTGGAAATTAGAGCAATTCGGGTTTTAATTTACAACTTTTCCGTCCTTTTGGATGGGGAAGCCAGCATTTTTTTCCCCGAGATTTATATCTCAGGAAGGGGAGACCCGGCAGCAGGTGGAGATTTTCCTCGCTGTTTGCAACTCCCACTGGTAACAGAGGCAAGCTTTCGTGCGTATCGTGTCACCCGCAGCCAGTTCTAAATTTAGGTCACAGAATGCCTGGCTCACCCCATCACAATGATGTAATCTTTAACCCTTTCGATAGACATGCCCCAGATTATTTAGTTTTCCTATTGAGGACGCGATGCGCATTGGGTTCTATTATTAATTTGCTGTCTTGAAGTCTATTTAGAGTTTTGCTTTGAAGATCTTTTAAGCGCATTGCTATAGTGTCTATTTTTGCTATCTCGTGAAGTTGTTTTATCGATGTCCACGTGAGCTTGCGCAGAGCCACGCGCAAGGCATGATTTTGGACCCGTTGTAGTTTTTCAATGTTGGTTTTATTCAGGTCACTTGTTATTATGCCCCATCCTCTAGTACTGGGCGTATATATGATTTGTAAAGATTGAGGAGAATCTCTTTATTGGCTCCCCAATTTTTACCTCTAATCATTTTCAGGAAATTGATGCGTTTAGTGGCTTTGACGGTGACTGAGTTTATGTGATTGTTTAGATTGAGACTGCTATCCAGGTTGAATCCCAGAAACTTTGCCTCATTACTAGCTTCAAGTTTATGATCGTAAAGCTTAAGCTCAATATTAGGGACAGGCTTTTTCCTTTGTTTTTTATAGAATGTGATTCTTTGTGTTTTCGTGGCATTTAGCTTGATGCGCCACAGAGCGCACCAGTTTTGCAGGTCGCAGATGGTATCCTGCAGGCGGTTTTGTATTATGTTTCCAGACTTACTGGCCGTCCACATTCCTTTGTCGTCTGAGAATTGAGATAGTTCAACATGGTTCTTCCCTAGTTTGTCAATGTCATTCACATATATTATAAATAGAAGCGGGCCGAGGACCGAACCCTGTGGAGTGCCCGCTTCGGGTTTTACCTCGGCTGACACTTCGCGGTTGACCCTCACTTTGATTTTTCGATCAGATAAAAATGATGATATGATCCTTAGAATTTTGGTAGGTAGCCCCATTTTAGCTAGTTAGTATCACATGCCATTGTGCCAGACAGAGTCAAACGCTTTTTCTACGTCGAGTAATAGCGCGGTCCCTATTTCATTTTGACTGAACGCCGTTTTCATATAATCTACCAGTCTATAAACATGCTCGATTCCCTCTCTTTGGCTCCTGTATGCCCTTTGCCACTTATTGAAAAAGCTGATTGATTCGAGATGGTTGCGGAGTCTAGTCGTGAGAATCCGTTCGAGAATTTTTCCAATACAGCTGAGTAGGCTGATTGGGCGGTAATTAGCTGGGTTGCTCAAATCCTTGTCGGGTTTGGGTATCATGACTTCTGTAGCTACTTTTCAACATTTTGGGAAGTATCCACTAGAGAGACAGCAGTTTAGGAGGTTAGTGAGTCTACCGAAAAAAGTGTTGGGACATTGTTTCAGGATTTTGGGGAAGAAGAAGACTTACATTTTTTAATTGTGTTAGCCACTTCTTCTTGGCTTATCGGTTCCGTGAGTTCATGGCCATCTCCGTCCTCGGGCGTTTGGCTGAAGTTGGCATCGTTAAATGTTGTCTTGTTGTCTTGAACAAATTTGTATACTTTTTCTTTGAACTCGTCATCATGTATGCAAATGAAATAAAACGATGGGTATAAATAATATTTCACCAAACCTTAAGAAAACAATGACAACAATAATCTCCTATCATCAATGCTATCCACCGACAGAAAATGTTTTTGTTGCATTTAACAACACTGACATATGGCAGGAGCTTTTTACCACCGGGTGGAAAATAGCTATTTCTCATTATTTAAGCTATTTACCACCCGGGTGACAAATAACTATTTCTCATTATTTAAGCTATTTACCACCCGGGTGGCAAATAACTATTTCTCATTATTTAAGCTATTTTCCACCCGGGTGGCAAATAACTATTTCTCATTATTTAAGCTATTTACCACCCGGGTGGCAAATAGCTATTTCTCATTATGGCAGGAGCTATTTGCCACCCGGGTGGCAAATAGTTTTTTCGCATTATTTCAGCTATTTACCACCCGGGTGGCAAATAGATATTTCTCATCATTTAAGCTATTGACCACCCGGGTTGCAAATAGCTATTTCTCATTATGGCAGGAGCTATTTGCCACCCAGGTGGCAAATAGTTTTTTCGCATTATTTCAGCTATTTACCACCCGTGTGGCAAATAGCTATTCCTCATTATTTAAGGTATTTACCACCCGGTGGCAAATAGTTATTTCTCATTATTTAAGCTGTTTACCACCCGGGTGGCAAATAGCTATATCTCATTATTTAACCTATTTGCCACCAGGGTGGCTAATAACTATTTTTCATTATTTAAGCTATTTACCATCTGGGTGGCAAATAGTGATTTCAATCAAAAGAGGGCGGCAAATAACAATAATGTACACGGGGGATCATTAATAACAATAGTAATGAAAAGGGGCGGCAAACTACGATAAAATCAAAAGGGGTTAGCAAATGCAATTAAATATTAAAAGGGGTGGCAAAGTGACAATGATCAAAACAGATGGCAAACAATAATCGTAATCACTGAGGGCAAATGATGGTAATAATCAAAGGGGGTAGCAAACTACAATAAAAGTCAAAAGTGGGTGGCAAAGAATGTTAATCAAAAGGGGTGGTAACTAACATTAAGAATAAAAAAGAATAGTAAATAATAACAATCAAAGGGGGTTGGTAAAAAAGATGTCACAATAATGATAAAAGGAAATGGCAAATAAGAATAATGATCAAAAGTGGATGGCAAAGGAACATAATAATGAAAAGGGGTGGACACTACTGTTAATAATCAAAAGGGTGGCAAATAATAATAATCAAACGTGGGTTGGGAATAATGATGACAATCAAATGGGGCGGAAAAAATCACCAAAATCAAAAGGGGGTGGCAAATAAGTTAATGATCAAAAGGGTATGGCAAAGGAAGATAATAAAAAGGATAAAAACTACTGTTAATAATTAAAAATTGGCCGATTAAATCGTCAGATGTGTATCCATACGCGCAACTAGTAGAAAGCTGTTGTTATCTCAGGACCAATTTTGTGGACAGGTAAAATCTATGTGAGGGCATTTTGTCAGCACACTCTCTTTGTTATCTGAAAGTATTTATGAAAATATTATAACCAAAAAGACATTTTTTTTAATTAACAGTTACTAAAAAAGGGTACAATTGCCAAACAGATGGATAGACAGATAGATGAATGGATGGTCAAACAAGGGCCCATCAATGGAAAATAACCTCTAGATGCTGACATTATGTGTGCCAAACCGGATGAATATTTTTCCATCATTATATGCCACAGGAGAAATTTTTAATTGGGTAGTAGTGTAACTATATTAGGAATGAAAAAATTATATCCATGTTTGTATGGTTTTATTAAGGCAGTAAAAAGTTACTTTGTGCTTTGGGATACCTATATGGGGTTATTTTCTGGCCATTTTTTACTGCTATGTTGGGTAAAGGGTTAAATGATAATATCACTTCTTGAGTGCTAGCTCATTGTAGATGGCACTTTTTGCACTCGAGTGGTAATATATTTCAGATTTAACCCTTTACCTAACATGAAAAGCAGACGACACTTGCAAAAATAATTCTTGAATAACTGATTTTTTTCATTTTTTGTCTCAAAAACATAGGTTATGACCCCTCGTTGGAACGAGCTCGACGAGCTCGTTCCAACGAGGGGTCATAACCTATGTTTTTGAGACAAAAAATGAAAAAAATAATGAAAATTAATTGGCGATTTTTGAGAATAGCGCTGGCCGGTTTTGGCCGTTACGTTGGGTAAAGGGTTAAACCAAATTTCTGGAAATGAACTCACCCGAGAAATTTTCAGCAGGGAATTGTCCAATTCATGACAGGTTACTTCTGATGGGAAATGTTATCCATATTGCTTTGTGGTCACTAAAGTAATCAGATTAATATTTTTTGAGTTATCACATGCCAACGATATGGAATGGAAGAATTCTCAATTTGAAGGATAAAGGGTTAATATCTCAGGATCAAATTATCAGATTTACACCCAAAACTATACAGCTCGGCACATCAGTAATCTGAAGATATATATAAAGTAACATTGGACTGATATTTTTTGAGTTATCTCATGCCAAAGGGATTGGAGGAATTCTCAGTTTAAAGGATAAAGGGTTAATATCTCAGGATCAAATTAAACCAAAAAACTATACAGTTTGGCACATCAGTAACCTAAACATATATATAAAGTAACATGACAAACGGATTGATATTTTTTGAGTAATCGCATGCCAAAGAAATGGATTGGAGGAATTCCCAATTTGATGGATAAAGGGTTAATATCTCAGGATGGAATTATCAGATTTACACCAAAAAACTACACAGCTCGGTACATCAGTAACCTGAAAACAAATATAAGGTAACTTGACAATCCAAGCAATATTTTTCCAAAGAAATGCCAAAGAAATGGATACGGACGCCGGACGGGACAGACGGACGGACAAAGGATGGACGAACAACGGATGGCCATTTCGGATGCCGGCATTATGTGTACCATACATAGTATGGGTACACATAAAAAACCGGAACCGGGAACAGTAACTAGAATAATATGGAATTTTGACGGGTACGTCTACAGTTTTTCTGATGAATCGATTTTATCATGTTTAAATTGGGATACTGCGGCATCAACTGTTGATGTGTCGGCTTGTTTGAAGTTGCGACAGTTTCCGGACTTCCCTTGAAAGTGAAATCTACACCGGGACTGTACCGTGTAGTTGTATAGCCATGCGCACGTGCTATCAATGCTTGATGAGCATTAAACCCACTTGTGTTAAGATAATTCAAACATTCAAACAGGCGATCATATAGCATGATACGTTTTTGCTAAGGTGCGGCATTAGTGGCGCGGAGCTTTTCAAAATAGCATGCGCGATGGCGCGCATTGGCGCACCTCAAAATCGAAAGACTGATAGTAATCAAAGTGTGTGAGGAATAATGATAATAATCATAGGGCGAGAAATACAGTTAAAACTAGAAGTCCTGTCATGAACTGTGTGCTTATCTAGGCTTAATTGCGCGTTGGAATTGCGCGCAATTGCCATATCGAATGGCAACCAAAGCACGACAGGTTCTTCTGGTTATTCATAGCAAACACCGGCAATGTTTCTGCCAATGGACCTCCGGGTTACCCGGAGGTCCATTGACTGAAACATTGCTGGTGCACAGGGCCGTATGTACAGAATTTGATAGCCTTAGTGTGGTCATAATGCATTGATTAACGCACTAATCAACGTGCTATTTGTGCGCATTTCATGACAGGACTTCTAGTTTTAACTGTAAACGGTCAAAATCAAAAGGGGGGTGGCAATAAGACTAATGATCAGAAGAGGATGACAAAGAAAGATAATGATGGGGTGGAAACTGCTGTTTAAAATCAAAAGATGGTGGCAAATAATGATAATCAAAAGTGGGTGAAGTATAATGATTGATAATAAGCAAAGAGGGTGGCAAATAATGATTAAAATCAAAAGAGGGTGACAAATAAGGATTATGATAAAAAAAGGGATGGCAAAGAAAGATAATAATGAAAAGGATGGAAACAACTGTTAATAAAGAAATGGGGGGGGGGGGGAATAATAAACAAATGGGTGGGCAATAATGAAAATCAAAGGGGTGGAAAATAATGATAACAATCAAAAGGGATGGCAAATAAAGATAATACTGAAAATGATTGGCAAATCAAAAGGGTACAAATAATGACCAAAATCAAAAAGGGGGTGGCAAATAAAGATTATAGTCAAGAGGAGATGGAAAAGAAAGATAACAAGAAAAAGGGCGGCAAATACCCCGTTAATAATAAAAAGGGTGTGCAAAATAATAATAATCAAAGGTGGGTTGGGATAATGATAATAATCAAAGAGGGTGACAAATAATGATAACATTAAAAAAGGGGTGGCAAATAAAGATAATACTGAAAAGGGGATGGCAAATAATTATAATAGTCAAAAGGGAATGACAAGGATACTGATCGAAAGGGGTAGCAAATAAATACTGAAAAGAGGTTGGCAAATAATTATAATCAAAGGGGGGGGGGGGCAAATAAGGAAAACGACCAAAGGGTATGGTAAAAAAAGCTAATATGGGATGGGAACTGCTGTTAATAATTAAAAGGAGTGGCAAATAATGATAATAATCAAAGTTGGTAGGAATAATCATAAAAATCAAAGGGGGTGCCAAAAATGATAACAATCAAAAGGGGCTGGCAAATGAAGATAATACTGAAAGGGGGGTGGCAAATAACTATAATAATCAAAAGGGGTGGCAAAAAATGATCAACATCAAAAGGGGATGGCAAATGATAATAATCAAAAGGGGATGGCAAATAAAGATAATACTGAAAGGGATGGCAAATAACTATAATCATCTGAAGGGTGGCAAAAAATGATCAAAATCAAAAGGGGTGGCAGATAAAGATTATAGGCAAAAGGGAATGACAAAGAACGATAATAAGAAATGATGGCAAAATAATAAAAGGGTGTGTGAAATAATAATAATCAAAAGTGGGTGGGAATAATGATAATGAAAGGGGATGGCAAATAATGATAACAATCAAAAAGGGGTGGAAAATAAAGACAATACTGAAAAGGGGTGGCAAATAATTATAATAATCAAAAGGGGTGGCAATAATAATTACAAAAAGGGATAATGCGAAGAAGGGGATGGCAAATAACTACAACAATTAAAAGGAGTGGCAAAGAATGATCAGCATCAAAAGGGTTGGCAAATAAGGCTAATGATCAAAAGGTGATAGCAAAAAGGATAATAATAAAACGGGTGGAAACTACTGTTAATAATCAAAGAGGCGACAGATAATGATAATAAAAATGGGTGGGTAATAATGATAATCAAAGGGGGTGGCAAATAATGATCAAAATCAAAAAGGGTCGCAATTAAAGATACTGATCACAAGAGGGAGAAAAGGGGTGGGAACTATGGTTAATAATCGAAAGAGGGTGGCAAATAATGGTAATAATCAAACATGGGTGGAGAATAACGATAATAATCAAAGGGGGTGGCAAATAATGATCCAAATCAAAAGAGGGCGGTGGTGACAAATAAGGATAGTTGTCAAAAGGGGATGGCAAAGAAAGATGATGAAAAAGGTGGAAACTACTGTTAATAATCAAAAGGGAGTGGCAAATAATAATAATCAAAAGTGGCTGGGAATGATAATAATCAAAGGTGGTGGCAAATAAGGATAACAATGAAAAGGGGGTATCATCAGTATCTTCTTTATTTGCCACCCCCTTTCGCGGTTATCATTATTTACTACCCCCGTTTGATTATAATCTTTATTTGTCATCTCCTTTTGATTATTACCATTATTTGGCACCCCTCTTGATTATTATAGTTATTTGCCACCCCCTTTCAGTATTATCTTTATTTGCCACCCCCCTTTTCATGGTTATCATTATTTGACAGCCCCCTTTGACTATAATCTTTATTTGTCATCTCCTTTAGATCATTACCATTATTTGTCACTCCATTTTGATTATTACAGTTATTTGCCACCCCCTTTTCAGTATTATCTTTATTTTGCCATCCCCTTTGATTATTAACATTATTCCCCACCATTTTTGATTATTATTGTTACTTATCACCCCTTTGGATTATTAATTGTATTTACCACCCCTTTTCACTTTGCCATCCCCTTTGACTATAATCTTTATTTGCCACCTGCTTATGATTGTTACCATTATTTGGTACCCCTTTTGACTATTATAGTTATTTGCCACACCCTTTTCAGTATTATCTTTTTGCCACCACTTTTTCATTGTTATCATTTTTTGCCATCCACTTTTGACTATAATCTTTATTTGCCACTTCCTTTTGGTTGTTATTATTAATAAGTATAGTTATTTGCCACCCACTTTCAGTATTATTTTTATTTCCCATCCCCTTTTGATTTTTATCATTATTTCCCATCCCCTTTTGACATTCGTGGTAACCCAAACACATACTTTCAGTGTTTCGTACTAGAGCGAATTCTACAATATTCCTTAAAATCGCTATTTACCACATTATCGCCCCACCCCCACTCCACCCATTTTGTTAAAGACCAAACTAGATGAGTGTGCCCTGTAATGTTGTGTTAATGCAACCCAAAACTAAATCTCACCTGTTACTGAAATCGCTATTTGCCACCCGGATGGTAAATAGCTAAAATAATAAGGAATAGTTATTTGCCACCCGGGTGGGAAATAGACACTTCCGTTGACAAGGGTTACGGACACAAAGAACACGAAGTTTTCAAGAAAATGTTCTATCGTTATCTGTTTGTGAATGCGATTGTTCATTCTTTTGTAACATCATTCTGTTCATTTTAGGGACCTTCTCTGCTATGGTGATCTTCGCGAGTGTCATGGAGTCAACAATAGTGTTCAACCGGTTCCCAAAAATGTCCGCTGAATGATTATCGGTTATTTGAGCACGGCCGATTCCGATTGTAATTCTGCGCACTACCAGACTAGTCGAGGCCTGAAAGAAATGCATTAAATTGAACACATTTCACAGTGTTAAACGTCGTTAACTCAGATCGCAGTAAAATGATGTATATATCGATAGGGGAGATGGATGCTCTTGAAAGGTTCCCCGCGAAACGGTTGACGCTCTTATTGATTAGTGACGCCATTATGCACACGCGGCGTCATATAAACGTTGATCGCTGTTGTTTGCACTGTACAATATGATATGACATTATTCGGGTTAGGGTGTGTTGACCTTCTCGTACGGGTTGGTATAGTATGGGGGTTACATATTTCTGCAGGTCTCCTGTCGGCTCTTGGTACTGTTAACCCTCATTGTACTTTATATTATCCTACGTCTGATATAGGTAATACATAACGCCAGTCCAGTCATATCGAGGAGTGGGTGGTGGGTAATAGATAGCCGTCTACTGCAGGTGCTCTGGTGGTCTGTCTGTTGTGTCCTCATATGACGTTTCAGGTTGGATTTGCGTGTAAACTCGGTACAAACCTCTTGAATTATTGACACATCGAGAAATGAGCCATCAATTGGCTGCGTCTCGCCTGTAATGTCTGTATCATTCATTGTTATTATCTGCGAAAAAAGGAACATTGAAGTTATTTCTCACTTTATAGGAAAGTCATTCAAAGAACATGGAACAATCACACATTACTCCCCGGGTAAGTATTACTGATGTTATGAGATTGCATCGGCGCTTTAGTAAGTACTCTCCTGGATATGCTATTTTGAAACTGGTAGTTTACTGCTAATCGTGTACCGGTTCCTTAAATTCCTCGCTATCTACGAATCATATGCGGTTAAGCAAGTACCGATACAATCCCTGTTTTGTGCTACTAACGGTACTTGTTTTAAGTGCCCAATATTCGTGTTCCAAGTGTCAGTAATTCAATTTGCTCCACGGGCTTCAGTGCCCATATTTTGAACCCCCCTGTTCATAAAATGCATCTTAAAAAAAAACATTCTGACTACTCTAAGTTACCTCTTTTATCGTTGTTTTACTGAACATTGCAGAAGGCAATGTGCTAATAAAACTGCTGCGGAATGCTAAATTTAATATATATAACAGGCGATTATTTTGCTCATTTCATCAGAAAGTAACCAATTGATAGTGGGAATAATAATCTTGTCAATTTAATAGCCATTGTTTGTGACTGAAATTCTATCACAGTATATCTTAACCAATACACATATGAGTCATGAAAACATTCCGGTAGATTGTTTCTTCTGGGTATGTTTTCTTAGCAAAAAGAGTATCCAGTGTGAAGAAGTAATATTTGATAAGTATTTTCTGATCGATCCTACTTGTCCTCTTAAAAATAAACTTAAAAAATCAATAATAAATCTTCACCTCTGTTGTTGCACGTGGCCGGAACATCTTGGATGGAGTGGAAGTGTGTTTGGAGAATATGCATTTTTTATTTAATGCTCAGGCATCAATTCACGCTGAAAAATTAAGTCATATTCCCCTGTCGGTCGGCAAAACGAAATATCAAAATGATATTTAGAAATCGATATTTCATCGTAGGTTCGGATGACGAATCACATGTACTTTAAACGAGTCAGCACATCAGTAATGAATTCCAGAGTCCCAAATACAAACGAATTCGAATAATTGATAGTGACAGTGACTAAATCAATTCATTAAATCAGCGGTTTCAAAGTTTGACTTTCTCATTCACCTTCCAGCGAAAAGCCGAAATCACTTTCAAATTTCTTCAGTTCAACTTCACACGTCTTCAGTGCATTGAGTTCAAAAAAAATAAAATGACGTGTCTTGTTATTGAAAATAAGAAAGTGGTGTTTTTTGTTATTGTTCTATTTCTTCGAAACACATTGCGATTATTTCAATTCGCCAGCCTTGGTAAATCGTAAAGTTGGGGGAGAAATAAGACGGGACTACTTTTTGTGCGGATATTCACACATTCCAATGGTTGGAGTTTGGTTGTTGTAATTTTTGTATGGACGCCGGTTCGGCACATAAATTTTGCGCCTTAATGGCAAAAAAAGGCCACAAATTGGAGAGTTTGTAGTCGTAGAGCATTAAATAAAAAGAAAATTCACGAAAATTTGATGAATACCGAAAATATCTCGTTCGTGGCTACAAGAAATATTAGGATCTTCACTCGCGACTGCGTCGCTCGTGAAGATCCTCATATTTCTTTGTAGCCACTCACGAGATATTTTCGGTATTCATCAAATTTTCGTGAATATCCTCTATATATTGCTATTAGGGGGATCATATAATAAACTCCTTTTCAAATATCATTTTTCATAGTTCTCGCCTTTGCCCGAGAACCGGAAATCGAGACTAACTTTCTTCGTAAAGCAATAATTCAAGCCTATCACGTGTGTAATTTATGCAGGTTAGTTGCACTGCAACACAAAATTTCGCTGAAATTCTCATCTGCCATAGTTCTGTTTAATGGCGTACCCTCCCCACCCCCACCCCCCCCCCCCCAAAAAAAAAACTATATTTTTTGCTGCCCCCACCCCAAACCCTGAAAATGGTTCAATGCGACTTCAACATACCATTGAAGTATTATAGTTGAGATTTGTGTAAAACGAGATCTCAGGTTTCCCTAAAATGCTCCAGTATAGGCACACATTCTCTTTAAATGCCTCCAATTCGCTCTTAGCGCACTGAATTTGGAACATTTTCCTGTCAAGGGACGGTGAGGAGGGTGGGGATGGTGGGGGTATAGTCCTAAGTTCTCTTTTAAACAAAACGTTTAAATGAATCTAAAATAAAAGTGTGAATGAACATAAAAAAGATGAATGATCTGATTCTATTGGGAGTAACCTAAAAAATACCATGAATAATTTTTGTAACAAAAAAGTTTTAATGAGACGAAAACCGAAATGTGTATCACCCGGTTCCAATAAGGGTAACCTAAAAATACCACGAATAACCTGAAACTAAAAGGTTTAAATGCAAACAAAATAAGATTTAAAAATTGATTCATCTGGTTCCAATAGGCGTAACCTATAGTTAAAACTAGAAGTCCTGTCACGAACAGTTGATTTGCTCGAATTACTTCAATGACCTTAGTCATTTTTCTCACATACAAGTTCTCTCATACCTCTGGTAAAGCTGGTAAATCTGGTAAACTTCTCCATATAGGTCTTGCCTGTTGCATCGTTCTTCTTCATTTGTCGCCATTCACATTCCCACAAGTCAACAAGTTCTTTCCCAAGATCAGGCATGTACTTGACATTATCCACGGTGTCGTTATACAGCTACCTGATCGCCTTTAGATCACGCATGTACTTAACATTATTCACGGTGTCATTATACAGCTATCTGATTGGCTCTTTTTGTACAGGTTTATACAGCACAGGTTCACCATCTCTGCCTCAATTCGACTGACATGGGTGGCCATGCCACGAACATCCAGTAAACTGGTAACACGTCTGCTTATCCGTGCAAAAACTAACCACTGATAAACATCTTCTTCCGATCCTTTCTTCTTTGCCGAATTGATGTCGAATGTCTTTCCCATCTCTAGCAGAGATGAATTGTAACCAATGTGAAGCTATCTTTTCTGATTTATGTAGATGCTCTGGTTTGATTTGGTTCTCATCTCTCCTAATGTAAAATCCTGTGGACATTTACTGCATAAGTCACCATAGATATAAGGCATTAGCGTCGAAGACCACAACACCTCCACAGCTTCGGGAATCTTCTCTATATTGTTGGTATTTGATCTTTGTCACTCTGTCTCCATGGTAACGTTTGAAGATTAAAGCTGGTCCACCAACAATGTTGTCTTTTACCAGATGGTGCAAATCTTTTTTTTTTCTCATTTTACACCACCGATCGTGAGAAAGGGGTACTTCAGAGTTAGGACAGGAACACTTATACCAGTCTTATACATGTTAATCCTTCTTTTTTGATAAAACCAGATGTGCTTGGTGACGTTTCAAGGAATGGCTACACCTCGCGATTGTTACACCAGCGAAGAAGATCTCTGATGGAATGCATTTGGCTCTCTTCCCACACCTTGCAGCAGTAGTTGTACTCATCAATGGAAAAGTTGCTGTTCTTCAAATTGCTGTTGCTGTGGAAATCAGTGTGTTCTGGTAAGTGGTCTTGGTCGAGCTTCGTTAAATCATCCAACTACTGGTATGGAACAATCATTTCATCTGTATGCATCCACAGGCTTTGGGGTACTTGTTCGCACGAAAATCCAGGCGCCAGGTAATTAATCCTATCCAGGAACTTAAGGTTGACTATGTTAACGCACATGAAATGCGATGATTTCTTCATAACAGACAAGAGAGCATGCCACATTTTCAAGTAAGTCATAAGCACTCTTTTTACCACGTTGACATCATACTTTTCTGAGTTAAATCCAATCACTGGTAGTTTGAGCAGGTATTTGTGAAGCTAGTCTTCGCGTTTCTCTGATGGATAGCGTCTGTTGGTATTAGCGCAAGTCGTCAGTGCTTCTTTGGTCTTGGTATCTTTGATGCTTCAGAGCTGCAAAGCTTCCCTGGTGTTTTTAAATCATCAGTCACTTAGTTTCGGTCGATATCTAGCAAATGGCTGACCATTTCTTCGATGCGCCTCTGTGAGTGTCTATCGGTAATGCTGCACTGTGGATCAATGTAACAAGGTACATTGCTGAAATGTTCACACTAAGTGGTTGGTGCTGTCATGTTGCTTTCCGTGTCATGTTCGCTGAATTTGGTGGTAGCTGTATTTTGTTGAAATAAGCTTCGAAGTCGAAAGTCGCTCTTTATGGGTAATACTGGTCTTCTTCGCGCGCAATGATTCCTTTATCGTGAAGTTTCTCACATACAATCTCTGAAGTCGAAAGTCGCTCTTTATGGGTAATACTGGTCTTCTTCGCGCGCAATGACTCCTTTATCGTGAAGTTTCTCACATTCGAAAGTCGCTCTTTATGGGTAATACTGGTCTTCTTCACGCGCAATGACTCCTTTATCGTGAAGTTTCTCACATTCGAAAGTCGCTCTTTATGGGTAATACTGGTCTTCTTCATGCGCAATGACTCCTTTATCGTGAAGTTTCTCACATACAATCTCTGAAGTCGAAAGTCGCTCTTTATGGGTAATACTGGTCTTCTTCGCGCGCAATGACTCCTTTATCGTGAAGTTTCTCACATACAGTCTCTGAAGTCGAAAGTCGCTCTTTATGGGTAATACTGGTCTTCTTCGCGTGCAATGACTCCTTTATCGTGAAGTTTCTCACATACAATCTCTGAAGTCGAAAGTCACTCTTTATGGGTAATACTGGTCTTCTTCACGCGCCATGACTCCTTTACCGTGAAGTTTCTCACATACAATCTCTGAAGTCGAAAGTCGCTCTTTATGGGTAATACTGGTCTTCTTCACGCGCAATGACTCCTTTATCGTGAAGTTTCTCACATTCGAAAGTCGCTCTTTATGGGTAATACTGGTCTTCTTCACGCGCAATGACTCCTTTATCGTGAAGTTTCTCACTAGCAATCTTTGGTACAAGATAAACACAACTTGTATATCGGTAGTTCACTTCTTCTGTGTAAATTAGTTCATGTGTATTAAGGCTGAAAACTCTCGTCCACAGCTCTCCATATATTCGACACAGTAGTTCTCGATGTCTTTGATGTAACTAAAGTGTGACTTGTAGAGGTTAATTTGATTTGTTGATTAATTTGATTGATTAATTTATTTAACGACACACATAATACACAAAAGAGTACAGAAATGGGTATAAAATTGTATTATTAACAACAATTATTGTACAAAGATTATAAAATTAGGGCTAAATATTATGGATATTGTAAGGAGGAAACATAGCCAGATTGTCTGTCTACCTGTTTCCCATAAAAAATACAGAAATAAAAAAAAGAAACGTACCAGAAGAGAAAAAGAGCAAAACAAAACAAACAAACAAAAAAAATTCAAAAACAAAACAAAGGCCGAAAGTAAATAGACAAGAAGGAAAAGAGAAGATAGAAGTTTAGCAGTAATCTAATTCAGAATTAGTTATCCTCAGAATGGGTTGCGGTGCATGGATAGAATATTGTTTGTACATACACAAATATATAATGTTTTTTAACTTTACCAGTTCCGTGTATCTATGTCCAGGGCTGTTGTTTTAACAGTTTTTCAAGTTGTGTTTCAACGGAGACCGTTACTACAATCTATTGATACAGAAGGCAACGAATGGGAGATGTCAGATACTGGTCATGGCTACTAACTATACGTACGATTAGTTTGAAGACGAACATTGGAGAAACTTATCAGCTGGATAAAATATCATGATACATTCAAATCTTGAAATTAAACCTCAGATACGATTCTAATTATTTTAGTTACTAATTAATTTCAGGGCGCAAAGTTTGCCTGCATTCGACGCAACAGGTGTTCAGGTATCGCACTGAAGAAAAATATGAATTAATTTATAACTGAGTAATTAATTTCTTGAATACTGATCGCGGTCTGAATCTTTTATTTGATTACTCAAAGTATTCCATACTTTAGGAAACGAATGTAGTGGGAGCCTTTGAGTAAAGTTTGTCCTAGGCATACGTCTCACCACTTGATTCGTTTGCCTTGTGATCATACCAGTTCGATTGAGATTCGTCGCGAAAAAATTCTCAAAGTTCATCGGTAGATGTCCATTGTACCAGTCGTGCATAAATAACAACACGTGTTGTTTGTATAGGTCGTGTGATTTTAATATTCCGTCGTTCTTAAACACTGGATCCGTATGAGAATTACATTTTTTATTGTTAATTACCCATAATGCTCGTTTTTGTAAGAGGAGAAGTTTATTGGTACCATTTGCATGGATCCATACTTGAATGCAGTACAGTAAGTGGCACAAGTGACAAATATAACGATTTTAACCCTTTACCCAACGTAACGGCCAAAACCGGCCAGCGCTATTCTCAAAAATCGCCAATTAATTTTCAAAATATTTTCATTTTTTGTCTCAAAAACATAGGTTATGACCCCTCGTTGGAACGAGCTCGTCGAGCTCGTTCCAACGAGGGGTCATAACCTATGTTTTTGAGACAAAAAATGAAAAAATTTAGTTATTCAAGAATTTTTTTTGCAAATGTCGTCTGCTTTTCATGTTAGGTAAAGGGTTAAAGCATCGTGGGGAAGTATTCTCCTTTACTCTGCTAATAATGCTCTGGACATTTTTGAGGCAAGTGCGAAGTGTGTTGACTGAAACTCAAATTTTCATCAAAATAAACTCCTAAGAACTTCACGGCTTCTTCATGGGCCGAATTTGTAACTCGCTCCAATTGTTTGTCGTTCATCAACAAATTTATCATAAAATTATCATTATTTTGTGATAGATTAAAAAAGATGTATTTAGATTTTTTGGCATTTAACGAAATTGTATTTGCTTTACACCATTCACCTAGCTTCACAATTTCTCGGTTAAAATCAGTTCACAAAAGTTCGCTGCTGCTGTTTGACTCATATCATTTGTGTCATCAGCAAATGAAAGGACATTTAGTGTTGTGCAATTAATAAATTATATCATTGATAAAAACTAAAAATAGTGGGCCTAGAATAGATAATTGGGGAACCCCACTCAAATTGTCTTCCGCATTTGATTCAGTATAATTAAACGCCAGAAACTGAACACACCCCTGTAGGTAACTGCGAAACCATGAAGCCGACATGCCTCTAATATCATAAAACTCAAGTTTTAATAATAAAATTTCATGGTTCACAGTATCGAATGCTTTTGCAAGATCTAACGAAACTTGTCTCGTCATATCTGCACGGTGATCGCTTCACCAGTTCTCCAATGACCTCTTCATTTCCCTCCTAAGGCAATAGTTGATAGACGTTGATGTTCAATTCAAGATCTTCTCTGTTTGTTTGGCAGCTGATCAAGCTGGATTCCAGGGAAATCTTCCTTTTTCTGTGAAAAATACTTCGTAAAAAAGCCGTCAGTAGATACGTTGTGGTTATGACGTGTAGCACGTCTCCATACTGCTAGTCACCTGAATTGTAGCACCACTCCATAGTGCTAGGCACCTGACTTGTAGCACCACTCCATAGTGCTAGACACATGACTTGTAGCACCACTCCATAGTGCTAGGCACCTGACTTGTAGCACCACTCCATAGTGCTAGGCACCTGGCGTGTAGCACCTCTCCACAGTGCTAGTCACCTGACTTGTAGCACCACTCCATAGTGCTAGGCACCTGATTTCTAGCACCTCTCCATAGTGATAGGCACCTGACGTGTAGCACCACTCCATAGTGCTAGGCACCTGACTTGTAGCACCACTCCATAGTGCTAGTCACATGACTTGTAGCACCACTCCATAGTGTTAGGCACCTGACTTGTAGCACCACTCCATAGTGCTAGGCACCTGATTTCTAGCACCTCTCCATAGTGATAGGCACCTGACGTGTAGCACCTCTCCATAGTGCTAGTCACCTGACTTGTAGCACCACTCCATAGTGCTAGGCACCTGACTTGTAGCACCACTCCATAGTGCTAGTCACATGACTTGTAGCACCATTCCATAGTGCTAGGCACCTGATTTCTAGCACCTCTCCATAGTGCTAGGCACCTGACGTGTAGCACCTCTCCATAGTGCTAGTCACCTGACTTGTAGCACCACTCCATAGTGCTAGGCACCTGACTTGTAGCACCACTCCATAGTGCTAGTCACATGACTTGTAGCACCACTCCATAGTGCTAGGCACCTGATTTCTAGCACCTCTCCATAGTGCTAGGCACCTGACTTGTAGCACCACTCCATAGTCCTAGGCACCTGACTTGTAGCACCACTCCATAGTGCTAAGCACCTGACGTGTAGCACCACTCCATAGTGCTAGTCACCTGACCTGTAGCACCACTCCATAGTGCTAGTCACCTGACTTGTAGCACCTCTCCATAGTGCTAGTCACCTGGCGTGTAGCACCTCTCCACAGTGCTAGTCACCTGACTTGTAGCACCACTCCATAGTGCTAGTCACCTGACGTGTAGCACCATTCCATAGTGCTAGTCACCTGACTTGTAGCACCTCTCCATAGTGCTAGTCACCTGACTTGTAGCACCTCTCCATAGTGCTAGTCACCTGACTTGTAGCACCTCTCCACAGTGCTAGTCACCTGACTTGTAGCACCTCTCCACAGTGTTAGTCAACTGACTTGTAGCACCACTCCATAGTGCTAGTCACCTGACTTGTAGCACCACTCCATAGTGCTAGGCACCTGACTTGTAGCACCTCTCCACAGTGCTAGTCACCTGACTTGTAGCACCTCTCCACAGTGTTAGTCAACTGACTTGTAGCACCACTCCATAGTGCTAGTCACCTGACTTGTAGCACCACTCCATAGTGCTAGGCACCTGACTTGTAGCACCTCTCCGCAGTGCTAGTCACCTGACTTGTAGCACCTCTCCACAGTGATAGTCAACTGACTTGTAGCACCACTCCATAGTGCTAGGCACCTGACTTGTAGCACCACTCCATAGTGCTAGTCACCTGACCTGTAGCACCACTCCATAGTGCTAGTCACCTGACCTGTAGCACCACTCCATAGTGCTAGTCACCTGACTTGTAGCACCTCTCCATAGTGCTAGTCACCTGGCATGTAGCACCTCTCCACAGTGCTAGTCACCTGACTTGTAGCACCTCCCCACAGTGTTAGTCACCTGACTTGTAGCACCTCTCCACAGTGTTAGTCAACTGACTTGTAGCACCTCTCCACAGTGCTAGTCACCTGACGTGTAGCACCACTCCATAGTGCTAGACGCTTGACTTGTAGCACCTCTCCATAGTGCTAGTCACATGACTTGTAGCACCACTCCATAGTGCTAGGCACCTGACTTGTAGCACCACTCCATAGTGCTAGGCACCTGATTTCTAGCACCTCTCCATAGTGATAGGCACCTGACGTGTAGCACCTCTCCATAGTGCTAGGCACCTGACTTGTAGCACCTCTCCATAGTGCTAGTCACCTGACTTGTAGCACCACTCTATAGTGCTAGTCACCTGACTTGTAGCAGCACTCCATAGTGCTAGGCACCTGACGTGTAGCACCACTCCATAGTGCTAGTCACCTGACCTGTAGCACCACTCCATAGTGCTAGTCACCTGACGTGTAGCACCACTCCATAGTGCTAGTCACCCGAGTTGTACCACCTCTCCATAGTGCTAGTCACCTGACTTGTAGCACCTCTCCACAGTGCTAGGCACATGACGTGTAGCACCACTCCATAGTGCTAGTCACCTGACCTGTAGCACCACTCCATAGTGCTAGTCACCTGACGTGTAGCACCACTCCATAGTGCTAGTCACCTGACGTGTAGCGCCACTCCATAGTGCTAGTCACCTGACTTGTAGCACCTCTCCATAGTGCTAGTCACCTGACGTGTAGCACCTCTCCACAGTGTTAGTCAACTGACTTTTAGCACCTCTCCATAGTGCTAGTCACCTGACTTGTAGCACCTCTCCATAGTGCTAGTCACCTGACTTGTAGCACCTCTCCACAGTGTTAGTCAACTGACTTGTAGCACCTCTCCACAGTGCTAGTCACCTGACGTGTAGCACCACTCCATAGTGCTAGACGCTTGACTTGTAGCACCTCTCCATAGTGCTAGTCACATGACTTGTAGCACCACTCCATAGTGCTAGGCACCTGACTTGTAGCACCACTCCATAGTGCTAGGCACCTGATTTCTAGCACCTCTCCATAGTGATAGGCACCTGACGTGTAGCACCTCTCCATAGTGCTAGGCACCTGACTTGTAGCACCTCTCCATAGTGCTAGTCACCTGACTTGTAGCACCACTCCATAGTGCTAGTCACCTGACTTGTAGCAGCACTCCATAGTGCTAGGCACCTGACGTGTAGCACCACTCCATAGTGCTAGTCACCTGACCTGTAGCACCACTCCATAGTGCTAGTCACCTGACGTGTAGCACCACTCCATAGTGCTAGTCACCCGACTTGTAGCACCTCTCCATAGTGCTAGTCACCTGACTTGTAGCACCTCTCCACAGTGCTAGGCACATGACGTGTAGCACCACTCCATAGTGCTAGTCACCTGACCTGTAGCACCACTCCATAGTGCTAGTCACCTGACGTGTAGCACCACTCCATAGTGCTAGTCACCTGACGTGTAGCGCCACTCCATAGTGCTAGTCACCTGACTTGTAGCACCTCTCCATAGTGCTAGTCACCTGACGTGTAGCACCTCTCCACAGTGTTAGTCAACTGACTTTTAGCACCTCTCCATAGTGCTAGTCACCTGACTTGTAGCACCTCTCCATAGTGCTAGTCACCTGACGTGTAGCACCTCTCCACAGTGTTAGTCAACTGACTTTTAGCACCACTCCATAGTGCTAGTCACCTGACTTGTAGCACCTCTCCATAGTGCTAGTCACCTGACGTGTAGCACCTCTCCACAGTGTTAGTCAACTGACTTGTAGCACCACTCCATAGTGCTAGACACCTGACTTGTAGCCCCTCTCCATAGTGCTAGTCACCTGACTTGTAGCACCACTCCATAGTGTTAGGCACCTGACGTGTAGCACCACTGCATAGGGCTAGGCACCTGACTTGTAGCACCACTCCATAGTGCTAGGCACCTGACTTGTAGCACCACTCCATAGTCCTAGGCACCTGACTTGTAGCACCACTCCATAGTCCTAGGCACCTGACTTGTAGCACCACTCCATAGTGCTAGGCACCTGACGTGTAGCACCTCTCCATAGTGCTAGTCACCTGACCTGTAGCACCACTCCATAGTGCTAGTCACCTGACTTGTAGCACCTCTCCATAGTGCTAGTCACCTGGCGTGTAGCACCTCTCCACAGTGCTAGTCACCTGACTTGTAGCACCACTCCATAGTGCTAGTCACCTGACGTGTAGCACCACTCCATAGTGCTAGTCACCTGACTTGTAGCACCTCTCCATAGTGCTAGTCACCTGACTTGTAGCACCTCTCCACAGTGCTAGTCACCTGACTTGTAGCACCTCTCCACAGTGTTAGTCAACTGACTTGTAGCACCACTCCATAGTGCTAGGCACCTGACTTGTAGCACCTCTCCACAGTGCTAGTCACCTGACTTGTAGCACCACTCCATAGTGCTAGTCACCTGACTTGTAGCACCACTCCATAGTGCTAGTCACCTGACTTGTAGCACCACTCCATAGTGCTAGTCACCTGACCTGTAGCACCACTCCATAGTGCTAGTCACCTGACTTGTAGCACCTCTCCATAGTGCTAGTCACCTGGCGTGTAGCACATCTCCACAGTGCTAGTCACCTGACTTGTAGCACCACTCCATAGTGCTAGTCACCTGACGTGTAGCACCACTCCATAGTGCTAGTCGCCTGACTTGTAGCACCTCTCCATAGTGCTAGTCACCTGACTTGTAGCACCTCTCCACAGTGCTAGTCACCTGACTTGTAGCACCTCTCCACAGTGTTAGTCAACTGACTTGTAGCACCACTCCATAGTGCTAGTCACCTGACTTGTAACACCTCTCCATAGTGCTAGTCACCTGACGTGTAGCACCTCTCCACAGTGTTAGTCAACTGACTTGTAGCACCACTCCATAGTGCTAGGCACCTGACTTGTAGCACCTCTCCATAGTGCTAGTCACCTGACTTGTAGCACCACTCCATAGTGTTAGGCACCTGATGTGTAGCACCACTCCATAGTGCTAGGCACCTGACGTGTAGCACCACTCCATAGTGCTAGGAATCTGACGTGTAGCACCACTGCATGGTGCTAGGCATCTGACGTGTAGCACCACTCCATAGTGCTAGGCACCTGACGTGTAGCACCACTCCATAGTGCTGGGCACCTGACTTGTAGGACCACTCCATGGTGCTAGGCACCTGACGTGTAGCACCACTCCATAGTGCTGGGCACCTGACTTGTAGCACCACTCCATAGTGCTAGACACCTGACGTGTAGCACCACTCTAGCGCTAGGCACCTGTTATTATTTATTAATTATTGTTGCTTAACGCCACATCAGCAGCCATGGCCATATCGTGGCGAGAAAACTTCATAAATCACAATTGTCAAGTTGGAAATAAAATCAGTTGAATAAAATAGAAAATAATCACAACAAAACCTAAAACCAAGAGTATTCGAAACAGTTATGACTAAAGTCATAAAAATCAGAATACTTATAAAATCAACCTGGTGACATTAGGACTCCTGGAGTGTACGTTAAAAAGATAAAAAAACAAATTTAATATTTATTGGAAAGGTTGATTTCTTTCAAAAATGAGAGAATTTTATGCGGTCTCGTATGGTAAAATAAATCTCTCAGAAATCCAACTGTAAAATATTGCCCTCTAACATGATGAAAATCGATACAATTTAAAAGAATGTGCTCCACTGACAGCACCTGCTGGCAGGGAACACACTCTGGTCGCATATCACCCTCCAACTAAAAAGAATGTGTAAGTCGTGTATGACCAATATGATACCGTGTCAGAATAACATGATCTTTTCTACAAATGTTACTGGATGGGTAGTGATCAAATATGTTTGGTCGGAAGTGATGAAGCTTGTTATTTATCGCTCCATCCCATTCCGCCTGCCACATAGATTTGATGTAGTTACTAATATGTGGTTTGAAATCACTGAAAGAGATGTTAAAATCAGTGAGAGGCTTTGCTAAACCCTGCTTTGCTGCATTGTCTGCTTTGGTTTTACCAGCGACACCTACATGTCCGGGTAACCAGCAAAACACGATATCATATTGGTCAGACATGAGAGTTGTTAACTTCTCACGAAGTTCCAAAATGAGAGGGTTCTTCAACTTGGGGTTGAGTAAAGCACGTAAAGAGGAAAGAGAGTCGGAGAAGATGATCGACTTTCTGTCCTGTGCATTCACGATGCGCTCAAGTGCGAGTTGAATAGCTTTAACTTCAGCTGTGAAAATAGAACTCTGATTCGGTATTCTGATTGAGGTGATATGATCACCAGAAACAACAGCAGCTGATGATACTTTTTCACTATCGTTAGATCCATCTGTATAGATCCTTGTATATACTCTATACCTGGACTTTATTTCGGCATATTTTTGTTTGAACTGCAAGGAATTGGTATCAGATTTTTTGGTAGAAGCAAGGTCGAAAATAATTGTAGGTTTTTTAAGATGCCAAGGAGGAATATGTGATTTACGGTTTTCTTTTATAGAATCAGAATCAATTTTGGCAGACTCCATATGGGATTTGATTCTAATTCCCAATGGAGGAATGTGTTTCTGGTGGCGGTTATAAAATTCAACATTTTGAGGGTCTGAAACACAATTATAAGCAGGATTTGAAGGATTGGCCAAAAGTTTAAACACATACTGGAAAGATAATTTAATTCTACCCTTCTCAAGAGAAGGCTCCTCTGCTTCAACAAGCATCGAGTCTATAGGGGATGTTCGAAAAGCCCCTAGACTAATTCTAATACCACTATTATGAATTGCATCAAGTGGTTTGAGATATGATTTCCTTGCAGAACCGTAAACTATACAATCGTAATCTAACTTTGATCGAACAAGTGATCTATACAGATGGAGCAAAGTTTTTTGGTCAGCACCCCAATCAGTGCTACCAACAACTTTCAGTAGTTCAGTTCTCTCTCACTTTTAACTTTATTTGTTTTATGTGGGAAGTGAAATTCAGTTTCTTGTCAAACAGCATAATTTCACTTCCTTAACAACTTTAATAGGACTACCATCAATTTTCAACTCCGGATCGAGGTGATGTTTCCGAAGTTTGCAAAAATGAACACAATTCGTTTTTGTTTTTGAAAATTTAAAACCGTTTTCGATAGCCCATTTTTGAATTCTTTTTAAACACAGCTGAAGTTTGCGCTCTTTTGCATTCATGTTTTTGCTGCTATAGCATATCAAGAAGTCATCGACTTACAATGACGAATCTACCACATTGTCAATTGCACCGATGATACTATTAATCTTGATTGAAAAGAGGGTAACGGATAAAATACTACCCTGAGGGCCCCCCAATTCCTGCTCGTGAGGATCAGATAACGTTGATCCAACACGAACCTAAAATTGGCGGTCCTTTAAAAAGTTTTCAATAAAAAGAGGCATACGCCCTCTCAACCCCATGTTAAAAAGATCTTTTAAAATCCCATTCGTCCACGTTGTGTCATATGCCTTTTCCAGGTCAAAGAAGATGGCGACCACATGTTCTTTTCTGGCGAAGGCATTTCTTATAAACGTTCCTAGTCTAGCCAAATGATCCACAGTACTTCTCTGGTTTCTGAAACCACACTGAACATTCGCAAGTAGATTGTTCGATTCCAGAAACCAGACAAGTCGACCATTGATCATCCTTTCCATAGTTTTACACAGACAACTTGTTAAAGCGATAGGCCTGTAATTACTTGGGTTGCTGTGATCTTTATCAGGCTTTGGAATGGGAATTACTGTAGCGTTATGCCAAGAAGGTGGAAACTGGCCAGTCACCCATATGTCATTGAAAACTGACAGTAAAAGTTCAAGTGATGATTGTGGCAGATGCTTTAAAATTTTGTAATGTGTTTCATCGGGTCCGGTGGCAGTATCCTTTGCTCTATGCAAAGAGTTATTTAACTCTTCCATCGAGAAAGGTTCGTTATAATCTTCTAAATTGTTGGAGATAAATTTGAGCTTTTGGTTTTCTTGCTGTTTTATTAATTTGAGAAATTCTGGATTACAGTTTTCAGACAACGAATGTTTTGAAAATATGGAGGCCAATTTGTTTGAAATGTCTTTTTTTGATGTGATAAGCGTGTTGTTGTCTTTCAGATATTGCACAGTTGATTTGGTTTCTTTGCCTTTAACTTTTTTAATCATTTTCCCAATTTTGTTGATGGAGGGGGTGGGAGGGTGTTTTGGTTAAGCTTTGAAACATAAGTTTCCAAAGAACTTTTCTTTTTTTGTTTAATCATTCGTCTTGTTTTAGCCCGATTTATACGTAATTTATCTAAATTATTTGTAGATGGTGATTTGTTGAATTCCCATTCAGTTTTCTTGGGATCCTTTATAGCCTGTTTACAATTGTTATCAATCCATGGTTTGGTGAAACGTTTTGGATTTGTCGAGGTTTTATGAATGATTTGGCTTGCAATGTCAAGAAACTCTGTTGTAAAATGTTCGGTCTGGTCAGCACTTTCACTAAATTTCTCCAGTGTGAGGCGTTCCGAACAGAGCAAGATGAAGGTCTCCCAGTCAGCCTTTTTAAAGCTCCACCGGGGCACCCTCCCATCGTCTGCCGGAACCACACTCTCCAACACAACCGGAAAGTGGCCACTCCTGCACAAGTCGCCTTCCACCTTCCAAGAGTAATCGAGAAAGAGGGAAGGGCTTGCAATTGAAAGATTAATTGAAGTATAAGAACCAGATGCGGGGTGCAGATAAGTGTCTGACCCGTCATTAAACAAGCACAAGTCATATTTTGTAAGAAACTCTTCCTCAGTTTTCCCTTTTACATCTTCTTGACTGCAGGCATTACCCCAAAGGGGGTTATGAGCGTTAAAATCAGCCAACAAAATGTATGGGGTTGGGAACTGTTGGACCAGTAGCCCAAGAGCATTCAGTTGTAGGGCTTTACTTGGTGAAACGTAAATTGAACAAAGTGTAACTGTTTTGTCTAAAGTTGGGCGTACCGCCACAGCCTGTAAATTTGTATTCAAAGGTACAGATCTGTGAATGATATCGTCTCTAACTAAAGCAGATGTTCCACGAATATGAAGGTCATTATCATCTGCCCATATATATAAGTATAATGCTTAAAAGCTGAATGATCTTGAGTCTCGGGTTTCTTTAAAAGAGTTTCCTGCAGGCAAAACGCAGCAGGTTTATAATTTTGGCTGAGAAGACCCAGTTCATTAAAACTGGCTCTAAAACCTCGACAATTCTACTGTATTATATTATTTTTGTTTGTATTAGCCATATTTCGATGGAGATTTAGGGAGTGGACGTATGGGCGAAATCGCCCCTGTAGTTTTCTTCGGTGATTTTTTCCTCGGGGATCTATTCTGTGAAGAAATCGGACGTAATTGTTCGAATGTTTCATCGATACAATCACCTACCTCCATTTCCTCAAGACCTTCAAACCTGTTGCGAACAACAGGGTTTTGAAGAACCTTAGGTAATCTGTCAGATAATTGTTTTTGTTTCATTTTTTCTTTTTTCTTTTCCTCTTTTTCTATTTTTTTTAATTTGACTCTGACTCAGATTGTGATGTTGTGATCTTTCTTCTGGTTTAGACTTTGTTTGGTTTTGTTTTGGCACCCGACGTGTAGCACCAATCCATAGTGCTAGGCATCTGACGTGTAGCACCACTCCATAGTGCTGGGCAACTGACGTGTAGCGCCACTCCATAGTACTAGACACCTGACGTGCAGCACTACTCCGTAGTGATGGGCACCTGACGTGTAGTACCACTTCATAGTGCTAGGCACCTGGCGTGTAGCACCACTCCATAGTGCTGGGCACCTGACGTGTTGCACCATTCTATAGTGCTGGGCACATGACGTGTTGCACCATTCTATAGTGCTGGGCACCTATCGTGTTGCACCACTCCATAGTGCTAGGCATCTGACGTGTAGCATCACTCCGTAGTGCTAGGCACCTGACGTGTAGCACTACTCCATAGTGCTAGGCACCTGACGTATAGCACCACTCCATAGTGCTAGGCACCTGACGTGTAGCACTACTCCATAGTGCTAGGCACCTGGCGTATAGCACCACTCCATAGTGCTGGGCACCTGACGTGTTTGCACCACTCCATAGTGCTGGGCACCTGGCGTGTTGCACCACTCCATAGTGCAGAGGCACCTGACGTGTAGCACCACTCCGTAGTGCTAGGCACCTGACGTATAGCACCACTCCATAGCGCTAGGCACCTGACGTATAGCACCACTCCATAGTGCTAGGCACCTGGCGTGTAGCACTACTCCATAGTGCTAGGCACCTGACGTATAGCACCACTCCATAGTGCTAGGCACCTGACGTGTAGCACTACTCCATAGTGCTAGGCACCTGGCGTATAGCACCACTCCATAGTGCTGGGCACCTGACGTGTTTGCACCACTCCATAGTGCTGGGCACCTGGCGTGCTGCACCACTCCATAGTGCAGAGGCACCTGACGTGTAGCACCACTCCGTAGTGCTAGGCACCTGACGTGTAGCACCACTCCATTGTGCTAGACATCTGACGTGTAGCACCACTCCATAGTGCTAGGCACCTGACGTGTAGCACCACTCCATTGTGCTAGACATCTGACGTGTAGCACCACTCCATAGTGCTAGGCACCTGACGTGTAGCACCACACCATAGTGCTAGGCGCCTGGCGTGTAGCACCACTCCATAGTGCTGGGCACCTGACGTGTAGCACCTCTCCATAGTGCTAGGCACCTGGCGTGTAGCACCAGTCCATAGTGCAGAGCAGCGGACATGTTGTACAACTCCATAGTCCTGGGCACCTCACGTGCCGCATCACTCCATAGTGCTGGGCACCTGACGTGTAGTACCACTCCATAGCGCCAGGCACCTGACGTGTAGCACCACTCCATAGTGCTAGGCATATGACGTGTCGCACCACTCCATAGTGCTGGGCAAATGACGTGTAGCACCACTCCATAGTGCCGGGTACCTGACGTGTAGCACCACTCCATAGTGCTAGGCACCTGACGTGTTGCACCACTCCATGGTTCTGGGCACCTGACGTGAAGCACCACTCCATAGTTCTGGGCATCTGGTGCTCCGCCGATAGGATGATCTGTAATCTTGCTGATGCAGAATATTACATTTGTTATGCTGCACTCTAATCCATTTCTATGTTGGTCTCCACGTGCGTTCCCATTCCAGTACTCCTTCTTCTCTGATTTCTTCTCGGAACTCGAGGACGTCGGTCTCGTTCCGTATGATGAATGTCACTTCAATCGGAACTCGCGGACGTCGGTCTCGTTCCGTATGATGAATGTCACTTCAATCGGAACTCGCGGACGTCGGTCTCGTTCCGAATGGTGAATATCACTTCAATCGGAACTCGCGGACGTCGGTCTCGTTCCGTATGGTGAATGTCACTTCAATCGGAACTCGCGGACGTCGGTCTCGTTCCGTATGGTGAATGTCACTTCAATCGGAACTTGCGGACGTCGGTCTCGTTCCGTATGATGAAAGTCACTTCAATCGGAACTCGCGGACGTCGGTCTCGTTCCGAATGGTGAATATCACTTCAATCGGAACTCGCGGACGTCGGTCTCGTTCCGTATGGTGAATGTCACTTTAATCGGAACTCGCGGACGTCGGCCTCGTTCCGTATGGTGAATGTCACTTCAATCGGAACTCGCGGACGTCGGTCTCGTTCCATATGGTGAATGTCACTTCAATCGGAACTCGCGGACGTCGGTCTCGTTCCGTATGGTGAATGTCACTTCAATCGGAACTCGCGGACGTCGGTCTCGTTCCGTATGGTGAAAGTCACTTCAATCGGAACTCGCGGACGTCGGGCTCATTCCGTATGGTGAATGTCACTTCAATCGGAACTCACGGACGTCGGTCTCATTCCGTATGGTGAATTCAAGTACTCATTTGTTATTCTCTGATGGATGGTAATATCTTATCTCTTCCGTATTATTATTTCTGAGTATAAACCCGAAGCTGGGGTTAATCTTAGAACACTGGAATTGTAGATATCTAGTACCTTTTGGTTATCTCTATAGTGCGTATGAACTCTTTTCTAGTTGTGCTCATACATCTCGATGACATCGTCGTCTGAGTCTATCAGGTCTTGGACGAAAATAACAGGATCAGGACCTTAACGGACGGGGGTTCCGGTGGTGGTGGTGGTGGTTCTTGGT
This sequence comes from Pictodentalium vernedei, assembly GCA_031216915.1. Taxonomy (NCBI): domain Eukaryota; kingdom Metazoa; phylum Mollusca; class Scaphopoda; order Dentaliida; family Dentaliidae; genus Pictodentalium; species Pictodentalium vernedei. Next base: position 7,128,037 of record CM062295.1, on the reverse strand, counting down.
GTCTCTTGTTCCTATTTTAGTAGGTGCTGGATGATGGGCGACGCTTTTGTGGCGGTTAACCCTTTACCTAACGTAACGGCCAAAACCGACCAGCGCTATTCTCAAAAATCGCCAATTGATTTTCACTATTTTTTTCATTTTTTTGTCTCAAAAACATAGGTTATGACCCCTCGTTGGAACGAGCTCGTCGAGCTCGTTCCAACGAGGGGTCATAACCTATGTTTTTGAGACAAAAAATGAAACAAATTAGTTATTCAATAATTATTATTTTTTGCAAGTATCGTCTGCTTTTCATGTTAGGTAAAGGGTTAAAATGCATCAGGTTGTCAAACTAAAACTAAGGAAGACCCGGAAATACAACGCTATCCACCTTGTCCGTCGCAACACCTCTGTGATGGCGATTTTCATTCCAATAATCATTCCTGTGAGAAAGATTTGAATTCTCCTCTTGAATCTTGGAGAGACATATTTTTGTGGTGAATTCCGTTGTTGAAATTTATTGGTATCGTGTCGTAATTTTCATTCGGATCAAACATCGTAAAAATAAATAAATAAATAAAACGATTCACTAACGACTCTCTCTCTTTCTCTTTAATCGACTCGCAAACCTAATATTATATTAAAAATGATGAGTTCTGCGACAATGTTTTTATGTGTAGCTACCTCAAAATGTATTCACGAAGTAGTTGGGTTGTTTTTTCCTCGAAAAGATACACCAGGCAGTCTAAGAAGGTACCGTAATGCTTTCGCTCACTCTATTTGGATTCTCTCTTCAGCCCGAAATCGCCTCGTTTTTCGTGTTGAGATGGCGATATTATTATTCGGTTCCGTTTTGCGATGTCTAGGAGATTTCTCGACTCGATGGAACAGGAATAGGAAAAAACCCACATCATCTCTACAAATTTTGATTTTTTTTCCTTTTGGTTCACACTGAACAAAACGGCAATAATTGAAAAATCTGACGGATGTCGAAGGCGCAAATGACGAAAATGAAAGGGGAATCCACCGTCTCTTCAATTCTCCAAACATTTGCCATTGGAGTAACACTGGGGACAGCGGCCATGGTGGTAAACATTTTTGAGGGAGGCGATCTCACGCCGCCGTTCGCATTTTACAAGTTCCAATGGGAAATTTGTAGGGAAAAACAATCTTCGATCTCGAAGTGGACGATCTCGCGATTTCATATTTTTTTTTATTTTCAGGAGAGCAATTTATTCGCAAGCCTACTACCCGCCTTAAAATATTAAGGACGGCGAGAACTAATAGTTTAAAAAATAGTGATTACCATACGAGATTATTCCAAAAGCACACATCTTTTCAGATTTCTGCTATGTTAGTGATCTTTGTACTTCGTGCACATTGCTCATCCCACTCCTTCGGGCCTTGTTGAGGCTCGGGGGTGTATGGGGTCTGTGCAGTTGTCTCACAGATACTACCTTGTTAGCAGCACCAAATGAAATGTACAAATCCCACAAGGCAGAATTCATTAATAGTAAAACTTCATTTTGCCACATTTAGCTTTTGTTAGCTTGAGGAGAGCTAATCGCTCCCACAGGACATACGAGGAGAGCGAGTTTTACCCCTCTTACACTTATAAGAATGCCAGGCCTGTATTTTCTGCTCCCCTCTGGATTAATCTCTCTGCGAATACCAGCCCAGATGAACATTGGGCTATTTTTTTAAGCTGGGTTAGAAAATTGTTCTAACTAAATTCACATTGCTTTCGAGCATAATTTTTTGCTGGACTGAAACTAAATTTTTTTTTTTTTGGGGGGGGGGCTTGAGTACTCAGATTTACACTTATCACATCAATAAACTGATACAGATATGTTTTATATTTTCTTTGGTTTAGTTCAAGGCATTATCTTTGCACATTTATACTGCATCAATGTAGACATCCTGTCCAATTCCTTCGTAAAATGCGATCTCATTCACACGAAAAAAATTGCACTTTTTTATTTCTTGTTCTCTTCTAATTTTCAGCACGCAAATGGCGCACGGAGGACAAGGCTCTGAATCTGGAGGTTTGGTACTAATTGATGATATAGTGGACGTTGCTTCAGCATTGTCCGAAATAAAAAGCCAAGAAACACTGGCTGTTCGCAGTGAAGGTGTAAATTTAGGACGACGATTCGGCGAATTGACAATATTAACAATTGCAACACCATCGAAAGTGTACATTTTCGATACACTTAAACTCGGAAAGGCAGTGTTTGATGATGGTTTGAAAGAGCTACTTGACGATAGCACGAAGGATAAACTATTGTTTGACTGCCGTCGTGTTTCGGATAGCCTTTGGCACCAGTATAATGTAAAGCTTTCCGGTGTCATAGATCTACAACTTCTCGAAGTCATGACTCGATATTTCGTTGCGGTTGTGCCTGTCAATGGTTATCTTAAATGCTTAGAAAAATATAACTTAAACGGAGACTTGATACGGACTAAGAAGAGACGCAAAGAAATGTTGGATACAACCGGGAGAGAATGGAAGGAGAGACCAATTCCTCGTGAGTTGCTGACATATTGCAAGGCTGATGCTTTTGAACTTTTTGAGTTGTATGACACACTAAAGAGAACAGATATGAACTTAACTCGACTTAAAGTTGCATCAGAACGATATGCAGGTTTTTTTCGAGACAAACCTTCAAGACGTGAAGACATGTACGAGAATAATGGATTCCTACCACTTGATATAATTCTAAAGGAAGGCAGTCTGGAATTTCCAGTCGAATCAACGAAATGTGCTTCTTGTCAACGTTTGTTATCGACTGAACACTTCAGTCAAAACCAACTATGGAAAGAAAATCAGCAATGCAAGGTATGTGAACGAGTCACTTTGCAAGCTTCTGCTTGATGATGAGAAAACTACTACTAGTTAATTAGATTAAAATTGACAGTGAAATATTGTGACATCATTGATAATGATTATGTTTATCAATATGAATTTTTATTATTCATAAGAATATTTTTCTTTTTGTATATTCATCGAAGTGATGCTCTTGAATCAAAGGTGCTGGGAAAGCTTGTAAAAGATAATTGTCTGGCATCTGTTAAAATTACAGCAGTCATCTAGCGACAGATGAGGTGGGGGAGTGTCACGCTCCCTTTCCCAGTAAACATCATGTTTTCCAATGGTTGGAAGTTCAAAGAAATCACTTTCCGCAATGTTTACAACTTTTCTGATCAGCCGATTTGAATTTCCAACCCATTATCACAGTTGTTTCGACTGCGATCGGAGATCGGTTGCGATTACAAAAATTAAAATTAAAAAAGTTTTCTGTGGGAAACCCACTAACCCCTCCCCATTCATTATCGAAAAGGAGATACCCCAATTCATCCTTTCCCCAACACGGCCCTGCGGCACTCGGAAAATGCTTATGGCACGTATTGCTTGGACCCCAGCCTCAGTTAAAAGCTAATTGATCCCCGCCCCCTCCCCCATTTAAAACCTCTATCTACGTTTCCGATTACAGGGCTGATGCATGGAAATTTAATTTTGTTAAGCTGTAGAATGTAGAGCGATTTTGAGGTACTGGAAAGATAAGTTCTGTGTAAAATTGTCTTAAGATCAGTTGAGGAGTCCGATTCGATTTCGAAACTTAAGTTGCTTCTCCATTAGATTTGAAATCCGTCACCCGAATCATTTTCTAGAACATAGCTTGGTATCAATCATCTACGCCGTGTCCCAAAATATATAGACCAGATTCAAATTGTACATAAATAATGCTAAAAATAAAGGCTGATTGAAAATACAGCTAAATTAATATAAATCAAATTTAAAAGTTCGCTTCTTTCTGTGTTGAGCACGTTGTGCAGTTGATGCGATGACACATTGAGTATTCCGAAATGGACCCGATCGCAGCAGTTTCTTCAAGAAAAATTAACCTCTCTCTCTCTCTCTCTCTCTCTCTCTCTCTCTCTCTCTCTCTCTCTCTCTGTTTCTCCCCCTCCCCCTCTCTCTCTTTCTCTCTGCCTCTCTCTTGCTCATGAGAATTTCACGTTGCCCGCGAGTGCAACAAGACGTCATCTACAATGCAATCACGGGGCGATACATTAGAAGATGCCGTGCGAGTTGTGGACGAATTAGAAATTCATAGCCCTTTTTCGTAGCCAAGCTTGCATCATGCATGCAAAAGCCTCAGGGACACTCTATGTGTTCAACTTCATGCATTGCTAACTTTATTGAAAAAATAATAACGCTGTGACTACTGACGAAATTCTACGAACTGAGCGGAAAACACTAAATAAAATTGCTATTCATTGCCGTCAGTTCGATTGGACCGCCTATCAGAGATTCGGATGAAATCGAAAAGGCTCCATGGTGAAGGAGAAGAAACCGTCGTATTTATGTACCACTTGGCAGTTTAAAGAAATGTAATCTGGTTTTATCTAATATAAAGTATACGAAATACAAAGCATTATACAGGATTACCACCAACATAGAGATGAATTTACATAGATGACAACGGTACGTTGTTCTTAACTCAATTAATAATTGTCCGATCGTATGAATGTTTGCTTTTTCCACGTCCATTCATTACAATAATTGTGAGCGTGTCCAGCAGTGGCAATTAAAATGTATTTGCTGCAGGTATGATGTCAAATTGTGAACTAGATACACCAAAACAATGATTTGTTACCGTCCACTAAAATCTGACTAAGCAAGGATACATTTATTATAGAAATAGATGTGAATTAATGTACAATTTAGTATTCACGTACGTTGTTCGCACTAGTCCCTCTTCGCGTATTTGATACCGCGTATATCAACCTTTGCTTAACATACTAAAACTTTCACCTCACAAAAAGTTAAAATGACTGCAGTGAGCTCCATGGTACATTATGTGTCATCTCACACACCTACGCCATTGGGCCAAGGAGAGGCGTTAATATAAGTTGCATAACTTGTTCGCCAATCCTTGTAAAACAAATAAGATTAAATAAAAAAAAACATTATAGTTAAATCAGCCTAATTTAAATTATAAGAATTGAAGTGAATTATCTGTGATTTTATAGGCGTATGTAAGTAGTATAGTTCGTATGTTTGAGGTCCATTCTGGGGGATCTCATCGGGGGATCTCATCTGACGTCATAGTCACGTGACCTAGTGCCGCCATATTGTGTTGTCATGGTAACCCGCGTGAGCGGCCATGTTGTGACGTCATCTCCATAGTGATACGTGGTGTGAGTGCGCATGCGTAGTGCATGTTGTTAGGGTGATACGGGTTTCCGTCGTCCATTTTGTATACAGGAGGCCGCCATCTTGGTTTCTATGGTAGCACGTGATTGCTATGTTACCCAATTTTTCTGCAATAGGGCGGGGTATGTTCGGAGGGTGTGTTCCTTTGTAGAAGAGTAAATCTAATTGCCACGAACAACCCGACAATCCATCCAAATCACCAAAATCCACCCGAAATCACCGAAATTGACTTTATTTCCCCATTTTATCGGTGTAGTGCTATAGAACCGAGAGGGTATCGGGGGTGCATTCGACTGAAGTGGAGTAATTTTCTGGTTCGGATTTTCCCAGAATCCTCATTTAATTACCCAAATAAACCCGTCAAGTTGTATTATTTCGAATTCTTTAAGAAACCTTTTTTTTTGGATCCCATGACGTGTTATTTCCCTATTAAGAGTAGCGCGTAATACCGAGGGAGTGTGTTCGTTTGAAGTGGAGTAATGTTCCCATTTTTTTTGGATCCCATGACGTTTTATTTCCCTATTAAGAGTAGCACGTAGTGCTATAGGACAAATTTACCCAGAAATCCATTATTCAAATTACAAGTAGGACCCATATGTGTACATGAAGGCCATGAAGCTAAGTTCCACCATATACTCATATGAGGATCTACCCAACAGATGTGTCGTACGAGGTCTAATTTACTATCCCTCATTTTGATTTTTCTTTGTACTTCGATGGAAAGTTTAAAAAAATAACAACACTAAATATAAATTTAAATTTCTTTTATTCAACAACAAAAATACATCTTTTTATGGTATGTAGATTGTCAGATATTCATAAACAGTCTTTCTGGAGATTGGACTAATTCTGAGTGGTTTACAGCAGTGCTGAGCACAGGCACAAATGGTTACATGGTCGCGGAGAGACATTGGCTTCAGCAAATAAACACACACTACATTTTGTCCTCCGTGAATCTTCTTCTTGAAATGATGTGTCCATTTCTTCTTCTTCGATGGCCATTTCTTCTTCTTCTTTTTCAACGTCCATGAATTCAGGTGGTAAATTATGAAAGTAATAACAGTCTGGAGAATATTTTCTGTGTTCTTCTATAACATCATCTTCTGTTTCCCAGAAACGAACAATAATACCACAATGAAAACATTGAGTTCTGTCTCCTGTCCCCAAATAAAAGAATCCAGCTTTTGTCAGTTCATTCGGGGTTTTCACACTTTCACTTTGTAACATGAATTGAAATGTCTTGAGACGATTTTCCTCCAATGCATACTTGATGTGTTTTGGTGGTCTTTGTTCTGTTTTCTTTATTATTTTTTCTTCTCCACGTAATAACTGCTCCAGTACTGGTGGCGGGACATCACGAAAATACGTTTCGAATGAAACGCTCATTCTCTCTACAAAGTCTCTTGGATTTCTTGTTTCTTGGTTTCTTGATTGATAATCGTTCAGTGCCATCTTGATCAAACATGGTATAGTGAACAGTCTTCAATCATTTTTATCTTCATTCTTCTTTGGTTTTCTTTCTCTTTTTGGTTTGGGTTCTCCTATTTCAAGACTTCTCTTCTTTGCAATGTCCACTGCTTTGGTCAGTTGTTCCCAATCTCTGGTGGTAAACTAGAACCCAACGTCGTTCTTGAACAGTTGAATCTGTAAATCGTTGTTAAGTTTGAAGACGGTCACATTAGTAGACATCCTTCTTCTTTGGCTGTCGAAACACAAATGAGCTGAACACCAAGTGCACCAGTTTTTATAGTTTTCCTTCAATGCAGCGACATCTAGTGGCTGGTTTCCTCTATGACGTCATTAACCAACAGATCATTATCCGTTAGATCAGTGGTAAACATGTTGGATATGGTTTCCATCGGTACACCGCGACAGCGATGTTTCAAGTAAAACAGACAGTATTGTCCACACACTGGTAATAGTCCTTGAAGGCGTTTCATATTATACTTCCAATATCTGGAATTCTTCTTCAGAAAATTCTCGAATGGTCTGTGTTGTGGTGGTAATCCATAGGAATCAAAGTATTCTGCGTTGTGGTGACTCACAAAGAGCCACCAAATGTTCTCCTTTTCTGTGGTCTGGATCCGTGTTGACTATCAAAGCCACTGGTCTGTGATCTGGTAATGTTCTTGGTAATTTGTTTCTTGAAAATACACCCAAACATATTTTCTTCAAACAACTATCTGATCGAAGTGCATTCTCTAACTGCAATGTGTTCATGTTGAGTAATCGAAGATTACTTGTCTATTCTTATCCACTTCTATGATGTTCTGGAATTCTGCATACAACCAGTACGTTGATTGTGGTTGGTAATGGGTTTTCGAAATGGACTTCTAGTCTCAAGTTTCCTCTCCTCACCAGATTGAAGTGTTGTCCATGTGATAGATCTGGAGTCAGGTCGAATACGAATAGGGTGTATCCATTTATGTACTCTTCTCGGCTGATGTGGTTTCCTTCATTCTCATACATTTGTCCAGTTCCTTGGAACAGAGTTGCATAACATCTCGCCACTTCTTGTTGTTCGAATCTAGGTTGTAATGGTTTGGCTGGAATCTGCTGCCCATCCACGTACAATGCCAAGTAATTGATTTTGTAGTTCTTGAAATTATATGGATTCTTTGAAAAGTTTCCATTGAAAGCATCGTTGTCTACACATCCCACTACGATGCGTTTAGGTAGTTGGCCTAAAAATAAGTTTTCTTGTGTAATGCTCAGATTTCCTTTCGGCACTGAAAACACCTTGGTTTCTACACGGTCGATAGGATATTTTGCAGTTGCTTTTGTTAGTGCTTTCTCGTGAGCCATTCTCACGAATGATTGGAGTCTCTCTTTGCGTACAAACATGGATACATCTAGAATTTTGATCTTGTATGTAGCGGTATCGGCCATCAATGCAAAAGCATCTTTGGCTCTATTCATTTTAACATGAACATTAACTCCATTCAGCAAGTAACGAGTTTGGAAAAACATGTCCAAATGTAATCTTCCAGTCATGTCCACGATTTTACTTTTCTCTATAAATTTCTTTCGAAGAAGACATCCCTTGTTTTCATCTGTCAAATCTTCCATGTGTCCGGCCGTATCCTTGTACCATAATGCATTAGTCAGTTGTGACTTCTTGGCAGCTGGTCCATAACTCAACAAAGTTTCTATGAAAGCTCTGTAGTGATAAGTGTTGTTGGAAGGAGATACCAGTTTTTCATTCAAGCTGATATCGATTTGATTAAATAAGGAATGCATCCATAAATTGACTGGGCCCACTTTGGCATCGGGTGCAATTGAGGCCCCATTGGAATCTACAACCGTTGCTTTAACATACAAGTATGTCTGTGCCAAATTCAAATAATCATCTCCTAATCCTGCAATGTGGAATTCTATTGGACCACTGTTTCCTATGGTCGCCAAAGGCCTGTGTTCTACCCATTGCCCATGTTCCACTCTAGTCTGTGTTGGTGGTATGGAAAACAAATCGAGTTCGCTGTTGACACACTCACAAGATTTTTCGTTAATGAGAGACATCATGCACCGAGATGGTCTTGGGTCTGAACAGTTCTCCTTCTTTTTGTCGATTTGCTAGTTTTGCGTGGTGCGGGCCTTTTTATACTTTTCCTGCCGGGTGGTTTAGAACCACCAACCACTTCATTCCAAGCTCCTGCACCAGTCTCTTTGACTATTTTGATTGCTGCCTTTTTTACATTTTTCCCTTCAATGACATCTTCGGCAAAGGCTGCTCTTTTTCTCAATAACTGTTTTCCCACGGTCCTGGCTGTAGTTTTCAATAAAGGTAACACTATATTCTTCAGTCCTCCCAATATACTTCCCAAACCATATCCTCTCTGTATTTGAGCTCCAGAAAAAGCCGGTAGACCGTTTCCAGCTTGTTTCGTGTAATATTCTTCGTATAATTTGGACTTACAACAGTAAGTCATGTTTATGTGAAATGAAGAGATCTACGATTTCTGAAATGAAGTGTCACTGTCACTTTCCCGAACTCGAATGGTACTATGGCTCCTGTGTCACCCCTTATATACACCTGGACGGTACTGAATTTTTTTCGTTCTACTGGTACATAATACACATTCTCAAATGTTTTAGAGATGATATCCCCATATTTCCCACGCACGGGTACGATACGAAGAAGTGGTATTCTTGTATCTCCTACGACTTGGTCACGAACCAAGTCACAATATACATAGAGTGAATAAAATCCTTGGTTGACATCGGCAACTCTGGAAGAATTGTAAGTTCCTGATTTAAAAACACACTCATTAAATCCCAAAATATTTTGAAGAGTAGGGCTCAATGACCACGACTCCATCACGTACCGTGATACGAACTTTACCAGTCACTCTATCCAGTTCAAAAGCTACTTTATCGTGACGAGGCAAGAGTAATTCTTTAACACCATTGATAGCTCGTATCACATCAATGGGATCCGAATAACGACCTTCCTTGAGAGTAAGTCGGTAATTCTTTTTCGAAGACCAGAACACTGTAACGAAAGCTTCTTCTCCACGAATATTGAACCAAGTATTTGGATACTGAATCTCTGCCAGACCTACATCCCATTCTCCCGTGAGATTCACTTGTTGTAATAACTAAGTGGTGTACGCAGTCAACGTGTTTTCTGGAAACACGTTCATAGAACTATTACTTGGTAGAGTCAAATAAAACATTACTTTTTCTTAATGGTTGGATTTGGTAACAAATATCCTATGCTACTATTCAAGAGAGCAGTCCACAACTTGCTGTCTGTGTTTTCGAGAGTGAGATTAACGACACTGGTAATGATGATGATATACAAAATGATTATTTGTGAAAAATAAGATATCTCGCTCCTTGGAATTCTTTTACCAAACAGAGGCCAAGAACCGTTCGATCCTTCTTCCATTTTGAAGAAACTTCAGAGGTTCACTTCCTTTTATAGGTGAGCTGACTCTGTTTGATCCACGAATTGAACGAAGTTGGGTATCCTAACCACTTTACGAACAATTCCCTTTTCTTACCTCGCCCACGTTTCTTGAGTACGTTTTCGATTTTGTAAATAGTTTGATGTGAAACTCGCTGAAGCTTTTCAGTGTAGAATGACCCTTTCAGTATTTCTCCATTATCATCTTGTAAGATGTATGTGACTGGATGTCCTTTCTTGATGGCTACTACTGTGAATAACTCTTCGATCCAACTGGGCAAATAACCTTTCTCAAAAGTTTTCTTAACTTTATTGATTCTCATTCTGTCTCCTACTTTGTACTTTGGTGTCTTGTGTTTTATGGGTTGTCCATACAACCTTTGCCAAACCTCTTCTTGATTTTCAAAGTTCACGGCGATGGGGGCTATACCTATACTGCGATGATGAGAATGATTATATGATTTCACCAAGTTTTGAAGTGGAAAAGTTAGTGTATTGTTCTTGTTAAAATATTTCCACATTTCAGTTTTCAAAGTTCTATTAAATCTTTCTACTGTGGAACATTTTGTTTCCACATTTTGTGTAGTGAAAAAGTCGACTTTGTGATCTTTGAGAAAATTCTGAAATTTTCTGTTTAGAAATTCTTTGCCTTGATCAGTTTGTAATTTTTCTGGTTTACGACCTTGTTTGAAAATTTTACTAAAAGCTTTCACGATGGAATCACCAAGTTTGTTTTGTAATGGTATCACCCAAGCATATTTACTAAACACATCTATACATGTCAACAAAAAATTTATGTTTTTGTTGAATTTACTTATGCTTGAAACATCTACCAAGTCAGCTTGCCATTGTGCATCTATACCACTAACTATTACTTTTCTTCTAGGAAATGTACGACGAACAGGTTTGTGAAGAGTGTATGTGTCTTGAGTCTCTAACCATTTTACAACTTGTTTGGTTTTTTTCTTGGACGCTCTACGAAGAGCGTCTACACCACCAAAACTACCAGGCGCTTCAGAATCATAGTACAATGCTTCCATGACTGCCTTGTTCAAGTGTCAACTCTATTTATACCTTTTTTTCTGTCCACTTTGGCGTTTCTGTTTTCTTTGGTTGTTTTGGTTCCGACTTTATCGATGCCTGTTTCATAAATTCCCAACGTTCTTTATGACCAATTAATTCTTGGGGTATGTTACTATCTCTCAAAGCTTCGGCCAACATTTCCCATCCCTTTGGTTGGAAAGATTTTCGTCTTCTAAGTAAATCGTTTAGAAGATCTGTTACATTCGACCCTACCACTGTTTGATCTTTGTAGACTAATTCACCCTTCTCATTCCAAGATATATTTGGGTCACTTCTAATACGATTCAACAACAACTTTCCCTTTCTCTTCATTGTCATAGGTACAGAATCGAGAATGTCTTCGTCTTTATTATCTTTCTCGAATTCGACTTTAATTGGTCGAGGAGCCATTACCTTTTGTTGAAATGTCAAGTATCTTTGTAAAATTTGATTATATTGAGTCATCTTTTCATCAGCCGAAAGAAAAGGGGCATCGAGAATATCTCTCATTTCTCTATCCAGTGATGAAACAGCCAGTTCAATTGGTTGTCTTGGATTCTCTTGTAGACGTTCCAATAACCTTGGTTCTACCAAAGCCATCTTCTTTGCATATTCCATCATCCAAATATACCTTTAACAGCACCCAATAGTACAGGAGGTAGCAATGCCCCCAAGAATCCCCCTTTCTGCAAGATTTGTCTCCTCTTTTTGTCAGAGGTACCTTTGTTTGCCACTGCCCTCACTAGTTGTTTCTGACGAACGAGTTTGGTTCTCTGAGCTTTGGTCAGAGGTACTGCTCCCTTCAGTATATTCGAGGCACAGTCACACAAACAAGTTATCAATTCTTTATCTGCATGTTTTAGTATGGATTTGACGAGTGCGGGTTTCGATTTAATAAGAACCTTGAGAAGAGCGATGTTGCGCTTGAGACGGTCAGACATGCTTGTGACTCGAGTCAGACTTGTTACTCCCCTTTTATACTTTTCGGAGGTACACATATTGGGTTTCCCCAGGAAAAAATTGACTTCTTAATCTCATGTGTTCAGGAGTATCTTGTTAGAGATCTATTAAAAGGTAACCATATGGTGTCGAAGTGGCATCTTCGAAAACTTCTCTCAGAAACTTGGAATGACCAGGATACATTTGTGCTGCCAAGTGTGAGATCTGAGAACGATCCCTAGGATTTTTAAACAAGATCATGTAATGACTATTGAGAGCTACAGTCCTATGGACTTTATTTTTATCGAATAAATTTTGAACAATGTAGATCACACTAATGTTACGGTGATGACTACCTTTAGTAAATAATCTAGACACTCGAACATCTGCATCGAGCATCAGATCATCCAATATGACTAAACTATCAGATTTTAATTCTTGAGGGAGACCCTCTACGAATTCTACTTGGGGTAAAGTATTGTATAATGGTTGCCATTCACTATAACAACAAATGATGTGACTTGGGACAGGTGATATAATATTTTGAATGTTTTGAATAACCCGATTTACAAAGGATGATTTACCACTACCCGTGGGACCACACAATAAACAAGTGAATGGATGCTTCCAACGAGGATCCATCTTTGTTGTTCTATGTGGGTACTACTTCCCTTTTATATCTTTTGGGGAGGTGGCCCCCACTGAACGTGGGGACTACTCCCCCTTTTATACCTTTTGGAGAGGTGGTCAATATGAACCGTCATCCAAAAAATATTTAAAATTGGTGGCCCTCTGACTTACTGGCTGGGGACAGGTTAAGTTTGTTTGATATTTGTCAAGAAGATAAACATCAAATAACTTAAGCGTCATTACCACCTTTTTTTCTTGTTTCTTCATTTTATACTTTTTTTCTTCTTTTTTTTCTTTTTTTTATAAAAATCATCTATTTACAACATCTATTTACATCTTCAATTAGAATCCAATTGTAACAGGTTTCTTGATGGTCATAAATTCAATCACCAAATCCATAATACAAGTCTCTGTTCATTTGTGAGAGGTTTCTCGAACATATCTTCATATTCTTTCTGTATTGGTGGTGGATTCATTCCAGAAGTATTATGGTGCCACAGTAGATGAACATCATTCTTGTTAACTCTTTCAAGTGCGTCACTAAAACATGTTATAATCTTCTTTTCTTCAGACATCATTAGCCATACATTATGCTGAATCTGACTTGGGTGATCGACTATACATCCATAGCATTTTTCTTTCATTACAGCGTCAATGTTCTCTTCGGCATAATGAGCATATGCCAAGCAAAGTTCATGCTGCAAGCGAACTTGCCTGAGTTTACTATCAATTTCATCAACGATCAATGGTCGTGGTTGGGTTATTCTCACTGTGATCTTCTTCTTCTTCCTCAAAGGTGGTTCTTGATTTGGTTTTTTGAAGTCTTCATGGTTAGTAGGTTTAGTGTCTTCAGTTGAAGTTGTTTGTTGGGTTTTGATGTCTGCATCTACTTCTTCTATTTGAGATTTCAAGGCATTCCATTCTTCTAAAGAAAGAGCAATACCAGTCTTCGTAGGATAAGGTCTCTGGTCTTTTCCCTCAAAGTATCTTCTGAGATGAATCTTCAGTTCACCCTGGTACTGGGTGACGTTAGCATAAGTCTGCTTGGTGCCAATTCGGAACATCTTCTCTGGTCAATGGTTCGATCGTGAATGATGCCAAGTCCATGCTTTGCCTAATCTTATATATCTTTGAGGGACGTGATTGAAAACATCACACCAATTCAACAAATTTTGATTGAGTTTTTGATTCTTGGTTGGGGTTTGTGTTTGTTTCCTATAGGATTATAGGTTAAAGTTGGAAAATTTAGAAAATTAGTATAGAAAGTAATGGGAAAGAAACACAATGAGAATACAGAAATCTGATTGGTTGATTAACTTCGATCTGATTGGTCAGTTTGACGATCAAACTGCAATCTTGATCCTTAAACTGTAGGATATGGCCCTCTGCATTTTATACTGGCTTGGGACAGGTCAAGCTACAAACCTCTGTCCAATGGAGATAAGTCAAATAGCTCGAGTGCATTCCCACCCCCTACAGTTCGTATCCTCTTTGAGGGATTTTTTTTTTGTTCATCAAAAACGAAAACGAAAACAACATGTCCAACTTAGCAATTTAGTTTTTCTATCATAAAAAATTTCTCATTTTCTTTTAAATATTCACAACAGAGAATTTCTTAGTAATGATGATGATGATTTATTCCTTTGGTTATACAATAGGGGTAGCCTAAAAGACACCAGGAATCAACTTTAAAAAAAATGAAATGAAACTAAAAAGTAAAGAAGTATCATCTGGTTCCAATAGGTGTAACCTAAAAGATACCATGAATCAACATGTTTTAAAAATAAATGGAACTAGAAAGTTTTGAATGAAACTAAAAAGTTTTGAATGAAACTGAAAAGTAAAGAAGTATCATCTGGTTCCAATAGGTGTAACCTAAAAGATACCATGAATCAACATTTTTTAAAATAAATGGAACTAAAAAGTTTTGAATGAAACTAAATTTTGAATAAAGAAGTATCATCTGGTTCCAATAGGTGTAAACTAAAAGATACCATGAATCAACATTTTTTAAAAATAAATTGAACTAAAAAGTTTTGAATGAAACTAAGTTTTGAATGAAACTAAAAAGTAAAGAAGTATCCTCCACTTCCAATAGAGTTAGCCTAAAGTATATCAGGAACATGATGATGATGAAGATAATGATGAAAAAACTCTCTGTATTAGAATAAATAAAAAAAAATTGAAAAATCTTTACACTAGAAAAAATGTATTGCCTTGTAAGACTTGCCATTTAGAATTTTTTTTTGAAGACTGCCATATAGGACTTTATGAGGACTGCCATAAAGGACTTTAGAGAATGCCATATAGGACTTTATGAGGACTGCCATAAAGGACTTTAGAGAATGCCATATAGGACTTTTTACTTTGAGAAAAAACTTGCCATATAGGACTTTATGAGGACTGCCATAAGGACTTTAGAGAATGCCATAAAGGACTTTTTACTTTGAGAAAAACTTGCCATAAAGGACTTTATGAGGACTGCCATAAAGGTCTTTAGAGAATGCCATATAGGACTTTATGAGGACTGCCATAAAGGACTTTATGAGGACTGCCATAAAGGACTTTAGAGAATGCCATAAAGAACTTTTTACTTTGAGAAAAACTTGCCATAAAGGACTTTATGAGGACTGCCATAAAGGACTTTAGAGAATGCCATATAGGACTTTATGAGGACTGCCATAAAGGACTTTATGAGGACTGCCATAAAGGACTTTAGAGAATGCCATAAAGGACTTTAGAGAAAAACTGCCATAAAGGACTTAGAGAATGCCATATAGGACTTTATGAGGACTGCCATAAAGGACTTTAGAGAATGCCATAAAGGACTTTAAAAATTTGATGAGCCTAATATGATTGAGTAGACCACCTAAAAACCATTTCGATTTTTTTAGGAATTTTTTGGTCAACTAAATAGAACTTTTTTGTAGGCAAAAGCTAGACTTGGTTCAGGTTGTAGAAAAATATGACACTCACTCAATTGTTTCTTCTTTAAATCTCTAGTGGTATGGTGCTAACTCCATCTTCTAAAACTCTTCATTTTGGGGAGAAATATGATAGTCCATCTCTGCTCTGCTGGTAGGTATACATAGTGTTCTCATTCATCACAAATCCTCGGTTGATGCCAGATCCACTTTGTTGAGTCTTCAAAACTTGCAAATATCTGTCTTTCGTCAAATCATTGTGGCGTTTGCTGATTCCCTTACAACTGAATTTATTGGTGGCACCGAAACAATAATATGTTTTACTACACAGTCCAACAATACCAGTTCCTTGCCATTCTACCTTAAACAAGCCTGGAGTTCTCCTGTCAAAACGCTTTCTTTCTTGGCAGCATGAGGGTGACAGCCATTCTGTGCCTTCTAATTTGGTTTTCACATAATCATCTCTGTGGAAATCACAACACTCTGGTGGAAACCACTTGTGATTCTCTTTGTAAAATTCTACTCTCTTCTCTGGTTTCACTAATTCATCTATGGATGGTGACGAGGTACATATATATGCAGAATCTGTGTCAATTTCAGCATATTCGAAATCTTGGCGGTTGATAAAAGTATCGATGACATCATAATAGAACTGAAGCATCAGGAGTTTCGCATACTGGTAAACAAAGAATCCGATGTGAAGTGGCAGATCCAACTTGATGGTCTTCTTGTTGAGTTCGACTTCATATAATGTTTCATCTAATGGATTCAAGGCTCTGAAGGACATGTCATTTACAGCTTTGGTGACTTCTTCGTCGTCGCAATAGCACACACGTCGATGCTTCTCTTTGTTGGTGACGGTTTTGCCATATCCCGAATTTCCCAACAGCTTCATGGTGTCGGCAACGATCGACTTGTCAGGGTCAACATCTCCTTGTCTTCTTGCTTCAGATACATCATCTCCAAATTTTTCAAAACATCTTGGTTTATATTGGATAACTCGATAGACGTGATCACCTTCAATAACATGCTGGAGGTACCACTGCAGTAAAGGGGTTGCAAACAACATTTTTTCCGCTCCATAGCTTCCGATCAAACTTCTACGGGGTTTCTTCGTGATTCCATTCTTCTCGGCAAAGGACTTCATGTGTTCACCAATATCATCTATGGAAATATCTGTATTCTTGAAGATAGGTGTCATCTCTTCTAAGTACTCTTTCAGGTGATCTGGTACATGTATATCACATTCGACTAAACCAAACAGTTCACCGGACTTCACTTTGTTCAGTATTTCTTCCTCTGTCATCGCACCATCTATTTTGTCTGAAAAGTTCTCTTTCAGGAAGGCTTTGAGTGTGGCATCGGTCTTCTTCATCTCTCTCCACTCACACTCCCAGATTTCAATAAGTTTATAGCCCAAATCGGTGATGTACTTTGCATTGGTACGGGTGTCTTGTAGCAGCTCTTTCATCGGTTTATCTCTGACTTCATTATGGATGATAGGAAGGCCATTCTTATCTTTCATGCAGGTATGTCCGTGCCAGAAGCAGCCATGGAATTGGTATACAGTCTGACTCTCTTTGCACCAACCACCAACAGGCAACTGTCTTCGACCAATCATTTTTTCAGCTCCGTTAAACTGATGTCTGATGTGGATGTCATCTCTCATTGATAAAAACTCTAACCATTGTTCAGCCATTTTACCATACTTCATTGGATGTTCTGGTTTAAACTGGTTTTCTTCACGACGTCTAATACTCCAACCCGTTGGCATCTCTTGCATTAGGCACCAAAGATATAATGCATTCGCATCAAAGCCTATAATACTTCCACATGGTTTTGCTTCTTTGCCATATTTTGTTTCTCTGATTCTAGTAACATCTTTCTCGTGGTATCGGTTGAAGATAATTGAAGGTCCACCAACGATATTATCTTTCACCAAGTGATGCAGGTCTTTGTTTTTCTGGTCAAATAATGTGAAGTAAGTGTCATCATTCATGGTCTGGAACAGGTATTTCAACGTGAGGCCCGGAACACTGATACCATCTTTAAACATGTCGATGTGGCGTTCTTGGTAGAAAGTAAACTGGTTGTCAACTGCTTCAAGGAATGGTTTTACATCTCGGTTATTATACCAGATCAGAAAATCACGGAAAGTTGTCATCTCCAGGTCGTTCCATACATGCTGGCAGTACTGGTATTCTTCATTGGATATATTTTCTTTCTTGAGAGAACTGTAGAAGACTTCATGGTCTGGTAGGTGGTCTTGATCCAATTTGTTCAAGCTGTCGATCCATTCATATGGTAAAAATCCCTTCGTCACGGAGCAGCCAAATGCTTTCAAAAACTTGTCATAGCTGAATCCTGGAGCGAGGTAGTTGCAAATATCAACAAACTTGAAAGATTCTGTCGAGACGCACATGTAGTTATTCGATTTCTTCACTGCAAACTTGAGTGGATTCTGTCTCTTCAGGTATGTCATCAGTTCACGCTTGACTACATTCATATCATATTTTCCAGAGTTGAATCCGATGACGGGCATCTCTTGCAGGTAGTCTTGAAATTTCTTCTCCAACTTTTGTAAAGGGTGCATCTTGGATGTATCTTCTCCAGTAGCTCTGGCTTCCGCTTCCAGCGTTTCATCAATGTTCTGTCTGAGTTTAAACAAGGTCCAAGCATGGTAGGTCTGCATCAGTTGGTGGCAATGAGATGAAATAGCTGTGATGTATGTCATCATTTCTTCAACAAGTTCTTGAGAATTTCCATTTGTAATAAAACATTTCGGTTCTTGGTATTCTGGAACATTACTACATACACTAACACTCAATGGTCGGTGTTCTGCTTCCCATATCAGTTTATCACTGTCAGCAGGTAGACTGGATTTGACAAAGTAACTTTCAAAATCAAACGTTGCACGGTATGGATAAAACTTCTTCTCTTCAGATACTTCTATACCTTCATCTTCTAACAGATCAAATATGGACTGGGATGGATGGTATACACCGCCAACATACTGGTAATTTACTTCATCTGTACAGGTTTTCTCGTGACGATTGAGTAGAAATCCATTTTTCCATAATTTGCCGCATTTGCGGCATTCAAAGGATTTGCAGTATTGGTCTATATCGATGATGTAGCTAAAATGGTTCTTGTAAACGTTCACATACATGGTATCTTCATACTTTCTGTGAGATCTCTTTACTAATTTGGCAACAATTTGGTCATCATCATTCTTGACAAGTTCATATACTTGGATATTTACTTCAAAACATTTCTCCAAGTCAGGTAATTCAGCTAAAGTTACTCCACGGAATTCATTCTTTGGCTTCTTTGTATACTTGTTGTACATGGCATCTGTTGTATTATTCAATGTGTGTGCTGTGGAACCACTCCATAAAGCTAAACAGCGGAAAATACACAGGTTATCATCATAATAAAACTGGCGATGTTTATCTTTCACCAAAGCATTTATTGCTTTGTTCTGGAGAATGTAGTCAGGAAGATCTTCTACCATTCCAATTGGGTGGTCTTTCAGCTTATTCACATAAAATGTGACGTTGGTAACTCTCTCCACAAGCCATTTGGTGTTGGGTCGTTTTAATTTGGCCCATTCCAGGATATCTTCTTCCATGACATCATCAAGGAATTCTTCAAAGTCTTCTTGACAGCATACAAGTTGTGGAACATCAAGTGCCCGGGCGTTGTTTTGTGATGGATGGTAATACTTCAGTTCATTCGTTTCATTGTGTCGCAGGATAAAAACAAAACTCAGATTAATTTTAAATCTTAGCTGTTGTGACAGAAATATGGTAGTCATCAATTCATCAGTCATCATCTTCAGGTTCACATCGTTGATCCGGTAGTTATATTGGTCCTGGACTCTTCTGTTCATCATGTGGCGAGTTCTAATAGAACTCCAGTTATCTTCGTACACGGTCAACATCTCATCTGGCTCTTCTTCAGACATCATATTCTTTTCAAACTCAATTGGGTCAACATCATAATGGGTGGTCGTCGTGGTCCGTGGTTGTTTAGGTGGTCCTCTTTTCGGTTCATCAGTCTTCCTTTTAGATGGTACAGGAACTGGTCGGTGGGCAACGCTCTTGTGTCGATTAAAATGGAGTAGTTGGTTGAACTCCTGGCCGCATTCCATACATGTATATGTCTCCAAACATTTCATCAGGTGTTGATCCAGCTTCTCTTTCCTCGTAAAAGTCTTGTTGCAGTTGGTACAATCGTGGGTCTTCTTCTCTGCATGGGTATTTCTCCGATGGCGATCTCGATTCGTTCTTGCAGTAAAGGTCTTTCCACACTCTTCACAGGCGTAGACATCAGTTCTGGTAACGGCAGTAGCAGCTTCAGACTCCATCTTCATAAATTTTTTGAAAAGGCAAAATTGCTATAGAAAACTCTCTAGCGATGTGTTCAGTTCGAAGGATCGAAACAGAATGACGCGACGTTATTCTTCTCCGGAATTTATTTCGACGTGACGGACGTTTTTGAAAACGTCACGACGTCACAACGTTTTTTCATCGATATTTTCATTCTCGATGGGCGTTTGTGTTTGTTTCCTATAGGATTATAGGTTAAAGTTGGGAAATTTAGAAAATTAGTATAGAAGTCAATGGGAAAGAAACACAATGGGAATCCAGAAATCTGATTGGTGGATTAACTTCGCTCTGATTGGTCAATGTAAAAACATCTTGATCCTTATTAATTTTAATATTTAAAATCATGTAGTTAGGGGGGGTCATTTAAAGAAATTGCTAAATATAGACCCTAACAATTAGTTAGGGGTCAGTTAAGGATGTTACTAAAAACAGAGCGTAGGAATTTATAAAAATATAGTTCCAAGTAGAAGCAGAGGATTTCTGGGTAAATTTGCCCTATAGCACTACGTGCTACTCTTAATAGGGAAATAAAACGTCATAGGATCCAAAAAAAATGGGAACATTACTCCACTTCAAACGAACACACCCCCTCGGTTTTACGTGCTACTCTTAATAGGGAAATAACACGTCATGGGGTCCAAAAAAAGGATTCTTAAAGAATTCGAAATAATACAACTTGACGGGTTTATTTGGGTAATTAAATGAGGATTCTGGGAAAATCCGAACCAGAAAATTACTCCACTTCAGTCGAATGCACCCCCGATACCCTCTCGGTACTATAGCACTACACCGATAAGATGGGGAAATAAAGTCAATTTCGGTGATTTCGGGTGGATTTTGGTGATTTGGATGGATTGTCGGGTTGTTTATGGTAATTAGATTTACTCTTCTACAAAGGACCACACCCTCCGAACATACCCCGTCCTATTGCAGAAAAATTGGGTAACATAGCAATCACGTACTACCATAGAAACCAAGATGGCGGCCTCCTGTATACAAAATGGACGACGGAAACACGTATCACCCTAACAACACGCGCTGCGCATGCGCACTCACACCACGTATCACTATGGAGATGACGTCACAACATGGCCGCTCACGCGGGTTACCATGACAACACAACATGGCGGCACTAGGTCACGTGACTATGACGTCAGATGAGATCCCCCGATGAGATCCCCCAGAATGGACCTCAAACATACGAGCTATACTACATATGTATATGCGATGTTCCAAATTAGGTTTCATGTAGTGGGACTGTGCCATGGCCATCCGCATTAATGCTCCTATAAACATCATGTTTTCAGAACATCAGCTCAGTTAATTCCATAATAATCTGTATATTTCCAATACCTTTTCGCCACTTCATATAAACTACCCGATCTTTAAGCCCGGGAAGGTCTACGATGTCACGCCGATGTGACGAAGTAATTATTGGACTTTTTCCTAATGCTCATTTAAAGTGAAGAGAAAGAGAATTCCTCAAATGCAAATAAAGTACGTCATATGATGTCAATAGTACATCTCAGAAATTAGGAATAGTATCTGTAAGGCGCGAAAGACCCCCCCCCCCCCCCCCCTCCCCGCCCCCTGTTCATTGTTACTCTCAACCCCGTCTTACGTAAACATGCAACAAATCTTGAGTTTATGGATAAAATGAAGAATAACTCCAGTAAACTATTCAACTTTTTTTTATTTGCCTCATCACCTAGGCGGAAAAAAAACGATTTTTCATTCTTCTCAGATTTTGTTTTCTGAGGGTTTGATGAACATGAAACTGTTGGGTTGATACAAGTAAATTGAATGCTCTTGGTGGAAAAAAGACAGAAACAGAAATTATTGTGGGAACAGATTTTGTCCTAAACTCTTTTTGATTTAAAATCTGAAAGTATTGCGTAGAGGCTACAAAAGTATGTCGTGTACAATGTCCTTTCCAGTTTAGAATTCACCTCAATCGAGCTTTCATATCTAGTAAGCTCTAAAATATACCATGAAGTCTGTTTTCGTGGTCTAAAAGGCGTCTCTTTAAGCTCTTTTGGCGCGGAATAATCTGAGAAACAGAATTCTTAGCGCCTAATATTCATCAGGAATTTTACAAAAAGTATAGGTTGTTAGACGAAAGAGTTATTATTTTAAAAGATGTTCTAAAGATCTCATTGACAGTTTTTCAAATGATTTTCTGTATATATTTAAATGGCACCTTTATACTTTCAAGGGACGATATCGTTGTTCATGGATAGGACATAAATGGTGCATGAAACATAGGAATACGTATGTTTGTTCAACCCTTTACCCAACGAATCGGCCGCACCCCCCCGCCGAGTAATATGCAACTTCAGATATTATTTTTCAAAAAATATCAACAAAACCATATCATGTGACCCCCTCGTTGGAACGAGCTCGTCGAGCTCGTTCCAATGAGGGGTTACATGATATGGTTTTGTTGATATTTTTTGAAAGTTGAAAAAATGATATTTAAAATAATAAATTTTGATATCGTCTGCGTTGGGTAAAGGGTTAAAAGCACTTGGAAATGGACACACGCAGTAGGCTAAAATAACTACTGCTGTACCTTTCCGCGGTCTGCTGTCTGTCGACTTTAGTCATGTGTCGCGCCAAAAGAGTTAAGCTCTTACATGATAATTCGAGCGTTTGTTTTAGTAAATGATTTGGCGAGTGAACATTGTTTAATCTATTTTGAGCGATCGAACAGCATTAAGAAAACACTGTCGTTTCCGTTATTCTAGGATAGCGGTAGGTTTTATGATCTTTGTCTGTTGCAACCCTATCTGTATCTATGTAAAGATAAGCATCAATGTTTTGAGTAGGACTACCCGCCTCTATAGGACACCTTTTCCCCATATACTCCATCAATCCAGCTATCTTGCTTTGTGGAGGTATTTATTTGAGAGAATTTCCCTGTATACTGTGTACAAATCCACCCTAGTTTCCCCTATTGTTTGTCTATTGTTCCCCTATTGTTTGCCTATTGTATGGGAATTCTGTGGAGCTTTGATACCGTTGTTCTAAGCTATAACACGTGGATCTTCAGGTGTTCAAGAAAGGGTGAGTCACTGTTTTCACTATTGTCTCATTATTAATCCTATTGTTTTAGAGGCTAGACACGCCGCGTCCCTTATTTCCCACGACCTTGCCCTTCCATTCTAGGTAATGGCACATGCGTTTGCAGTTGTTCAAGGAATGGTGAGTATCGGTTCTGCCTATTGCACCATGCCCTCGGCCAATAGTCTAAAATCACGTCTGCACTGACCTCGTTTATTACCCTGGCTATTGCTGCAGCACTGACTTATCGGCATTTTTCGTCAAAACAAGCTTGGGCATGTTTGTGTCGGCGTTTCTTTCAGTCAGCTATAAAGGTTCAAAGGGTTGGTAGCTGTGAGTCATTACATGCCATAAATTGCAGGTCGTTGGCGGTCGCTGAGTCAGTGTGTGTGAATTGTATTATAACAACTTTAAACTTTCCTACCAGGACCAGGAAGAGGGTGAGGAGTGCGGGATTATAACCTCGGACCCCGACACTTGGGGTGCCAGGCGTCTATGATTCTTGACTTAGGCCCACTCTCCTTCCAGTCCAAACGTTGCCTGAAAGACTGTATTTTGGTTGGTTGGTTTGATACGTCCTTTCAAAGGACGTACCAAACCAATAAATTAAAATACGGGGTTTCTGGTAATGTTTGGACTAGCTTCGGTTCTGACACAAGGTTCTGAGACCTGTGCCAATAGTAACTGTTATAAGAAGGTGCATCGTAAATGGAGCTCTACACAACGGTTGTAATCTGCTTGATCAACGGTTGGACTAGCCTTTGGTTCTGACACAAGGCTCTGAGACCTGTGCCAATAGTAACTGTTAAGAAGGTGTATCGTGAATGGAGCTCTACACAACGGTTGTAATCTGCTTGATCAACGGTTGGACTAGCCTTTGGTTCTGACACAAGGTTCTGAGACCTGTGCCAATAGTAACTGTTAAGAAGGTGTATCGTGAATGGAGCTCTACACCAACGGTTGTAATCTGCTTGATCAACGGTTGTAATTTTGGAACCCGATTCTTGAAGTAATAACTTTATTAAATCAACTTGACGTAATATAGTTATCACTCCAAGCAATCAAAAGCTATAACTCCAGGTCATTGGATACTCATTGATGAACTTGGAAATTTGAAATGTGCTGCTGAAAAAACGTCCTTTTGACATTCAAAACATAACGTGATGTTTTTAAATCCGAAAGCCTCCAGAAGTCTACATTTAATAACTGATTTCAGAAATGTCTTGGGAGAGAACTCCCACATCGTCTATCGTTGCTCGTGCATTCGACATTCGCATCTGTATCTCGACATTTGAATGGGAGGGAGGGAGATCACAGAATTTACCCTGAGGCCCGAATTTCCTCTCTTCGGCCCTCCTTCCTACCATATCATAAAGCCAACAACACTCGAAATGAATCGGTAACGACAGCGCCCCTTTGGCCTTATGTGTGTGGTCTATCTAATGACTTTTTATTAGTAGCGATTTTATTATTTAATTATCACTAATCGTCCCACTATGCAACGCTTATTTAAAAACACCATTCTCGATTGTGAGTAATTGTTAATTTTCAACACTAAGATTTCAAAAATGTTCTTGTGAAATCATTGAAATTCTGTCAATATGCAACCTACAAACTGCCATCTAATGAAATAGTATTGTCTACTCAAATAGGTCTCAGGGTCATTAATAAATTAATGAATTCACTTCCTCCAAACAGTATGAAACGCATCGACGTTTTTGTCGATATCAAACACTCTAACCATCGGCAGCCCGAGCTCCGGAGTTTTTTTTTCAGGTCTAACCACTATCAGCGTATACAGCAGCAACTAATCAGGCTCAGCTAATTTTGTGAGGGCGCCCCCTCCTCATGGGCTTCGATATGCTTGCATTACAAAAACAAACTTTAAACATGAGCGTGTTAATCCCCTGCACACTGATGTCAAAGTATCCAGATTTGAAGTAGCCATTTTTCCCATAATGCAACTGGAAATTTAACCAATTCAATCTTGTTTGACAGAGCTCATTGAGCTCTGTCAAACAAGACTGAATTGGTTAAATTCCTAGTTGCATTATGGGAAAAATTTACATCCTGAACTTTAGATATTTCGACATCAGTGTACAGGGGGTTAATATCATAATACAAGGTTATTATCACGCTGCACATAACCCCGATTTCTTGTCAATGTTTTCTTGCCTTTATATACATACACAGTTTATATTTATTTCATTATGACTGTTGTTAAAGGAAGAACAATGATTACATCGAATCTTCACTCTCTGGGCACCTAATTTTGCATGTGACTTTCTGCTTGTTTCCAGGCTTGTACCTATAAAAATCAGTTGGGTTAAAAATTAACCTATTAACTGGGTTGAGTGAATATTAACGCAATTGGATTCATATTCTCTCAACCCAGTTAATTTGGTTTGATTTTATCCCCAAACTGTAACTATACGATTCCAACGACATTATTGGTCTCTCTTCGAGTTGAAATTCATTTGAACACGTTTCTTAGTTTTTACTCAAATTGGGTCTCAGGGTCATTGATAAATGAATGGATTCAGTGCTTCCAGACTGTTTGAAACGCAGCGACGTTTTTGTCGATATCCAACATTCTAACCACCTGCAGCCCGAGCTCCGGATTTGTTTACAGGTCTAACGTATATAACAGCGACTAATAGGTTCTGCTTATTTTGTGAGGGCGCACCCTCCTCATGGGCTTCAGTATGCTTGCATTACAAAAAAAAAACTGTGAACATGAACGTGACACACTGATGTCAAAATATCCAGATTTGAAGTAGCCCTTTTTCCCATAATGCAACTGGAAATTTAACCAATTCAATCTTGTTTGACAGAGCTCATTGAGCTCTGTCAAACAAGACTGAATTGGTTAAATTTTCAGTTGCATTATGGGAAATATTTGCACCCTGAACTTTAGATATTTCGACATCAGTGTGCGGGGGGTTAATATCATAATACAAGATTATTATCACGCTGCACATACCCCTGATTTTTAGTCAATGTTTTCTTGCCTTTATATACATACACAGTTTATATTTATTTCATTATGACTGTTGTTAAAAGAAGAACATTGATTACATTGAATCGTCCTATAGGTAATGAAAGACATTGAACACTTATTATTGAAGTTTGTTTTGGCTGACTGCTTCTATTGAAATTAACTCCACTTGCACTGAAACGGCAAATTCGAGATGTGTACATTTCCAAGATTCACCTCAGTGGAGAGTTCCCATGATACACAAATACTGAGTACAAACATTTCAATGCCAACAGAAAAATATAGAGGTGCATAAGTCATGTAATTTTAAGTTAATATTTTGCCGACCATACCTGTGGTATACGCGCTATTTTGAATATAAGGTGGTAAAAAATTTTCAGCGGGGAAAAATTAATCATTTACGACGTTTACTAACACGTCATCGCTTTAAGTATAATATTACCAATTGATTCTGGGTGGAAATTCGTCATTTCTTCAGTGGATTTGTCTGGGCATATTGATTTGATGCATATGGGCCTCCGGGATCACGTTTGCTGGTAACTCCCTTGGACCTGGTGGTAAGTTGAGGCTTTGGAAGCCTGTAAAGGACTGTCTTGTTGGATGATTACCTCCCTGGGCCTATCACTCCGCCCTTGGCTTATCATGAAAATGAAGCGTCCGACAGTTCCAGGGGCAGAATTGTCCTGGGTGGTGGATGTCAGGAACTCAATGCTCTTTTCGACCACCATGCTAGGAGTACTGATCTCTCCGTCCAAGAAGCTGGCAGCGGAGTATGGTAGGCAAAAATATTAATTTAAAAGGACATGTCTTCATTTAGCAATGTAGGATTCACGACATGTCGGTCAAGCTTTTAGGTTAGATCAATTTGGGCACAGTGGGGAAACTTAGATCCGCCATTTTCTGGCCTGGTTAAAGAGTAAAGCATCCGTATTTTCGTACTCCCACCCCCTCCATCTCAAAGAATCATAGTTTACAGCTTATACACTATCAAGTTTGGAAATAAGCAATCTGCCCTTTGCAGAAAAGGTTCTCCAGAGGGAGAATTTGTTAATTCTATTCCGTAGACTTGACCAATTTAACTTCTGGGTAACTATTTCTGTTTAGTCCTGAGACTTTGATAAAGTTCTCCAGATGGAGAATTTGTTAATGCTATCCCATGGACTTGGTTAACTTAACCTTGGGTAACTATTTCTGTGTAGGTTTGAGACTTTGAAAAAGTTCTCCAGGTGGAGAATTTGTTAATACTATCCCATTAACTTGGTTAACTTAACTTTGGGTAACTATTTCTGTTTAGGTTTGAGACTTTGAAAAAGTTCTCCAGATGGAAAATTTGTTAATGCTATCCCATAGACCTGCTTAATTTAATCTCCGAGTAACTATGTCTGTTTAGGCCTGAGACTTTGATAAAGTTCTCCAGATAGAGAGTTTGTTAATGCTATCCCATAGACTTGGTTAATTTAACCTCTTGGTAACTATTTCTGTGTAGGATTGAGACTTTGATAAAGTTCTCCAGATGGAGAATTTGTTAACGCTATCCCATAGACTTGGCCGCTTTAACCTCTGGGTAACTATTTCTGTTTAGGCTTGAGACTTTGATAAAGTTCTCCAGATGGCGAATTTGTTAACGCTATCCCATAGACTTGGTTAACCTAACCTCTGGGTAACTATTTCTGTTTAGGCTTGAGACTTTGATAAAGTTCTCCAGATGGAAAATTTGTTAACGCTATCCCATAGACTTGGTTAACTTAACCTTGGGTAACTATTTCTGTTTAGGCTTGAGACTTTGATAAAGTTCTCCAGATGGAGAATTTGTTAATGCTATCCCATAGACTTTGCCAATTTAACCCTCGGGTGAATATTTCTGTTTAGGCTTGAGACTTTGATAAAGTTCCCCAGATGGAGAATTTATTGATGCTATCCCATAGACTTTGCCAATTTAACCCCTGGGTGAATATTTCTTTTTAGGCTTGAGACTTTGATAAAGTTCCCCAGATGGAGAATTTGTTAACGCTATCCCATAGACTGGGTTAACTTAACCTCTGGGTAACTATTTCTGTTTAGGCTTGAGACTTTGATAAAGTTCTCCAGATGGAGAATTTGTTAACGCTATCCCATAGACTTGGCCGCTTTAACATCTGGGTAACTATTTCTGTTTAGGCTTGAGACTTTGATAAAGTTGTCCAGATGGAGAGTTTGTTAACGCTATCCCATAGACTTGGTTAACTTAACCTTGGGTAACTATTTCTGTTTAGGCTTGAGACTTTGATAAAGTTCTCCAGGTGGAGAATTTGTTAATGCTATCCCATAGACTTGGCCACTTTAACATCTGGGTAACTATTTCCGTTTAGGCTTGAGACTTTGATAAAGTTGTCCAGGTGGAGAAGTTGTTAATGCTATCCCATAGACTTGGCCACTTTAACATCTGGGTAACTATTTCTGTTTAGGCTTGAGACTTTGATAAAGTTCTCCAGGGGGAGAGTTTGTTAATATGCTATGCCATTGACTTGGCCAATTTAACCTCTGGGTAACTCTTGAGACTTTTTTTCAGATTGGGGTTCGCAGAAAGTAAATGTAGGACGCTACCCCGTTGTGCAGAGTAGCATCACCACATTCACTCCCTGGGCACCTAATTTTTGCAAGTGACAGTCTGCTTGTTTCCAGGCTTGTACACTATAAAAATCAGTTGGGTTAAAACTCAACGTATTAACTGAGTTGAGTGAATATTAACGCAATTGGATTCACTCAATCTAGTTAATTTGATTTGATGTTTATCCCCAAACTGTAACTACAGGATTCCAATGATATTATTGGTTTCTCTTCGAGTTGAAATTCACTTGAAAACGGTTCTTAGTTTTCCGGTAATTAGTAGGAAACGTCCCAAATGTGAAAATAACAAATGTCAAGCTTTGAGCGCGTGCTCATACAGAGATTGTAATGGAAAAGGCATTCTGTGTCGAGAGTGTGCTTGGCGACACTATCGACGGAGATTTGTTTCTTCGCACCCGCGGACTCTGTGGTTCGTCAAACTTGTAAGATTCGACAGGAAGGCCATTGACTGTATTGCCTACATCGGGGGAACATGACCACACTTTTTATTGTCGAAACACAGCAAAACGTTGAAAACACATCTTAAACATAATAATAATAATTACATTTTTTTAGTACAGCGAGAAACTGCCGAGTAAAATACTCCATTTTCGATCGACGTCCACCTATTGTAAGATTGTTTTGTTTTATGTTAGTTTAGCAATAACTGCTACTAAAAATATCTCAAGTACAATATCATCACCGGCAACTGCAAAAAAGTAAAACAAATATATTACTTAATAAATTATTAATTTATTAACCTATGTTTTAGAGCTGTAGGGTTTTAAATTTCTCGTTCGGTTTCGGTTTTGGTTTTTCAGGTGGAGTAAAACCTCGGTTCGGTTCGGTTTTCGGCTTGTTCATGCCAAATAAAATTCAATGAAACTCATTCTTATGTCCGGAGTCATAACTGAATGGCAGTGAAATTGAGTGAAACTCAATGAATGCCCGAAATAAGCTATAATACATGAAGAATCAGGAAGGTCAATATAATAATTACCTAAATATACAGAACTTTTATTGTGATTGGCCATTTTCGAGGTCTGACACCTACACGCAACTTGATGAAAGCTGCAAACACAACTGAACTGAAATGTCGGAAATTCACAGAACGTAGCCTTCCCAGAGTAGTGAGAGTACCCAGACACTGCCATTGGCAGTGTCTGTGTACTCTCACAACTCAGGGATGGCTACATTCTGTGAATTTCTGCAGCAAGAGAGTATTTAATAAAAAACGAAAACCCTTAGATTACGGGATGTCGACGGTTTCGGTTTCGGTTTTTAAAAAATACTAAAAACCTCGGTTCGGTTTCGGTTAACCTACAGCTCTACTATGTTTGAGAAAAATGTCTCTCTCCTAATTGACACATTTGTAATATAGAGAGATCATCACACATGAACTTTTAATGGTTAACGTTTGTTTGACAGCACCTTTGCCGAAGGCTTCGTATTCAATATTATCCCTCCACCAAAATCGATCGAGTGCGGTGAAAAATGACAGTTCAAACGCGAATTTCGTTCTGTCTATGACATCAGCTGTGAAGAAGACAAGTGAACTGGGGCAAATAAATCTGGAGGATATACGAATAGAGGTCGTCAGTTGCTTTGATAAACCTCTAAAGGTTACAGCTGGGTTTGAAGTTATTCCAAAATCAATTCAATATTCAAATCAATATTCACTCAACCCAATTGCTTTGAGTTGATTTTTTAACCCAACTGATTTTTAAATGCATGTCTGTTGATAAAATTCAAGAAGCAGATTTGTAATTGAAATAAATCCATTCAAAAATAAAGTTTCTCAGAATTGGCAAACCAAATATCAGCAACTAAGGTGCTAAATTAATTAAAACGGTTTGATGGTGCATGAAAAAGGGATGGATGAATGTGTGAAAGTTACATGGAACAAGACACATTTTATACTAATTCCTCGTGAGGGCCTGTTCACACACTTCAAAAGCAATACATAACAATGGTCATTTAGCGGTTAATAAACTTGAGAATTCAATACTGTATTCCAGGAGTTTGTCGAATTATAAAACATATTGGAAATCAATGTGTAGTGTGAATAAAGAAATGGTCAATAGACATTCTCAACCAATGGGAAGATTACCAGCTGAAGGATTGAATCCATCGCCTGCATTCTATACGAAAAAGAATATTGCCACATCGTTATGACGTCACTTCTTCGAAGAGTTGATAAGAGCATATGCTGTATTCAACAAATATCACCCCGAGCTCTGCAACACCTGGACGATGAAGGATATCTTTCGAGAACAAAGGCAATGAATCGGGGAAGTGTCAGATCTGACATAAACGAAAACCCGTGAAAACATCCCGGTGATCTCTATTAAGATATCTAAACCCATTCACGCAAGTAGTATAGCACGTAAGAATCGTGCCTCATTACCCGGATCTTTGCCGAAGCAACTAGTGTTAAATTCCCATAGGAACAGGAGCCGTTCGCCGGAGCAACTTTTTCCTTTGGAAAGGTACGGCTCCTTGCAGCTAGTTCTGACAAGTGGTGTAGGTACTGTATATATAGTATGCTATGGCATGTTTAGTGATATATGTACGCATGGGGCAAAAGGTATATATTATGGGTAAGTGGTGGAAAGATGATGGGAAAATTGGGTTTTCTTGAAAGTTTTTCCCGCGAAACGGTTGACGTTGCTATTGACGTCGTGACATCATGATACGCGCGCGACGTCATAGAGATGCTGACTGCTGTTATTGTCCACTATACAATCTGACATAACGTAATTCGGGTCAGGGGGTGTCGGACTTCTTGTAAGTGAGGGTGGGGTGATATAGTAGTGGTGGTATATATCCATGTTGGCCTCCTATTTGCCCTTGGGTCTTCATATTATCCTATATCTGATATAGCTAGGTCAAGCAGTGCTGTATAAATGGGGTAATGCATGGTCGCCCGGTGTGGTATTTGCGGGATAGTCCTTGGTGGTTTAGATTGACAGTATAGGATGAGTGGTCTGTTGACCTATTACCCCCTTAGTACTATTTACCTACCGAATCCTTTGTATTATCTTATGGCTGATATTTAGTTCGTAATGCTAGGTCAGGCAGTACTATAATTGTTTGTTTAGAAGTGGGGCGGCATAGGATGCATTGTATATACCACTGTAGGTTCCCTGTTAATCCTCGATGTTATTAACCAACCGAATGCTTTTTTATTATTTTATGATTGGTATAGGTAGTACGTTATAGCAGGTCAAGAGGTATTTTGGAGTGGGGGTGGGGGGTAATGCATGGCAGTATAGAACAGCAGTATAGTATGGACGATATATATCTCTGTGGGCCCCTGCAGGGCCCATGTTAGCCCTTAGTAAAATTAATCGACCTGATGGTTCATGTTATCCTATGACTGGTATAGGTAGTATGCAATGCTAGGCATAGGGGTATTGTGGGTAGGGGTACTGCCTGGTAGTTTGGAACGGTACTATAGTAAGAGACCTACAGGGATATGTGCAGCCTATGCTATACTACCGTTCTAAACTACCAAGCATTACCCCCACCCCCGCAAAATCACTAGGTCTACCATAACGTACTACATATACCAGCCATATAATAAAACAAAGCAATCGGTTGGTTAATAGTACCAAGCACTAACAGGGGCCTATAGGTGTATATACCGCCATACTATAGTACCGTTCTAAACTACCAGGCAGTACCCCTACCCAGAATACCCCTATGCCTAGCATTGCATACTACCTATACCAGTCATAGGATAACATGAAGCATCAGGTTGATTAATAGTACTAAGGGCTAGCATGGGCCCTGCAGGGGCCCACAGAGGTATATATCGTCCATACTATACTGCTGTTCTATACTGCCAGGCATTACCCTCACCCCCACTCCAAAATACCTCTTGACCTGCTATAACGTACTACCTATACCAATCATAGAATAATACAAAGCAATCGGTTGGTTAATAACATCGAGGACTAACAGGGGACCTACAGTGGTATATACAATGCATCCTATGCCCCACTTCTAAACAAACGATTATAGTACTGCCTGACCTAGCATTACGAACTAAATATCAGCCATAAGATAATACAAAGGATTCGGTAGGTAAATAGTACTAAGGGGGTAATAGGTCAACAGACCACTCATCCTATACTGCCAATCTAAACCACCAAGGACTGTCTCGCAAATACCACACCGGGCGACCATGCATTACCCCATTTATACAGCACTGCATGACCTAGCTATATCAGGTATAGGATAATATGAAGACCCATGGGCTAATAGGATACCAACATGGATATATACCACCACTACCATATCACCCCACCCCCACTTGCAAGAGGTCCGACACCCCTTGACCCGAATT
The DNA here is from genome assembly GCA_031216915.1 of Pictodentalium vernedei. Taxonomy (NCBI): domain Eukaryota; kingdom Metazoa; phylum Mollusca; class Scaphopoda; order Dentaliida; family Dentaliidae; genus Pictodentalium; species Pictodentalium vernedei. The sequence continues at coordinate 7,094,984 of CM062295.1, read as the reverse complement.
ACGTCATGTCAGATTGTATAGTGGACAATAACAGCGGTCAGCATCTCTATGACGTCGCGCGCGTATCATGACGCCACGACGTCAATAGCAACGTCAACCGTTTCACGGGAAAAACTTTCAAGAAAACCCAATTTTCCCATCATCTTTCCACCACTTACCCATAATATATACCTATAGCCCCATGCGTACATATATCACTATACATGCCATAGCATACTATATATACAGTACATACACCACTTGTCAGAACTAGCTGCAAGGAGCCGTACTTTTCCATAGGAAATGTTGCTCTGGCGAACGGCTCCGGTTCCATTGGGAATTTAACACTAGTTGCTCCGGCAAAGCTACGGGTAATGAGGCTCGATTCATACGTGCTATACTACTCACGCATTATTCTGTACTTCTTCTCCAGCTGATGTTATACAACATTTCACACATAAAATAAAAACCAAAAAAGTACGATAAAAATTACGTTTTCCGTATAACGATAGCAAGGTTTTCCTCACTTAAAATAAAAAGGAAGCATTGAAAAGAGAAAAAAAATTCAAATTAAGTTCTTCAAGTAAGAAAAATAATTTCCTTTCTTGCAATACCTTCAAGACCTAGGCACATCCGACACGATGTGTACGTTATGGTAAAGTGAAATATTTCTCCTCTCAGTTTAACATTTTGACATGGTTTAGTTCTTTGAATGGAGAATTGCAGACAAATAAAGATAGCATTAATGAGAAGAGAAACAAATAATCAATGGACATAATTTTGAAGCAATAATTTGTTCCGTTAAAATTAAAATGAGTGATTTTGTTTCACATCACACACTGGAATCGCTGTTGTAATGTATTGTCTTATCGCAACAAGGCTGAAAATGGAATAAATATCATGTCCAAAAATATAGAGATGAGAAAAAATATCGATTATTATTTTAATGCATAGCGCGTACCAATCCTGACGCATCCTGAGTTTGCTACCTAACTGGAGTAGTGGACACAAAACAATACCCGTATAACCAAACATTTTCATGTTTTTTGCTTCAAAAAACATTGCATATGACCCCCTTATTGGAACGAGTACGACGCACTTGTCCCACCGAGGGACCATAAGCTGTGTTTGGGACGCAAACAAATGAGCATCAATGAATGCCTTTTATCATGAATTGCGTTGGTCATTTTTACAGTTACGTTTCTGGAGGGTTAACAACATTAGCTCATTACATCGACGCACTCAAATCAAAACTCCTTCAGAAACTCTGACATTTTTGGCTTCTAAAGTGACAAAAACCTGCTGCAACGCAACTGCCACCCTGGAAAGCAACTTAGTTAACTTAATCGAGACTTGATATGGAGTCTTTCTTGCTCATTATGCGTCGTTTTGTTTGTCTCAGAAAACAACTCTGTGACAAATCGATTATATTATTGAACATACAATCGTTCGGTCATGCTTACTCGTGCAAAGCCCTCATGAAAACCCTCGCGATTGTTTTTTTTAAAATCACTTGCTTTCTATGGTGTAGACTGACTATACCTGTCAAACAAAAGAACTTATCCAAAAGCGTACGGTGTAATTTGCAAGTGTCTTGCTAGTTGCGCAGTGCATTTTGACAAAGCTGATGTATACAACACTGGTAGTTTTATGATTTGTAAGTAACTTGCTAGTTGCGCAGTGCATATAGACCAAGCTGATGTATACGACACTGGTGGTTTTATGATTTGCAAGTGTCTTGCTAGTTGCGCAGTGCATATAGCTGATGTATACGTCACTGATAGTTTTAAGATTTGCAAGTAACTTGCTAGTTGCGCAGTGCATATACACCAAGCTGATGTATACGGCACTGGTAGTTTTATTATTTGCAAGTGTCTTGCTAGTTGCGCAGTGCATATAGATCAAGCTGATGTATACGACACTGATAATTTTATGATTTGCAAGTGTCTTGCTAGTTGCGCAGTGCATATAGACCAAGCTGATGTATACGACACTGATAGTTTTATGATTTGCAAGTGTCTTGCTAGTTGCGCAGTGCATATAGACCAAGCTGATGTATACGACACTGATAGTTTTATGATTTGCAAGTGTCTTGCTAGCTGCGCAGTGCATATAGCTGATGTATGCGACACTGATAGTTTTATGATTTGCAAGTGTCTTGCTAGTTACGCAGTGCATATAGACCAAGCTGATGTATACGTCACTGGAAGTTTTATGATTTGCAAGTGTCTTGCTAGTTTCGCAGTGCATATAGACAAAGCTGATGTATACGACACTGATAGTTTTATTAATTGCAAGTGTCTTGTTAGTTGCGCAGTGCATGTAGATCAAGCTGATGTATATGACACTGATAGTTTTATGATGATGCTTTGGCGATTTGCTAGTTGCGCAGTGCATATAGACCAAGCTGATGTATACGACACTGATAGTTTTATGATGGTGCTTCGGCGATTTGCTAGTTGCGCAGTGCATATAGACCAAGCTGATGTATACGTCACTGATAGTTGTATGATGGTGCTTCGGCGATTTTCTAGTTGCGCAGTGCATATAGACCAAGCTAATGTATACGACACTGATAGTTTTATGATGGTGCTTTGGCGATTTGCTAGTTGCGCAGTGCATATAGACCAAGCTGATGTATACGACACTGATAGTTTTATGATGGTGCTTTGGCGATTTGTGCCACTCAGGGGCTATGCCAGAAAAATGAGATCAGATTTGGGATTTGGGTTCGAAAGAAAGAAATCGCGGAAATTCCTTGTCACTGGGACTGAGTGGCTGTTAATTCCTTTAGTGTAGATAAAGGCAAGGAATGGGGATTCGCGAAATCTGCAGATGCACAGCGACAAAATCGGTGTAGTGAAGCTTCAGTCAAATCAATGAAACGGAATATTTTGTCTGCCGTTATTTCAAGAATATTAAGCATTTGAACCCTGGTGGTATCTTCCAGGTCAGTTCAACGGCAGCAGCTGGAAGAGTCCATATTCATCAATTGGGGGTAGGTCAATTAATATTTTCAACTTGTAGCACTGGGGCTATTAATTGGTCTATCCCATATATTCACTCTACAGCCATCCTACTTAATTAATTTATGATGTATCATGCCACCCAGTCGTAAATGCGGCCTCTAGTGTTCAAAGGATTAATGCTTTCTGAGAAACTGCTTTGTTCGGCGCATTGGAACCAAATCAAGCGAAATCAATGAAGGCTCGTTTCTGTGTCCAAACGATTTAGTGCCAGGGAGAGCAACATTTAGAGTGTTCATTGGTCAGTGGAATGACAAAGATTGTTTTGTTTACGCTGGAAGTTAATACAGAGAGTGACTGAAATATTTTGGAAAAATGAGAGGGGCTATTTTTTATCACTGATAATTGGACAGAAATGGCAGTTTGCCAAACGTAATGTATCTGTCGGTCATATTGTTGTTTCTTAGGACTGCCATACAGTTCGTGGACAGTGGAAATTAGCTCAAGTAAAGTAGTCAGATCCAGTACTGTTTGTGGGCAGTGGAAGTTACCTCAACTAAAGTGGGCAGATCCAGTACTGTTCGTGGGTTGTGGAAATTACCTCAAGTAAAGTAGGCAGATCCAGTACTGTTTGAGGACCGTCGAAGTTACCTCAAGTAAAGAAGGTAGATCAGAACAGTTTGTGGAGAGTGGAAATTAGCTCAAGTAAAGTAGTCAGATCCAGTGCAGTTGGTGGGCAGTGGAAATTACCTCAGGTAAACTATGCAGATTCAGTACTGTTTGTGGGCAGTGGAAATTACCTCAAGTAACGTAGGCAGACCCAGTACTGTTTGTGGTGAGTGCAAATTACCTCATGTAAAGTAGGAAGATCCAGTACTCTTCGTGGGCAGTGGAAATTGCCTCAAGTAAAGTAGGCAGATCCAGTACTCTTCGTGGGCAAGGGAGATTAGCTCAAGCAAAGTAGGCAGATCCAGTACTGTCTGTGGGCAGTAGAAAATACCTCAAGTAAAGTAGGCAGATACAGTACTGTTCGTGGGCAGTGGAAATTAGCTCAAGTAAAGTAGGCAGATCCAGTACTGTTCGTGGGCAGGGGAGATTAGCTCAAACAAAGTAGGCAGATCCAGTACTGTCTGTGGGCAGTGGAAATTACCTCAAGTAAAGTAGGCAGATACAGTACTGTTCGTGGGCAGTGGAAATTAGCTCAAGTAAAGTAGGCAGATCCAGTACTGTTCGTGGGCAGTAGGAATTAGCTCAAGTAAAGTAGGCATATCCAGTACTGTCTGTGGGCAGTGGAAATTACCTCAAGTAAAGTTGACAGATCCAGTACTGTCTGTGGGCAGTGGAAATTACCTCAAGTAAAGTAGGCAGATCCAGTACTGTCTGTGGGCAGTGGAAATTACCTCAAGTAAAGTAGGCAGATCCAGTACTGTCTGTGGGCAGTGGAAATTACCTCAAGTAAAGTAGGCAGATCCAGTACTGTCTGTGGGCAGTGGAAATTACCTCAAGTAAAGTAGGCAGATCCAGTACTGTCTGTGGGCAGTGGAAATTAGCTCAAGTAAAGTAGGCAGATACAGTACTGTTCGTGGGCAGTGGAAATGAGCTCAAATAAAGTAGGCATATCCATAACTGTCTGTGGGCAGGGGAGATTAGCTCAAGTAAAGTAGATAAATGCAGCACTGTTGGTGAGCAGTGGAAATTACCCAAAGTAAAGAAGGCAGATAAAGGATTGTTTGTTGGCAGTGGACATTATATCAAGTAAAGTAGGCAGATCCACTACTGTTTGTGGGCAGTGGACATTACCTCAAGTAAAGTAGGCAGATTCAGTACTGTTCGTGGGCAGTGGAAATTACCTCAAGTAAAATAGGCAGATCCAGTACTGTTTGTGGGCAGTGGAAATTATCTCAAGAAGGCAGATCCAGTACTGTTTGTTGGCAGTAAAAATTATCTCAAGTAAAGTAGGCAGATCCAGTACTGTTTGTGGGCAGTGAAAATTAACCTCAAGTTCAGTAGGCAGATCCAGTACTGTTCGTGGGCAGTGGACATTACCTCAAGTAAAGTAGGCAGATCTAGTACTGTTCGTGGGCAGTGAAAACTACCTCAAGTAAAGTAGGCAGATCCGAGATCCAGTAGTGCTGGTGTGCAGTGGAAGTTACCTAAAGTAAAGCAGGCAGATAAAGTATTGTTTGTGGGCAGTGGACATTCGATCAAGTAAAGTAGGCAGATCCAATACTGTTTGTGGGCAGTGGAAATTACCTCAAGTAAAGTAGGCAGATCCAGTACTGTTCGTGGGCAGTGGAAATTACCTCACGTAAAGTATGAAGATCCAGTAATGTTTGTGGGCAGTGAAAATTATCTCAAGAAGGCAGATCCACTACTGTTTGTTGGCAGTAAAAATTAGCTCAAGTAAAGTAGGCAGATCCACTACTGTTTGTGGGCAGTAGAAATTACCTCAAGTAGGCAGATCCACTACTGTTTGTGGGCAGTGGAAATTACCTCAAGTAATGTAGGCAGATCCAGTACTGTTCGTGGGCAGTGGAAATTACTCAAATTAGCTCAAGTAAAGTAGGCAGATCCAGTACTTTTCGTGGTCAGTGGAAATTAGCTCAAGTAAAGTAGGCAGATCCAGTACTTTTTGAGGGCAGTGGAAATTACCTCAAGTAAAGTAGGCAGATCCAGCACTGTTCGAGGTCAGTGTAAATTACCTCAAGAAAAGTAGGCAGATCCAGTACTGTTCGTGGACAGTGTAAATTAGCTCAAGTAAAGTAGGCAGATCCAGTACTGTTCGTGGGCAGTGGAAATTACCTCAAGTAAAATAGGCAGATCTAGTACTGTTCGTGGGCAGTGGAAATACCTCAAATAAAGTAGGCAGATCCGGTACTGTTCGTTGGCAGTGGAAATTACCTCAAGTAAAGTAGGCAGATCCAGCACTGTTGGTGGTCAGTGGAAATTAGCTCAAGTAAAGTAGGCAGATGCAGTACTGTTCGTGGGCAGTGGAAATCAGCTCAAGTATAGTAGGCAGATCCAGTACTGTTCGTGGGCAGTGGAATTTACCTCAAGTAAAGTAGGCAGATCCAGTACAGTTTGTGGGCAGTGAAAATTGCCTCAAGTAAAGTAGTCAGATCCAGTACTGTTCGTGGGCAGTGGGAATTAGCTCAAGTAAAGTAGGCAGATCCAGTACTGTTCGTGGTCAGTGTTAATTACCTGAAGTAAAGTAGGCAGATCCAGTACTGTTCGTGGGCAGTGGGAATTACCTCAAGTAAAGTATGCAGATCCAGTACTGTTTGTGGGCAGTGGAAATACCTCAAGTAAAGTAGGCAGATCCAGCACTGTTGGTAGTCAGTGGAAATTAGCTCAAGTAAAGTAGGCAGATGCAGAACTGTTCGTGGGCAGTGGAAATCAGCTCAAGTAAAGTAGGCAGATCCAGTACTGTTCGTGGTCAGTGTTAATTACCTCAAGTAAAGTAGGCAGATCCAGTACTGTTCGTGGGCAGTGGGAATTACCTCAAGTAAAGTAGGCAGATCCAGTACTGTTCGTGGTCAGTGGAAATTACCTCAAGTAAAATAGGCAGATCTAGTACTGTTCGTGGGCAGTGGAAATACCTCAAATAAAGTAGGCAGATCCGGTACTGTTCGTTGGCAGTGGAAATTACCTCAAGTAAAGTAGGCAGATCCAGCACTGCTGGTGGTCAGTGGAAATTAGCTCAAGTAAAGTAGGCAGATGCAGTACTGTTCGTGGGCAGTGGAAATCAGCTCAAGTATAGTAGGCAGATCCAGTACTGTTCGTGGGCAGTGGAATTTACCTCAAGTAAAGTAGGCAGATCCAGTACAGTTTGTGGGCAGTGAAAATTACCTCAAGTAAAGTAGTCAGATCCAGTACTGTTCGTGGGCAGTGGGAATTAGCTCAAGTAAAGTAGGCAGATCGAGTACTGTTCGTGGTCAGTGTTAATTACCTCAAGTAAAGTAGGCAGATCCAGTACTGTCTGTGGGCAGTGGGAATTACCTCAAGTAAAGTATGCAGATCCAGTACTGTTTGTGGGCAATGGAAATACCTCAAGTAAAGTAGGCAGATCCAGCACTGTTGGTAGTCAGTGGAAATTAGCTCAAGTAAAGTAGGCAGATGCAGAACTGTTCGTGGGCAGTGGAAATCAGCTCAAGTAAAGTAGGCAGATCCAGTACTGTTCGTGGTCAGTGTTAATTACCTCAAGTAAAGTAGGCAGATCCAGTACTGTTCGTGGTCAGTGGAAATTAGCTCAAGTAAGGTAGGCAGATGCAGAACTGTTCGTGGGCAGTGGAAATCAGCTCAAGTAAAGTAGGCAGATCCAGTACTGTTCGTGGTCAGTGTTAATTACCTCAAGTAAAGTAGGCAGATCCAGTACTGTTCGTGGGCAGTGGGAATTACCTCAAGTAAAGTATGCAGATCCAGTACCGTTTGTGGGCAGTGGAAATACCTCAAGTAAAGTAGGCAGATGCAGTACTGTTCGTGGGCAGTGTAAATTAGCTCAAGTAAAGTAGGCAGATCCAGTACTGTTCGTGGTCAGTGGAAATTACCGCAAGTGAAATAGCCAGATCTAGTACTGTTCGTGGGCAGTGGAAATACCTCAAATAAAGTAGGCAGATCCAGTACTGTTTGTGGTCAGTGGAAATTAGCTCAAGTAAAGTAGGCAGATCCGGTACTGTTCGTTGGCAGTGGAAATTACCTCAAGTAAAGTAGGCAGATCCAGCAGTGTTGGTGGTCAGTGGAAATTAGCTCAAGTAAAGTAGGCAGATGCAGTACTGTTCGTGGGCAGTGGAAATCAGCTCAAGTATAGTAGGCAGATCCAGTACTGTTCGTGGGCAGTGGAATTTACCTCAAGTAAAGTAGGCAGATCCAGTACAGTTTGTGGGCAGTGAAAATTACCTCAAGTAAAGTAGTCAGATCCAGTACTGTTCGTGGGCAGTCGGAATTAGCTCAAGTAAAGTAGGCAGATCCAGTACTGTTCGTGGTCAGTGTTAATTACCTCAAGTAAAGTAGGCAGATCCAGTACTGTTCGTGGGCAGTGGGAATTACCTCAAGTAAAGTATGCAGATCCAGTACTGTTTGTGGGCAGTGGAAATACCTCAAGTAAAGTAGGCAGATCCAGCACTGTTGGTGGTCAGTGGAAATTAGCTCAAGTAAAGTAGGCAGATGCAGTACTGTTCGTGGGCAGTGGAAATCAGCTCAAGTAAAGTAGGCAGATCCAGTACTGTTCGTGGTCAGTGTTAATTACCTCAAGTAAAGTAGGCAGATCCAGTACTGTTCGTGGGCAGTGGGAATTACCTCAAGTAAAGTATGCAGATCCAGTACCGTTTGTGGGCAGTGGAAATTAGCTCAGGTAAGGTAGGCAGATCCGGTACTGTTTGTGAGCCGTAGAAATTACCTCAGGTAGAGTAGGCAGATCCAGTACTTTTCGTTGGCAGTGGAAATTATCTCAAGTAAAGTAGGCAGATCCCGTACTATTTGTGGTCAGTGGACATTACCTCAAGTAATGCAGTCAGATCCAGTACTGTTCGTGGGCAGTGGAAATTAGCTCAATGAAAGTAGGCAGATTCAGTACTGTTTGTGGGCAGTGGAAATTACTCAAGTAAAGTAGGCAGATCCAGCACTGTTAATAGGCAGTAAAAATTACCTCAATAACGTAGGCAGATCCAGTACTGTTTGCGGTCAGTGGACATTACCTCAAGTAAAGTAGTCATATCCAGTACTGTTTGTGGGCAGTGGCAATCAACTCAAGTGAAGTAGGCAGATCCAGTACTGTTTGTGGGCAGATGAAATTTCCTCAGGTAAAGAAGGCAGATCCAGTACTGTTTTGGGGCCGTGGAAATTACCTCAAGTGAAGTAATCAGACCCAGTACTGTTTGTGGGCAGTGGCGATAACCTCAAGTAAAGTAGGCAGATCCTGGACAAGTCGCAATAGTAAGTGATGTTGTCCTGCGATAGAATATTCAGAGAACAGGTGACAAATACTTTGAAGATACACCTGTACATTGATTTGTTCAGAGTTGCTCTCAGTCGACATAATAAATTTAGAATTGTTTACACTTAACCCTTATTCGTGTGTGTGCAGGTAGGGGGGGGGGGGGGGGCATCTAACGATCAATTTGCTATCAAATCATTGGCGAAACCCGTCAAAAAATATTACAAAAATGCTGAATTCACCATTACCTCATATTCCTGATTTGACTATCTTTCTCCCCACTTTACGCGTGATTAATGAGATTGGTTTTCATTTGACTGAAATGATACACTGTTGAAACGACGACGGAAAATTTCTAACGGTGATATTGAATATACAGTTTTATATCGACCCATCATTTTGTGTTTGTATAAACTTACCTTTTGAGATTCACACCGTTTCGTGTGTGTGATCTATTCATCAGTCGGCACCGATGAAGCTCATAATCAGATGCATTCCTCCTAAACGGGGAATAAAAGATGGAAAATGGTCCGGGGACGCTCACAATACCTGAACGGCGATTTTATACAACTGTTGACAGCTAAGAAAACTGTAAAGGTCTGTCCTGCATTCAACGTCAGCTCTTTTGGCCTATTTTATAGCAGTGACAATAGTTTCGCGATCAGCCGGTGTCATGTCGATCAATGGGAGATATTCAGCTCTAGTTGGACATTCACGAGATATCCGAATGTTTTACCCGTTAAATTTTGGAGAACTTTCCTTTTGCAGAACATCACTGAAGACTGACAAGTCGGTCTCACATCTTCAGTTAACAAAGAAGCCAGAGAACGGCCATTACGTTTTCTGTTTCGAGATACAATATAAGCATCGAAATTATCTACCACTACCACCTGTATTAGCTCACCGTTACAAATGGATATCGTTGGGAGGTCAACAATGTGAGCGGCCGTATTTGCTGCCGATTTCATGAAACGCAACAATTCATAACAGAAGCATGTTACTCCAAAGTCATATGTCGTTTTTTATGGGGTCCGTAGTATCCCTCATCACAGCAGCAAGATCGATTTGCATTGTTGTTGATACCCCACGTACCAATGACGTCACAATGTTGCTAAGCAGCATCCCGGTTGGGGTTGGGTTTAATTTTGGTGACAAGCTACTCAGAAAAGCCAACAACGTCCCACTTGGTTGAAAACTCTGATATTTGTTTAAAGTTGAACTCGAGATCACAATGTTTTGATCTTTATCCACATCCTTTATTTCGGTGCATATACTTTTCTTCAAAACTGTCATTGCGCCTTCGGTATCACAACCATCTGAATCAATGAGAAATACTTGGAGTGAATCCACCTGTTGACCAATCTGCTGAAATCTTGGCTATGCCTGGCGAGGAAAGGACTAAAATAACATTATCCTTCGGTATCACAACCATCTGAATCCTGAGAAATACTTGGAGTGAATCCACCTCTCGATCAATCTGCTGAAATCTTGGCTATGCCTGGCGAGGAAAGGACTAATACTTGTAGTGAATCCACCTCTCGATCAATCTGCTGAAATCTTGGATATGCCTGGCGAGGAAAGGACTAATACTTGGAGTGAATCCACCTCTCGATCAATCTGCTGAAATATTGGCTATGCCTGGCGAGGAAAGGACTACAATAACATTATCCTACTTATCCGCAAGCTTAGCAACAGACACTTGACGGGAATTACAAGTACCCCCACTCTCACCATAAAAATTTAACAAATCGTCCGAATTTCAAGTAAGACACTTGACGGGAAATACAAGTATCCCCACCCTCACCATAAAATTTTAACAAGTCGTCCGAATTTCAAGTAAGGGATTGGTCACCTCTCATTAAATCAACCACCGATTTCAAAGCTTCGGTATGGGGGTTTGAATCTGTTGAGTGTCAGTGAACTGCTTTGTCGCGGACGCTACAGATCTTGGACTCAAAAATGCAGGCGCTCTACAGACCGACCTATAACGAGCGTCTGCCGCGTGGAAATCACTCATGGCACCTGGAACCCTTAACCTAAACCTTCCTCCCCCATTTATCTTTCCGCTGTCCACAAACCTAGACTATCCCATCCCTCTGCGATGATCTATTCCTGGTTCCAGGATTCACTACCTTCCTCCCCCGTTTATCTTTCCGCTGTCCACAAACCTAGACTATCCCATCCCTCTGCGATGATCTATTCCTGATTCCAGGATTCACTACCGGACGGATAATATAAACCTCAATCCACCTTGGCGGTTTTTTGTCACATCGCAGATGCAACCACAAAATTGACAGTGTCGTTTGAAATCAAACACAATTTGTGCCTGACATCTCCTAGATCTTCTCTCGGGTGGTGCATCGGCCTCGGTAGGAATATCTTTACTTGATGTAGCTTGCTTGACCCTTTTTGGAAGGACACATTTCTCTACGCAAGATTTGTGACTTCTGAAGATTAAACTCGCATCCAAATCTGGCGGCGATTTAAATCTACATTCAGGCCATCATTATACAGTTTGCTGCATGTGTTCGGTGAGAAAAAGCAACGATCGGACATAGCAGATTCTGTACATAAATCGACAGAAAAAATTAAATAATGCCGGTGTGACAGGAATGGAAGTCCGTAGGAAAATTAGTCCCTCTGGACTATTATTCCGCGGAATTATAGTCCTAGGTCTAACATTTCTAGGAATAGTAGTCCGCCGGACTACTATTCATAGAAATGTTAGACCTAGGACTATAATTCCGCGGAATAATAGTCCAGAGGGACTAACGTTCCTACGGACTTCCATTCCTTTTACACCGGCCTAAAGAACAATGAAAAGACAAAAGATCAAGGTAAGCTTTACTGTCAAACGCACAACGATTGTCAATCAGAAAGTTTTTTAATTCAACTTGATTTCAAATCAAAATAAATCGAGAAGGTGCAAAGAAGTTATGATCATGTATCAACTCAAGGAACGAGAAAACAAGAGAAAGAGCGCTGGTGTTTTATCAATGCCGTATGGCGTCGCTGATGCACAGGAGTGCCCTAAAGTTCCATTTTGACGTTTTCTTGTTAACGCTCATTATTAATTTATAAATGCTGTTCAAAAAAGCTTGTTTTCAAAAGAAAATAGTAGTTTTGGGCGAACATGCTCTTATTGGGTACCCCTTTTCCGCGACAAATATCTCAAATTTCACAATGCGCCAGACGTCCAGTAAATGTTTTGTTTCTGAATTAGATGTCCCTCGAGCAGAAACCACCGATAAATAAACTTTAGACGCGACTTTGTTGGCAGCCGGCTAAACAGCAAACTTAATACACAACATCGTTATTGATGATACGCCATACATTTATATGACGAAGATGTCCATATTTGGAGGTAAAAAAGTCGACGTTTAGAGATAAAAAACGTAATTTATATATTTGTTTAATAATTTCAAGGTTTTAACTCGAAATTTCGATTTTTAACTGATAACTATTACATCGCTGAAACGCTTTCGTTATTCTGCAATAAAAAAACGAAACTAAAAGTACCAGTGATGCATTTTTCTCCGAAGAAGAGACGGAAATTTCAGTTTTCTATGCGGTCAAGAGATACATAATTACAAACGGCACAAAACGAGCAAAACGACAGTTGAATATATCACTCGTTTGTGGCATAAAACTCCTATCTTAAAGGTAAGCAACAATTCTTTATTTTTTGGCAAGCGATTCCCAAATTCTTCGTCAAGTAACCATTCAAGCGTGACACGTGTGTGATTTGTATCACCTGTTAAACTCTAAAATGGTGTAGAAATACCATATCGCCAGTTAAACTCTAAAATGGTGTTGAAATACCATATCGCCAGTTAAACTCTAAAATGGTGTAGAAATACCATATCGCCAGTTAAACTCTAAAATGGTGTTGAAATACCATATCGCCAGTTAAACTCTAAAATGGTGTTGAAATACCATATCGCCAGTTAAACTCTAAAATGGTGTAGAAATACCATATCGCCAGTTAAACTCTAAAATGGTGTTGAAATACCATATCGCCAGTTAAACTCTAAAATGGTGTAGAAATACCATATCGCCAGTTAAACTCTAAAATGGTGTTGAAATACCATATCGCCAGTTAAACTCTAAAATGGTGTTGAAATACCATATCGCCAGTTAAACTCTAAAATGGTGTAGAAATACCATAAAGCCAGTTAAACTCTAAAATGGTGTAGAAATACCATATCGCCAATTAAACTCTAAAATGGTGTAGAAATACCATATCGCCAGTTAAACTCTAAAATGGTGTAGAAATACCATATCGCCAGTTAAACTCTAAAATGGTGTAGAAATACCATAAAGCCAGTTAAACTATAAAATGGTGTAGAAATACCATAAAACCAGTTAAACTCTAAAATGGTGTAGAAATACCATAAAGCCAGTTAACCCTTTACCCAACGTAACGGCCAAAACCGGCCAGCGCTATTCTCAAAAATCACCAATTAATTTTGATTATTTTTTTCATTTTTTGTCTCAAAAACATAGGTTATGACCCCTCGTTGGAACGAGCTCGTCGAGCTCGTTCCAACGAGGGGTCATAACCTATGTTTTTGAGACAAAAAATGAAAAAAATTAGTTATTTAAGAATTATTTTTGCAAGTGTCGTCTGCTTTTCACGTTAGGTAAAGGGTTAAACTCTAAAATGGTGTAGAAATACTCATCTGTCCTTTATATGTGGAAATTCAACAGAAATAATTGCTGCCTCTGCAATTAGCGCCGGGACGCAAGAACCTGGGCCTGGGTTTAGTGGACACGTGCTCCACGGATGTGGATAGTGTTTCCCGGAATATATACTGAATAGGGTTGAATAGGGTTGAATTTCTAACTGGGGTGGGTTTCGGAGCGGGATATAAAATAACGGGCTGGCCTCGTTAGAAGTTCAATGAAAAACTCTACATTTTTCGACATGGGGCCGACTCATAGTACGACCTCATATGAGTAAATTGTAATTTCCAGAATGGAAAAGACACCCGATCCTTGCATCTGAAGCATTTGTTGATGTTCCGAACTGTGAGTTATATAACGAAAGAATTCAAATGGTATGTAACCTTCTAGTCGGACCTTAGTTTGGCCCTCGAGGAAGAAAGATTTTCCGCCCCACCCTCAATAGGAGTCACGGGTAGTGAAGCATTGCTTGTTTACTGAAGTGAACAAGTTTCACTTTTTTGGCAAAATTGGACCTGGAACCAACGCCTCTGGTGGGAGTCCTCTAAAGTGGGTAGTATAGGTCCCCAGGGTAGTATCTTATCAATTACCCGTTTTCAGTGAAAATTAATAGCATCATCGAAGCAGTTGAGAATATGGTAGATTCTTCGTTGTATGTAGATGATTTTGTAATCTGCTATCGAGCGCAAACTTCAGCTGTACTTAAACATAATTCAAAAACGGGCCACAGAAAACGGTTTTAAGTTTTCAAAGATGAAAACAAATTGTGTTCATTTTTGTACGCTTTGGAAACATCACGTTGATTCGGACTTAAAAATTGATGGGAGTCTTATTAAAGTTGTTAAGGAAGTGAAATTCTTAGGTTTGTTGTTTGACAGCAAACTGAACTTCACTTCTCACACAAAACAACTGAAAGTTAAATGTAAGATAGAATTAAACCTACTGAAGGTTGTTGGTAGCACTTATTAGGGTGCTGACCAAAAAACATTCCTCCCATCTGTATAGATCACTTGTTCGATCAAAATTAGGTTATGGTTGTATAGTTTACGGTTCTGCAAGGAAGTCACTTGGAGTCGGTAAACATTGATTCTGATTCTATAAAAGAAAAGCGTATATCACATATTCCTCCTAGGTATCTTAAAAAACCTACAGTTATTTTAGACCTTGCTTCTACCAAAAAGTCTGATACCAATTCCTTGCAGTTCAAACAAAAATATGCTGAAATAAAGTCCATGTATAGTACATATACAAAGATCTATATCGATGGATCTAAAGATAGTGACAAAGTATCATCAGCTGCTGTTACTGGTGATCATATAACCTCATTCAGAATACCGAATCAGAGTTCTATTTTCACAGCTGAAGTTAAAGCTATACAACTCGCGCTTGAACACATCGAGAATGTACAGGAAAAGAAGTCGATTATTTTTTCAGATTCTCTTTCCTCTTTACTTGCTTTACTGAACCCCACGTTGAATAACTCTCTCATTTTGGAACTTCGTGTAAGGTTAACAACTCTCATGTCTGACCACTATGATATCGTGTTTTCCTGGTCACCCGGACATGTAGATATCGCTGGTAACACCAGGGAAAACAGTGCAGCAAAGCAGGCCTTAACCTAGCCTTTCACTGATTTTAACATCCCTTTCAGTGACTTCAAACCACATATCAGTAACTGCATCAAATCTGTATGGCAGGCGGATTAGGATGGAGCGACAAATAACAAGCTCCATCTCTTCCGACCACCTATTTCAGATCACTACCCGTCTAGTAACCTTTGCAGAAAGGATCTTGCAGTTTTGACGCGAAGTCATATTGGATATACATGACTAACACATTCCTTTTTGTTGGAGGGTACTGTGCGACCAGAGTGTGTTCCATGTCAGCAGGTATTGTCAGTGGAACACATTCTTTTACATTGTACTGATTTTAATCTTGTTTGAGGGCAGAACTTCACAGTTGGGTCCCCTAGAGATCTGTTTTATAATGCGAGCCCAAAATTGCATCATTTCTGAAAGTAATTAAACTTTTTAATAAATTGTAAATTATTTTTTTCTTTTAGATTCTCATCAATTCCTATATATTTCACAGGTTGATTTATACAGTATTTTTTGAATGACTTGTCTCGTTTTCTCATCTCTGTATTCGCTTCTTAGTTTTATTCCTCATATTTCATCGACTCTTTTTTAATTATTTGTTGGAGGATGATGATCTTTTTAAGAGACATATCGTTCATCGCCACGATATAGCCTTGGCTTCTGATGTGGCGTAAA
The DNA here is from genome assembly GCA_031216915.1 of Pictodentalium vernedei. Classification (NCBI taxonomy): domain Eukaryota; kingdom Metazoa; phylum Mollusca; class Scaphopoda; order Dentaliida; family Dentaliidae; genus Pictodentalium; species Pictodentalium vernedei. Next base: position 7,079,148 of record CM062295.1, on the reverse strand, counting down.
GCACCAATAAATAAATAAAGTGCTGTAGGGTCTCTAACCGTGTAGGGAATGTCCAGGGACCAAATCAATTAATGTGGGGAACGGAACGCACACACTAGGAGAAGATTATGCGTGTTCTTTTCCCTATATCTAGGTCTGCTGTGGCTATTCTAGACCGTATCATTCGATCTGGTCCTCGCTGTATCTGGTGCCGACATCTGTCCTCGACTGAGGTTTAGCAATTTCAGTCAGATCGTTTCTTTAGCCAAATTGTCGTGAGCATAATATGAGCCTACTGTCTTTCCACTACAGCATTGGTGACACAAAGACTGAAATGTGGAGATGGGATAGGATTGCAGTGTGCTTAAAACATATAGAGCACATGGACACGTGCGGTTATTTGTGAGTGTGGGGAGGGGGGGGGGGGAATAAATACTGATGATTATGGGTCTCGATAACAGATGAGGACTCGTGTTGGGGTTATTGGTGATTAGGTCCAAGTTTTTGATCTAGTACACTAACACTAGATAGTCGATAGTGATTTAGTTTCTAGACTAGTGGCACTGTCAAATATATCTCTCACTCTCTGCTAACTATGCTAACGCAATTTGCCTTTGCAAGTACTATCTACCCCTAACCCACTACCATCAGTGATTATCACAGCTCTCGTGGCTATTTTTGTCTCCTCTATTAGGTTTATGATGATACTTCCGGCCTATCATCTATCAATGCAGCTGATAGACCCCACCACTACTAACCAACTATTTGTTTAGGGTACAAAGTACTATCTCTTATCCATAACGCTGCTAAGTCGTAGCGTACAGTCGTCGTGGACGCATGCGCTTACCAGGTTATAAAAAAACCGTTAGCAAAATTTTAATTAATAAAGCACCGGGTTGTACCCGGTGCTTCATTCATTAAATTGTTGATGATTATTCCTATAATTAGTGTTTGGCATTTAATGTCATTGCGTCGTGGAAATATTGTCCACCCGTGGAAAGTGATCAGTCCATGGTGACCGTCTGTACCAGCCCTATGCTTGGCTTCTACGTTTAACAGCATTACCATCTTCTACGGATGGTCATTCGAACACGGCTACCGGGCAGAATTCTTCAATAACTATCCTGCAATACTATAAAGTAAAGTAAAGTAAAGTAAATTTATTCAACAGAATATAAAAATACAAAGTGACAATAGTTAATAACGAAATAACGATATTCTGTTGGGAAGCAGCATGGCCACATTGGCCGTCTTCCTGCCGCCTCCATCAGTATAAACACGGAGGTATGTGTGTCAGAAGAAGTGATAAACATGAAGGTATGTGTGTCAGAAGAAGTGATTTTATTTTCCATGAAAAGTTGTCGTAACCTCAAACACGTATGTATTCGTTATCCTTAAATTTGGTTTTGTTCCGAGACAGACGAGTCTTACATCAATCTCTACAAGAGTGTCGGAGCCGGGCAAAAGTAGAGGAGTTGAGCATGCTCTCGGCGCCATGGCAACTGGACAAAGACAGAATTAAGACAAGATAAGGACATGAAGATAGGAAAGTATGTTGTATCCTCCTATATCGCCATTTCATAAGCATCTTTCAATACCCCCAAACCACATGGCCCTCATTCCCTCGTACGATAAAACTGTTAGAGACTCTGGGATTCTACGACCAGTATCTTCCGAAAACTGTCCTCAAATACTACAACTTAATGTTATCTCACAGATATCCTCCAAAACACTGAAGAGATTATGTGTTGTGTGTTCCCAGTCGAATACAAACGTCTCGATTTCTTAACGCCAAACCCGAAATGCCATTTCCGGCAATCTAATACCCCGAAAACACGACACACGAGAAGTCAGAACCAAATAATAAATATTGGAATTTATAATTTGACTTTATCCAATAACGGTCGATCTGTTGACACACACACGTGCACATACATGCGGACACGGGCAAAGGTTATACCAAAATGCGAGGAAAGCAAAATATTAAAACCTCCAGAAACGCTCAGAACAATGGTCCCCTCCTTTGGTTCCCCAACAACCCCACAAGTCAAAAAAAAATGTTGTTCAGTTGTCGACCTTTAGTATTGTGTTTATGTCGCAGTGAGAGCTGTCACAAAAAGTGTATTAGAGATTTGTTTCGACAAGAATGTGCACCGAAAGGTACCCACACAAATGATAATTAAGTCTATTATACTCACACTATATGTAATCCAACCAGGAAGATTTATTCAGTACAATGTAATATAGTTAACCCTTTACCTAACGTAACGGCCAAAACCGGCCAGCGCTATTCTCAAAAATCGCCAATTAATTTTCATTATTTTTTCATTTTTGTCTCAAAAACATAGGTTATGACCCCTCGTTGGAACGAGCTCGTTCCAACGAGGGATCATAACCTATGTTTTTGAGATAAAAAATGAAAAAAATTAGTTATTCAAGATTTTTTTTTTTGTAAGTCTCGTCTGCTTTTCAGGTTAGGTAAAGGGTTAACCCGCTTTAACTTCAAAGAGGCTACTCTACTATTTTCCGAAATAAGAGATAAAACGGTAGGTTTGCACTTTGCCGTATTTACTTTTATTTGTTTTTTTAATAGTCATCTTTCTTTATGTAATTATTTGTTAACCATTTCATTGGAAAGGGGGTGGGGGTGTAGTCTTATTTTGTTTTCTCTGCAAATCCATTTGGCCACTGTTGAGGGTGTAGTCTCATTTTGTTTTTCTCTGCAAGTCCATTAGGCCACTGTGGGGGAGAGTAGTCTCATTTTGTTTTCACTGCAATTCCATTAGGCCACTGTTTGGGGGGAGGGGTGTAGTCTCATTTTGTATTCTCTGCAAGTCCATTAGGCCACTGTTGGGGGAGGAGTAGTCTCATTTTGTTTTCACTGAAAGTCCATTAGGCCACTGTTTGGGGTGTAGTCTCATTTTGTCTTCTCTGCAAGTCCATTAGGCCACTGTTGGGGGGGGGGGGTGTAGTCACACTTTGTTTTCTCTGCACGTCCATTAGGCCACTGTTGTGAGGTGTAGTCTCATTTTGTTTTCTCAACACGTCTATTTGGCCACTGTTGGGGGGGGGAGGGGGGGTGTAGTATCATTTTGTCTTCTCTTCACGTCCATTAGGCCACTGTTGGGGGTGTAGTCTCATTTTGTTTTCTCTGCAAGTCCATTATGCCACTGTTGGGGGCGTAGTCTCATTTTGTTTCCTCTGCAAGTCCATTAGGCCACTGTTGGAGGGTGTAGTCTCACCTTGTTTTCTTTACAAGTCCATTAGGCACTGTTGGGGCGGGGGGGGGGGGGAGTGTAGTCTCATTTTTTTTTCTCTGCAAGTCCATTAGACCACTGTTGGGGGATGTATTCTCATTTTGTTTTCTGTGCAAGTCCATTATGCCACTGTTGGTGATGTAGTCTCATTCTGTTTACTCTGCAAGTCCATTATGCCACAGTTGGGGGTGTAGTCTTATTTTGTTTTCTCTGCAAGTCCATTATGCCACTGTTGGGGGTGTAGGCTCATTTTGTTTTCTCTGCAAGTCCGTTATGCCACAGTTGGGGGTGTAGTCTCATTTTGTTTTCTCTGCATGTCCGTTAGGCCACTGTTGGGGGTGTAGTCTCATTCTGCTTTCTCTGCAAGTCCATTAGGCCACTCTTGGGGTGTAGTCTCATTTCGTTTTCTCTGCAAGTCCATTATGCCACTGTTGGAGGGTTTAGTCTCACTTTGTTTTCTCTGCAAGTCCATTAGGCCACTGTTGGGATGTGTAGTCTCATTTTGTTTTCTCTGCCAATCCATTATGCCACTATTTTAAGATTCAGTAATAATTTAAAACTACCGCTTTGACTGTTTTATCGTCCACTGTGGTAGGTGCTCGTTACTGACAATTCTTTCTCACGCAAAATGTTTTTACTCCGTTCAAGGGTTAAATGTGATTCATGATCAATTTACCCACAATACCAGTCAAACAATTGTGTTTACGGGTATGAATTCAAACATACAGTCTCATTTACATACACAGAGCAAATTGATTGGTTAAGACATACTGACGTGTAGACCAGGAAGTTGCTGGTTTAATGTAACAATGTAAAATAGATATATAATGCAGATTCATTGTCTGATAGTAAACTTAATATTTTAACATTTTCAATGCTTTGATGCTTATTTTTTGCAATGGCCTTTCTGTGTTCTCTCGTAGAATAGACGACTGGATATTTCTTGTCGCCTTTCTGAGGTCTCTCGTAGAATAGACGACTGGATATTTCTTGTGGACTTTCTGAGGTCTCTCGTAGAATAGACGACTGGATATTTTTTGTGGACTTTCTGGGGACTCTCGGGGAATAGACGACTGGATATTTCTGTGGCCTTTCTGAGTTTTCTCATAGAATAGACGACTGGATATTTCTTGTGGCCTTTCTGAGTTTTCTCGTAGAATAGACGACTGGATATTTCTTGTGCCCGTCATTAATATTATTATATATAATACATGGATTCGGTTATAATCTATGAACATTTATTTTTCGTTTTATTCGTATTCATTTTGAATAAAACATGCGAAGAATTTTGTATATTTATAATCTAACATGACAAAAGCCAGGTTACTCGTAAGTTTGTGGTATTTGTTTCTTTCAATCAGGGCCTAATCAAATTTTTAATAATTGATGAATAGGAAATATGAAGTTTTAAATGAAAAACAGACTGTGGGCTAAATTACTATTTAGTCAAACGAGTATATAATTTAAGATATAAATAAACTTAGTGAGCAACCTTTATAACAAGTTATAGTATTTAACTGTTCAAATGATCATTAGTTCGGTCATGACGATAAAGTTGACAGTTGACTTGTTGTTCAGTTCTGATGACCATAGACATGTGAAAAAGAAAGACTACATTCTTCTGTGCATATTCTCCATACACTACATTCGCCGTGGATTGGTCCTTGTCCACACTTGGGCAGGAATGTCCACGCATGCGTTTACCAGGTAAATATCATCATCAGCAAAATTCTAATTAATAAAGCACCGGGTTGTATTAATTAACAGTTTGATAATTATTCCTATAATTAATGTTTGGAGTCTAATATAATTGCGTCCGTGGAAATATTCCCCATCCGTAGAAAGTGACCAGTCCACGGCCCTTGTAATGTTCGTCCGAGTTTTTATAAAGACATGATGAATCTGAACAGTAGATGAATCAGTGTATTAACTCATGGAAGCTGGGAGTCGAGTTTTCTTGCCTGTGATGTAATACGGCAGGTAATCTGGCTGTGACGGTTCGGCTATGTTTGTGCTGGGGGAGAATTAAATACCCAGCAGAATAGAGAGACGACACTTGGCTAGAAGCACCTACTTTACTGTAGGTTTATCCCGGTATGTCAAGTTCAATGAATTAACTCTGATTCCCCGGCTTTTAAGAGATAAACGTGCCTGACACGGATACACGTTAAAATATTATTGTAATTATAATAATAAATCGTCCCCTGAGTTCCAATGTGTCCTATGTGCATACTGGCACATAGAACACATTGGACCTCAAGGGACGAAATGTCAATTCGTCCAGTTTATGCCATTGATTCGACAAGTAAAATACTACCAGGGTAGATGATTAGTTTACGAAGCGTTAGCCGACTGAATTAATTCGAGCGGCCCACGAGAGGAAAAAATCGTTCTCGAATCCGATCAGTGAACGTTTATATTTATTTTATTGTCTCCTTATTTGTTTCTGAAAACAACCTTTCATAATTGATTCCGTGATTACATTCAAAACATGTCAAGGAAAAAATAGTCCGTCATCGCTGAAAATAGAATAATGATGCTAGGAGTGGAATGCCTTTTTGGGCGAGCGTGAGTGGAAATACGATTTATTTTGGGGTTGGGGGGGGGGGGGGGGGGAACAAATGAAAATAAAATAAAAATGAAGAGTGCATCATTCCGTCCACCTCAAAATTGGAGCATTGATTATTTCCCTTGATATGCTAGGCAACTTGAAAATTTCTGTCGAGTAGGCGGGGCTACAGTGTCCTGTGACGGGCCGGTCAGTAGTTAAACATAAAGAAGCATGTGTCGTGAGCATGTGTCCTAGCTCCACAGTAGTTTAACATAAAGAAGCATGTATCCTAGCTCCCCAGTAGTTAAACATAAAGAAACATGTATCCTTGCTCCCCAGTAGTTAAACATAAAGAAGCATGTGTCCTAGCTCCCCAGTAGTTAAACATAAAGAAACATGTATCCTAGCTCCCCAGTAGTTAAACATAAAGAAGCATGTTTCCTAGCTCCCCAGTAGTTAAACATAAAGAAACATGTGTCCTAGCTCCCCTGTAGTTAAACATAAAGAAGCATGTATCCTAGCTCCCCAGTAGTTAAACATAAAGAAGCATGTGTCCTAGCTCCCCAGTAGTTAAACATAAAGAAGCATGTATCCTAGCTCCCCAGTAGTTAAACATAAAGAAGCATGTGTCCTAGCTCCCAAGTAGTTAAACATAAAGAAGCATGTATCCTAGCTCCCAAGTAATTAAACATAAAGAAGCATATGTCCTAGCTCCCCCAGTAGTTAAACATAAAGAAACATGTGTCCTAGCTCCCTAGTAGTTAAACATACAGAAGCATGTGTCCTAGCTCCACAGTAGTTAAACATAAAGAAGCATGTGTCCTAGCTCCCAAGTAGTTAAACATAAAGAAGCATGTATCCTAGCTCCCCAGTAGTTAAACATAAAGAAGCATGTGCCCTAGCTCCCCAGTAGTTAAACATACAGAAGCATGTGTCCTAGCTCCCCAGCAGTTAAACATAAAGAATCATGTATCCTAGCTCCCCAGTAGTTAAACATAAAGAAACATGTATCCTTGCTCCCCAGTAGTTAAACATAAAGAAACACGTATCCTTGCTCCCCAGTTGTTAAACATAAAGAAGCACGTGTCCTAGCTCCCCGGTAGTTAACCATAAAGAAACATGTATCCTAGCTCCCCAGTAATTAAACATAAAGAAGCATGTGTCCTAGCTCCCCGGTAGTTAACCATAAAGAAACATGTGTCCTAGCTCCCCAGTAATTAAACATAAAGAAGCATGTATCCTAGCTCCCCAGTAGTTAAACATAAAGAAGCATGTATCCTAGCTCCCCAGTAATTAAACATAAAGAAACATGTGTCCTAGCTCCCCAGTAATTAAACATGAAGAAGCATGTATCCTAGCTCCCCAGTAGTTAAACATAAAGAAGCATGTATCCTAGCGCCCCAGTAGTTAAACAGAAAGAAGCATGTGTCCTAGCCTCCCTAGTAGTTAAACATAAAGAAGCATGTATCCTAGCTCCCCAGTAGTTAAACATAAAGAAGCATGTATCCTAGCTCCCCAGTAGTTAAACATGAAGAAGCATGTATCCTAGCTCCCCAGTAGTTAAACATGAAGAAGCATGTATCCTAGCTCCCCAGTAGTTAAACATGAAGAAGCATGTATCCTAGCTCCCCAGTAGTTAAACATAAAGAAGCATGTGTCCTAGCTCCCCAGTAATTAAACATAAAGAAGCATGTGTCCTAGCCTCCCTAGTAGTTAAACATAAAGAAGCATGTATCCTAGCTCCCCAGTAGTTAAACATAAAGAAGCATGTATCCTAGCTCCCCAGTAATTAAACATAAAGAAACATGTGTCCTAGCTCCCCAGTAATTAAACATGAAGAAGCATGTATCCTAGCTCCCCAGTAGTTAAACATAAAGAAGCATGTATCCTAGCGCCCCAGTAGTTAAACAGAAAGAAGCATGTATCCTAGCTCCCCAGTAGTTAAACAGAAAGAAGCATGTATCCTAGCTCCCCGGTAGTTAAACATAAAGAAGCATGTGTCCTAGCTCCCCAGTAGTTAAACAGAAAGAAGCATGTATCCTAGCTCCCCAGTAGTTAAACAGAAAGAAGCATGTATCCTAGCTCCCCAGTAGTTAAACATAAAGAAGCATGTGTCCTAGCTCCCCAGCAGTTAAACAGAAAGAAGCATGTATCCTAGCTCCCCACTAGTTAAACATAAAAAAGCATGTGTCCTAGCTCCCCAGTAGTTAAACATAAAGAAGCATGTGTCCTAGCTCCCCAGCAGTTAAACAGAAAGAAGCATGTATCCTAGCTCCCCACTAGTTAAACATAAAAAAGCATGTATCCTAGCTCCCCACTAGTTAAACATAAAAAAGCATGTGTCCTAACTCCCCAGTAGTTAAACATAAAGAAGCATGTATCCCTGCTCCCCAGTAGTTAAACATAAAGAAGCATGTATCCTAGCTCCCCAGTAATTAAACATAAAGAAGCATGTGTCCTAGCTCCCAAGTAGTTTAACATAAAGAAGCATGTATCCTAGCTCCCCAGTAGTTAAACATAAAGAAGCATGTATCCTAGCTCCCCAGTAATTAAACATAAAGAAGCATGTGTCCTAGCTCCCAAGTAGTTTAACATAAAGAAGCATGTATCCTAGCTCCCCAGTAGTTAAACATAAAGAAGCATGTATTCAAGCTCCCCAGTAGTTAAACATAAAGAAGCATGTATTCAAGCTCCCTAGTAGTTAAACATAAAGAAACATGTATCCTAGCTCCCCAGTAGTTAAACATAAAGAAGCATGTATTCAAGCTCCCTAGTAGTTAAACATAAAGGAGCATGTGTCCTAGCTCCCCAGTAGTTAAACATAAAGAAGCATGTGTCCTAGCTCCCCATTTGTTAAACATACAGAAGCATGTGTCCTAGCTCCACAGTAGTTAAACATAAAGAAGCATGTGTCCTAGCTCCCAAGTAGTTAAACATAAAGAAGCATGTATCCTAGCTCCCCAGTAGTTAAACATAAAGAAGCATGTATTCAAGCTCCCTAGTAGTTAAACATAAAGGAGCATGTGTCCTAGCTCCCCAGTAGTTAAACATAAAGAAGCATGTGTCCTAGCTCCCCATTTGTTAAACATAAAGAAGCATGTATCCTAGCTCCCCAGTAGTTAAACATAAAGAAGCATGTGTCCTAGCTCCCCAGTAGTTAAACATAAAGAAGCATGTATCCTAGCTCCCCAGTAGTTAAACATAAAGAAGCATGTATCCTAGCTCCCCATTAGTTAAACATAAAGAAGCATGTATCCTAGCTCCCCAGTAGTTAAACATAAAGAAGCATGTGTCCTAGCTCCCCATTTGTTAAACATACAGAAGTATGTATCCTTGCTCCCCAGTAGTTAAACATAAAGAAGCATGTGTCCTAGCTCTCCAGTAGTTAAACATAAAGAAGCATGTATCCTTGCTCCCCAGTAGTTAAACATAAAGAAGCATGTGCCCTAGCTCCCCAGTAGTTAAACATACAGAAGCATGTGTCCTAGCTCCCCAGCAGTTAAACATAAAGAATCATGTATCCTAGCTCCCCAGTAGTTAAACATAAAGAAACATGTATCCTTGCTCCCCAGTAGTTAAACATAAAGAAACACGTATCCTTGCTCCCCAGTTGTTAAACATAAAGAAGCATGTTTCCTAGCTCCCCAGTAGTTAAACATAAAGAAGCATGTATCCTAGCTCCCCAGTAGTTAAACATAAAGAAGCATGTGTCCTAGCTCCCCGGTAGTTAACCATAAAGAAACATGTATCCTAGCTCCCCAGTAATTAAACATAAAGAAGCATGTGTCCTAGCTCCCCGGTAGTTAACCATAAAGAAACATGTGTCCTAGCTCCCCAGTAGTTAAACATAAAGAAGCATGTGTCCTAGCTCCCCAGTAGTTAAACATAAAGAAGCATGTATCCTAGCTCCCCAGTAGTTAAACATAAAGAAGCATGTATCCTAGCTCCCCAGTAATTAAACATAAAGAAACATGTGTCCTAGCTCCCCAGTAATTAAACATGAAGAAGCATGTATCCTAGCTCCCCAGTAGTTAAACATAAAGAAGCATGTATCCTAGCGCCCCAGTAGTTAAACAGAAAGAAGCATGTATCCTAGCTCCCCAGTAGTTAAACATAAAGAAGCATGTGTCCTAGCTCCCCAGTAATTAAACATAAAGAAGCATGTATCCTAGCTCCCCAGTAATTAAACATAAAGAAACATGTGTCCTAGCTCCCCAGTAATTAAACATGAAGAAGCATGTATCCTAGCTCCCCAGTAGTTAAACATAAAGAAGCATGTATCCTAGCGCCCCAGTAGTTAAACAGAAAGAAGCATGTATCCTAGCTCCCCAGTAGTTAAACAGAAAGAAGCATGTATCCTAGCTCCCCAGTAGTTAAACATAAAGAAGCATGTGTCCTAGCTCCCCAGCAGTTAAACAGAAAGAAGCATGTATCCTAGCTCCCCACTAGTTAAACATAAAAAAGCATGTGTCCTAACTCCCCAGTAGTTAAACATAAAGAAGCATGTATCCTAGCTCCCCAGTAATTAAACATAAAGAAGCATGTGTCCTAGCTCCCAAGTAGTTTAACATAAAGAAGCATGTATCCTAGCTCCCCAGTAGTTAAACATAAAGAAGCATGTATTCAAGCTCCCTAGTAGTTAAACATAAAGGAGCATGTATCCTAGCTCCCCAGTAGTTAAACATAAAGAAGCATGTGTCCTAGCTCCCCAGTAATTAAACATAAAGAAGCATGTATCCTAGCTCCCCAGTAGTTAAACATAAAGAAGCATGTATCCTAGCCTCCCTAGTAGTTAAACATAAAGAAGCATGTATCCTAGCTCCCCAGTTATTAAACATAAAGAAACATGTATCCTAGCTCCCCAGTAGTTAAACATAAAGAAGCATGTATCTTTGCTCCCCAGTAGTTAAACATAAAGAAGCATGTATCTTTGCTCCCCAGTAGTTAAACATAAAGAAACATGTATCCTAGCTCCCCAGTAGTTAAACATAAAGAAGCATGTGTCCTAGCTCCCCAGTAGTTAAACATAAAGAAGCATGTATCCTAGCTCCCAAGTAATTAAACATAAAGAGGCATGTATTCATGCTCCCCATTAGTTAAACATGTATCCTAGCTCCCCAGTAATTAAACATAAAGAAGCATGTGTCGTAGCTCCCCAGTAGTTAAATATAAAGAAACATGTGTCCTAGCTCCCCAGTAGTTAAATATAAAGAAACATGTGTCCTAGCTCCCCAGTAGTTAAACATAAAGAAGCATGTGTCCTAGCTCCCCACTAATTAAACATTAAGAAGCATGTGTCCTAGCTCCCCAGTAGTTAAACGTAAAGAAGCAGTAGACAGCCTACTCCAACGGTGGATAATGCTGTATAGTATCGCCGGGGGAGTTAGGTTTATTAGCCGAGACTAACATTAGCTCCATCGGGAATTATTTATTTATTGGTGTTTAAAGTCACATATTTCTGCACAATGTTTAATCGCGACTATCAAGTCCAGCTAATCATTTTTACCAATTTCACACAATTTCAAGAACTTGCACCCCAGGATATTGTAACCGGGTCTTAATTTACAAGTAAAACAGTGCTTGCTTACCGCTGTGGTAAACAAGCACTGCTTCAGTCCTCGGGGTTCCCACGAAGGTGTATTGGGAATGGTCTCGTTGAGAGAAATGTGCGTTTGTATGCGAATTTGTGTGAAGTGGGCGAAAAATGTACTGATTTCTATACAACTGGATTGCTGCAACAATCACTAGACACAAATAGAAAAGAAATGTCATTGAACTAACATGAAAGATACCAGGTAGGTTAAAGTGTTAACACTGACATTATTATGTTACCTGACTGTTTATTTATTTATTATTATGCATTGTGGTTTAACGACACTTTTGACACCAATGACATCTCGTGTTGATCAGTTTTACAGGCGGAGGAAGCCAGAGTTCCCGGAGATACCCACTAAAAACTAAAGTGTTAAAACTGACACTTTCAAGGTGTTAAACCCATTCTAACTTTTAGGGTTTGATTATAACACACAAAGTGCAATGCTTTAAGCACTTAGACATTACAATCGTCAGACATCTGAAACTTGAATGGATGGCACTTCCCATGTGTCAAGCATTGGTGGTTCTTCCAGAATCGTCCATAATTTGATTTGCGTTTGGTGGGTACATAATTAAAAGGACACAACGCAGATAACGCGGATCAGGCTCGAGAGTTCGAGCCTGATCCGCGTCATCTGCGTTGTTTCCTTTTAATTGTCGCGACATTACACTTGTCAAGTGGTATTATTGTCAACACCTGTCTAGTTCTGGGATATCTACACTTGAACAAAGTGCTCGTTCAGCACTTAGTAAGTGTTAAATACAGCACTTCAGGTGTAGTTTTCAACACTTTAGTTTTTAGCGTGTAACCACCACGCAACTGCTAGACTCCACAACGTACTAACTCCACACAACCATGTTACCGTTGGTTGAAGACAAGTGTACTATCGACGTGCAGTACGCCTAAGTAAACAGCACTATCGTGCCCCCCCCCCCCCACCACTCCCTCATATGGGCAATCGGAATGAAGTGCCTTCCTAATGACACAACGCAGTTACCACTGGCGGTGATAGAACCGTATACCTACCGGTTTGACTCAAACTGAGTGCAATATCGTAACCACTGATCCACATGTTACCTGGTTACGATTTTAATCAGTTTGTGACCTTGGAAAAAGACAGAAAAAACAGGGAACATTACATGCATGTTTACTGGGTTTTGAGGAGCTATTTTCAGAAGCGATGTCCAGGATATAGAATATTAGAATAAATGCTTCATTTCAAGTATTTTAACGCTTTGAGAAGTGATGGCACCCTCCATGTCAGTTCAATAGCAGCAATTGGAAGATTACATATTTATTATTCGGGGATAGACTAATTAATATTTTCAACGTTCAGCCTTTGATTGGTCTACCCGACACATTAATTTAACAGCCATCCTACTTGACATAAATTTGGCACCTTGTGTTCCTCGGCCGGAAAAAAACGCTTCTCGGGTTAAAGGGTTTAACATTAAGCGGGTGACATTTTCAAATTTGTTTCTCAAATAGCTGGAAAAAATATTTCGTTGACATCATTACCATGCATGTTTACGGGGCTAAGCAGATTTATTTATGTCCAGTGCATAGAATAATTGAACAAATGCTTCATTTTCAAGTATTTTAAACAGGTTATCTTGCATATTAAGTAAACGACACTTTCAAATTTATTTATGAATAATTAATGAAATGTTTGATAAACATCGCTTATTATCGCTGATCCGAAAGCGTTCAGCAAGCTCATTCCAATAGAGAGTATTACGTTATATTTTTGAAAGCGGAAATTGAACACAGAGCAAAACATAAATAGCTTATTTTATAAAAGCGCTGAAGATCGTTCACTTTGATAAATGATTAAGAATGCAAAAGGCAACGACTTAAATTCCTGAAATGGTAAGGTAAATGCTTCTCTTTTCAAGATAAAAACAGGGTTGTAGTTTCAATTTGTTTCGTCTGGATACTTGCAAGCCACCGCGCTCCCTATACGAGGTGCAGGTAAATGCAGGGTATGACTTTATGTTTCTTGCCTGAAAATGACGAATCCCGCTCTAAAAGCCATTCAAGTGATTGTAATTACTTTTCGGTCGAGGGTTAGTAAAATAGACGAAGGCCTCTGAATATTCCCTCTCGACTGCCAAAGTCTGAAGGCTCATTGGGGTTCCTTCTAAGCCTTGTAATACAATTTACAAGTAGGTTCTAAGCCTTGTAATACAATTTACAAGCAGGTTCTAAGCCTTGTTATACAATTTACAAGTAGGTTCTAAGCCTTGTAATACAATTTACAAGCAGGTTCTAAGCCTTGTTATACAATTTACAAGCAGGTTCTAAGCCTTGTTATACAATTTACAAGTAGGTTCTAAGCCTTGTAATACAATTTACAAGCAGGTTCTAAGCCTTGTTATACAATTTACAAGCAGGTTCTAAGCCTTGTTATACAATTTACAAGTAGGTTCTAAGCCTTGTTATACAATTTACAAGTAGGTTCTAAGCCTTGTAATACAATTTACAAGCAGGTTCTAAGCCTTGTTATACAATTTACAAGCAGGTTCTAAGCCTTGTAATACAATTTACAAGCAGGTTCTAAGCCCTGTAATACAATTTACAAGCAGGTTCTAAGCCTTGTTATACAATTTACAAGTAGGTTCTAAGCCTTGTAATACAATTTACAAGCAGGTTCTAAGCCTTGTTATACAATTTACAAGTAGGTTCTAAGCCTTGTAATACAATTTACAAGCAGGTTCTAAGCCTTGTTATACAATTTACAAGCAGGTTCTGAGCCTTGTAATACAATTTACAAGCAGGGAAGAAATTCTTCGGTTTGAGATGTTTATATTATTTAGTGAATATTCCAAATCCTTCAAATACGTCGTTCTCACTGGAGGGTTTTGCTCCGGTTATTAAATGTATGGGACCACATAATGATGACGGTCGAGGAGGAGATGGACTGTATTAAAAAAAGTAATATCATATAAAGTCCAAGGTGATATTTCGGTCTTTATTCCCCTTGTTTTTGAAAATCTATTGAAGACAGAAACGACTCCAAAGTTATTGGCGTTATATACTATTCAAAAAGGTAAGGGATATCCAAACTGATGTCGATGTTTCCAGAAAATGATATTGGATACGCGTGATTCAACAAATCAATATCTTACCAAGTTTAGTGTGGATCATGAATGTTACCGACCCACGAAAACTTCGTGCAGGTTTTTCGCACGAGCGTCGCGTTAATGTCTGTGGGGTACGTTTTGAGGTTTTCTTTTCTACTGCGATGGCTTTTTCTGAGGTTTCATCATTCTTTTATTAGTATAAACTCGTTCGTCAATAATTTCCGCTCGAAACGTATCTTTTGAGGTATACGAAGACTGACATGTTGCGAACGTTTAAGTGCCGTTGGCATGTTGGAAGCTGGCAAAAGACAGACTGCAGTGGCTCAAATTCTCAACCTAACTCAATCGGTGATTAGCAGGTTGCGGTCACGCTACCGTCCGACAGGCAATGTTGATGACAGACGTCGGTCAGGTCACCCAAGGGCGACAACTGCTAACAGGATCGTTTCATTCGAACAATATCATTACGTAACCGCCATCGAAGTGCCTCAGAAATTAGACAGCTGCTGCACCGAGCGACAGATGTGCGATTCAGTGGTCAGACTATCCGAAATAGCCTACACATGCTGAAATATGTACACTCGACGACCTCGAATAATTCCACTTTGACTGAACGTCACATCCCAGCAAGGAGTTATTGGTGTGGAGCACGACAGCGCTGGGACAATTGTCGGTGGAGCAACGTCATGTTTTCCGATGAATCGAGGTTCACTCTCGACTTCCACGACAGGCGAAACACAGTGTGGCGGCAGCGGAACGAACGATACCATGACGTAACCGTTAGGCATCACGATCGTTTTGGTGATGCATCGGTTATGGTGTGGGGAGGCATAACCATAACAGACAGAACAGCATTACTTGTCATCCAATAGCGTGTCACAGGGGAGTACTTCCGTGACATGTTAGCAGCTCATGTGGTGTCATTTGCGCGACGTCCCGGTCGTCGATTCATTTTTCAAGATGACAATGCAAGAGCACACAGAGCCCGTTACATACCAATGGCACGCAACCTCTGATTTTCGGTTAACCTTGATATTTTTTAAAATGTCGGAAGACAAAAACTAGCGTGTTTTCTCAGTAACCCGGGCTTTCTAGCACAACATAACACAAAGAAAATCGTCGGTCACCTATTTAATTTGACATTCTCGGGTAGCATGTGCTATTTTGAAATCCGTAGCAAAATTGTATACGGTTGGGTGGACAACACGAACATGTCATTAAACTCTTTGCACGACTTTTTGTCCACAAATATGCAACATTAGAACTATTCTATTTCATCCTTCATGCTATTTTTTCACATTTGTTTCTATTGTACTTTCTGTTTCCATATATATACAAAATGTAGTGTAGCATGTTAGAACAGTTGATATATAAGCGAAAAAAATTATCGGATAAATAGTTTATGAAAAACGGAAAAAAGTAATCAGTAAGAGACGTAAGAAGGCGTAAGTAGTAGATCATGTACCCGACCGTCATTGTTTGGTGGGCCTGGTGGGGGACCTAAGACGTGACCTCATAGTCACGTGACCTAGTCATGTTGTGTTGTCATGGTAGCCCGCGTGAGCGGTTATGTTCTGACGCCATTACCATAGTGATACGTGATGTTAGTGCCCATGCACAGCGCGTGTTGTTAGGGTGATTTGTGTTTCCGTCGTCCGTTTTGTATCCTGGTGGCTGCCCTCTTGGTTTCTACGCAAGCACGCGGCTGCTATGTGACACAAAAGCTTACAACAAGACAGGGGTATGTTCCTTTGTACAAGAGTAATTGCCTGATTCCTGACACTACCCACATAAACCCGACAACCCTTCCAAATCACCCAGAAACGACTTTTATTTGGATAAAACCCCAGATTGGGCATATAATAGTAGCACGTTGTGCTATATTACCAAAGGGAAAACGGGGTTAAGTTCCTTTATATAAGAGTAGTTTTCTGGCTCGGATCTTCCCGAAATCATCGTTTACTTCGTAGAATTACCACAAACAACCCGATAATTGTTTACTTGGCTCTGATGTTCCACTAAATTCTCGGTTTCTACCTGTGTATCTAGAAGCTATGCTGTGACTTCCCCAATCTCCTTATAAAGTACTCCGATGCCCCTAGACGTGTTTACCTTCTATTACACATTACGTGTAGCACATAGGCAGATGGGAGCACGGTGCCTCAATGCAAGACTGTTGGACTTCGATGCTGGTTGCCCCGAGTTCGATCCCCGTCCAGGATCACCCGCGTTGTGTCCTTGGGCAAGGTACTTTATCCCGGTTGCTTACATAGGGGCTCGATGACGCCGTGTACTGAAACGTACTCCACGTCGATAGAGCACATGTCTTCAACCACTGTAACCATGCTTGAACGGAGCTTGAACAGAGTTAAAATGTTGTGAAGCTGACAATTGTTGGTCGATGCTCGGTGGATCCTCTCCGGGTACGCCGGCTTCCTCCACCCGTAAAACTGTCACGGTCAAGATATTTATAGTGCATAAGTACAAGCCTATTTCGGTCTAATTGAGAGATAAAGTGAATTTTGTTGTAAAAAAGGCACTCGGATTGTTGTCAAATCGCCCAACTAAGTGTCACCTGTTAAACGTGGCTGCAACACATGGTTAAGTGTAATTTTAAACCATCTGCTATTTGGATGGTTTACCAAGTAATGCAGGTAACATAATTGTTCCGTATCTATTCTATCTTTAACCGGCCTCTGAGCGCTACTAATGCACCTTCGTTACTGAATACGTTCCGCGTCATTTGTATGATCTCCGGGTTCCCCAGTTAACTTTGGTTTAGAGGGATCACATCTGTTCCATACTTGGGAATCCCACCCTCTCCCAAATAGTTTTATTTTATCCAACGAACACCTTCTTAAAGCTACTTCTTTCAAACGTGTAACTGATTGAGTATTTTTTCCCCCGTTTGTCTTAAATTTGCTTGTGTTGTTTCTATATATGCCCCTACCTGTAAGACGTAAAATCACTCACAAGTATTCGTATTCACCCTTCCCTCCACAGATATATCTTTGCTTTTCTTTTCACCAATAACGAATTTATCAGCTCTCCACCTTTGCAACTCATCTACAGTTAAACCTAAAAGTCCCGTCACGAAATGCGCACAAATAGCACGTCGATCTGCGCGACAATCTACGTGCTATGGCCATAGTAAGGCTATCAAATTATGTACATATCGCCTGTTCACAAACACTGTTTCAGCCAATGGACCTCCGGGTAACCCGGAGGTTCATTGGCAGAAACATTGCCTGTGCTTGCTATGAGTAACCAGGAGAACCTGCCGTGCTTTGGGTACCATTCGATATGGCAATTGCGCGCAATTCCTACGCACAATTAAGCCTAGATAAGCGCACAGTTCATGACAGGAGTTCTAGTTTTAACTGTATCCTATTATTGCGTCCCTGGAAGTAACTCCCACCCGTGAAAAATGGCCAATCCCCGGCGATCGTACTCTATTAGATACTCCTAGTATAACATGTACTCTACCAAAGTACATTTACTAATGGCTTGGCATACCAAGATTGGGTACACTGTCATGGTGCTCTTTGTATACCAAGATTGGGAACACTGTCATGGTGCACTTCGTGCACTAAGATTGGGTACGCTGTCATGGTGCTCTTGGTATACCAAGATTGAGTACGCTGTTATGGTGCTCTTGGTATACCAAGATTGGGTGCACTGTCATGGTGATCTTTGTATACCAAGATTGAGTACGCTGTCATGGTGTTCTTTGTATACGAAGATTGGGTACGCCGCCATGGTGATCTTTGTATACCAAGATTGGGTACACTGTCATGGTGCTCTTTGTATACCAAGATTGGGTACACTGTCATGGTGCTCTTTGTATACCAAGATTGGGTACACTGTCATGGTGCTCTTTGTATACCAAGATTGGGTACGCTGTTATGGTGCTCTTTGTATACCAAGATTGGGTACGCTGTAATGGTGATCTTTGTATACCAAGATTGAGTACGCTGTCATGGTGCTCTTTGTATACCAAGATTGAGTACGCTGTCATGGTGCTCTTTGTATACCACGATTGGGTACACTGTCATGGTGCTCTTTGTATACCAAGATTGGGTACGCTGTCATGGTGCTCTTTGTATACCAAGATTGGCTACACCGCCATGGTGCTCTTTGTATACCAAGATTGGGTACACCGTCATGGTGTTCTTTGCATACCAAGATTGGGCACGCTGTAATGGTGATCTTTGTATACCAAGATTGAGTACGCTGTGGTGGTGCTCTTTGTATACCAAGATTGGGTACGCGGTTATGGTGTTCTTTGTATACCAAGGATGGGCACCCTGTCATGGTGGTCTTTGTATACCAAGATTGGGTACACTGCCATGGTGATCTTTGTATTCGAAGACTGGGTACACTGTCATGGTGATCTTTGTATACCAAGATTGAGTACGATGTCATGGTGTTCTTTGTATACCTAGATTGGGCACGCTGTCATGGTCCTCTTTGTATATCAAGATTGGGTACGCTGTCATGGTGCTATTTGTATACCGAGATTGGGTACGCTGTCATGGTGCTCTTTGTATACCAAGATTGGGTACGCTGTCATGGTGCTCTTTGTATACCAAGATTGGGTACGCTGTCATGGTGCTCTTTGTATACCAAGATTGGGTACGCTGTCATGGTGCTCTTTGTATACCAAGATTGGGTACGCTGTCATGGTGCTATTTGTATACCAAGATTGGGTACGCTGTCATGGTGCTCTTAGTATACCAAGATTGGGTACGCTGTCATGGTGCTATTTGTATACCAAGATTGGGTACGCTGTCATGGTGCTCTTTGTATACCAAGATTGGGTACGCTGTCATGGTGCTCTTTGCATACCTAGATTGGGTACGCTGTCATGATGCTCTTAGTATACCAAGATTGGGTACGCTGTCATGGTGCTATTTGTATACCAAGATTGGGTACGCTGTCATGGTGCTCTTTGTATACCAAGATTGGGTACGTTGTCATGGTGCTCTTTGTATACCAAGATTGGGTACGCTGTCATGGTGCTCTTTGTATACCAAGATTGGGTACGCTGCCATGGTGCTCTTTGTATACCAAGATTGGGTAAGCTGTCATGGTGCTCTTTGTATTCCAAGATTGGGTACGCTGTCATGATGATGGTGCTCTTTGTATACCAAGGTTGAGTACGCTGTCATGGTGCTCTTTGTATTCCAAGATTGGGTACGCAGTCATGGTACTCTTTGTATACCAAGGTTGGGTACTCTGTCATGGTGCTCTTTGTATACCTAGATTGGGTACGCTGTCATGATGCTATTTGTATACCAAGGCTGGGTACGCTGTCATGATGCTCTTTGTATACCAAGATTGGGTACGCTGTCATGGTGCTCCTTGTATACCAAGATTGGGTACGCTGTCATGGTGCTCTTTTGTATACCTAGATTGGGTACGCTGTCATGGTGCTCTTTGAATACCTAGATTGGGTACGCTGTCATGATGCTATTTGTATACCAAGACTGGGTACGCTGTCATGGTGCTCTTTGTATACCAAGGTTGGGTACGCTGTCATGGTGCTCTTTGTATACCAAGATTGGGTACGCTGTCATGATGCTTTTTGTATACCAAGATTGGGTACACCGTCATGGTGCTCTTTGTATTCCAAGATTGGGTACGCTGTCATGGTGCTCTTTGTGTACCAAGATTGGGTACGCTGTCATGGTGCTCTTTGTATACCAAGATTGGGTACGCTGTCATGGTGTTCTTTGCATACCAAGATTGGGTACGCTGTCATGATGCGCTTTGTATAGCAAGATTGGGTACGCTGTCATGATGCTCTTTGTATACCAAGATTGGGTATGCTGTCATGGTGCATTTGTATACCTAGATTGGGTACGCTGTCATGGTGCTCTTTGTATACCAAGATTGGGTACGCTGTCATGGTGCTCTTTGTATACCTAGATTGGGTAAGCTGTCATGGTGCTCTTTGTATACCAAGGTTGAGTACGCTGTCATGATGCTCTCTGTATACCAAGATTGGGTACGCTGTCATGGTGCTCTTTGTATACCAAGATTGCGTACGCTGCCATGATGCTATTTGTATATCAAGGCTGGGTACGCTGTCATGATGCTCTCTGTATACCAAGATTGGGTACGCTGTCATGGTGCTCTTTGTATACCTAGATTGCGTACGCTGCTATGATGCTATTTGTATATCAAGGCTGGGTACGCTGTCATGATGCTCTCTGTATACCAAGAATGGGTACGCTGCATGGTGCTCTTTGTATACGTACATTGGATACGCTGTCATGGTGCTCTTTGTATACCTAGATTGCGTACGCTGCCATGATGCTATTTGTATATCAAGGGTGGGTACGCTGTCATGATGCTCTCTGTATACCAAGATTGGGTACGCTGTCATGGTGCTCTTTGTATACCAAGATTGGGTACGCTGTCATGGTGCTCTTTGTATTCCTACATTGGGTACGCTGTCATGGTGCTCTTTGTATACCTAGATTGGGTACGCTGTCATGATGCTATTTGTATACCAAGGTTAGGTAAGCTGTCATGGTGCTCTTTGTATACCAAGGTTGAGTACGCTGTCATGGTGCACTTTGTATACCAAGATTGGGTACGCTGTCATGGTGCTCTTTGTATACCAAGATTGGGTACGCTGTCATGGTGCTCTTTGTATATCAAGATTGGGTACCCTTCATGGTGCTCTTTGTATACCAAGATTGGGTACACTGTCATGGTGCTCTTTGTATTCCAAGATTGGGTACGCTGTCATGGTGCTCTTTGTATACCAAGATTGGATACGCTGTTATGATGCCTTTTTTATTTCAAGATTGGGTACGCTGTCATGGTGCTCTTTGTATACCAAGATTGGGTACACCGTCATGGTGCTCTTTGTATACCAAGATTGGGTACGCTGTCATGATGCTCTTTATATACGAAGATTGGATACGCTGTTATGATGCCTTTTTTATTTCAAGATTGGGTACGCTGTTATGGTGCTCTTTGTATACTAAGATTGGTTACGCTGTCATGGTGCTCTTTGCATACCAACGTTGGGTACGCTGTCATGGTGCTCTTTGTATACCTAGATTGGGTGCACCGTCATGGTGCTCTTTGTATAGCAAGATTGGGTACACAGTCATGATGCTCTTTGTATACCAAGATTGGGTACGCTGTTATGATGATCTTTGTATACCAAGATTGGTTACGCTGTCATGGTGCTCTTTGTATACCAAGATTAGGTATGCTGTCTTGGTGCTCTTTGTATACCAAGATTGGGTACGCTGTCATGGTGCTCTTTGTATACGTAGATTGGGTACGCTGTCATGATTCTATTTGTATACCAAGGCTGAGTACGCTGTCATGGTGCTCTTTGTATACCAAGATTGGGTACGCTGTCATGGTGCTCTTTGTATACCTAGATTGGGTACGCTGTCATGATGCTATTTGTATACCAAGGCTGGGTACGCTGTCATGATGATCTTTGTATACCACGATTGGGTACGCTGTCATGGTGCTCTTTGTATACCAAGATTGGGTACGCTGTCATGGTGCTCTTTGTATACCAACATTGGGTACGCTGTAATGGTGCTCTTTGTATTTCAATATTGGGTACGCTGTTATGATGCTCTTTGTATACCAAGATTGGATACGCTGTTATGATGCTCTTTGTATTTCAAGATTGGGTACGCTGTTATGGTGCTCTTTGTATACTAAGATTGGTTACGCAGTCATTGTGCTCTTTGTATACCAAGATTGAATACGCTGTCATGGTGCTCTTTGTATACCAAGATTGGGTACACCGTCATGGTGCTCTTTGTGTACCACGATTGGGTACGCTGTCATGATGATCTTTGTATACCACGATTGGGTACGCTGTCATGGTGCTCTTTGTATACCAAGATTGGGTACGCTGTCAGGGTGCTCTTTGTATAACAAGACTGGGTACGCTGTCATGATGCTCTTTGTATACTAAGATTGGCTACGCTGTCATGGTGCTCTTTTTATACCAAGATTGGGTACGCTGTCATGGTGCTCTTTGTATACCAAGATTGGGTACGCTGTCATGATGCTCATTGTAGACTAAGATTGGGTACGCTGTCATGGTGCTCTTTTTATTCCAAGATTGCTTACGCTGCCCTGGTGCTCTTTGTATACCAAGATTGGGTACACCGTCATGGTGCTCTTTGTATACCAAGATTGGATACGCTGTTATGATGATCTTTTTATACCAAGATTGGGTACGCTGTCATTATGCTCTTTGTATACCAAGATTGGATACGCTGTCATGGTGCTCTTTGTATACCTAGATTGTGTACGCTGTCGTGGTGTTCTTTGTATACCAAGATTGGGTACGCTGTCATGATGCTCTTTGTATACCAAGATTGGGTACGCTGTCATGGTGCTCTTTGTATACCAAGATTGGGTACGCTGTCATGGTGCTCTTTGTATACCAAGATTGGGTACGCTGTCATGGTGCTCTTTGTATACGAAGATTGGTTACGCTGTCATGATGCTCTTTATATACCAAGATTGGATACGCTGTTATGATGCCTTTTTTATTTCAAGATTGGGTACGCTGTTATGGTGCTCTTTGTATACTAAGATTGGTTACGCTGTCATGGTGCTCTTTGTATACCAAGATTGGGTACGCTGTCATGGTGCTCTTTGTATACCAAGATTGGGTACGCTGTCATGGTGTTCTTTGTATACCAAGATTGGGTTCACCGTCATGGTGCTCTTTGTATAGCAAGGTTGGGTACACCGTCATGATGCTCTTTGTATACCAAGATTGGGTACGCTGTCATGGTGTTCTTTGTATACCAAGATTGGGTGCACTGTCATGGTGTTCTTTGTATACCAAGATTGGGTACGCTGTTATGATGATCTTTGTATACCAAGATTGGTTATGCTGTTATGGTGCTCTTTGTATACCAAGATTGGGTTCACCGTCATGGTGTTCTTTGTATACCAAGATTGGGTACGCTGTCGTGATGCTCTTTGTATACCAAGACTGGTTATGCTGTTATGGTGCTCTTTGTATACCAAGATTGGGTACGCTGTCATGGTGCTCTTTGTATACCAAGATTTGGTACGCTGTCATGCTGCTGTTTGTATACCAAGATTGAGTACACTGTCATGGTGCTCTTTGTATACCTAGATTGGATACGCTGTTATGATGCTCTTTGTATACCAAGATTGGATACGCTGTCATGATGCTCTGTGTATACCAAGATTGGGTACGCTGTTATGATGCTCTTTGTATACCAAGATTGGGTACGCTGTCATGGTGCTCTTTGTATACCTGGATTGGGTACGCTGTCATGGTGCTCTTTGTATACCTAGATTGGGTACGCTGTCATGGTGCTCTTTGTATACCAAGATTGGGTACGCTGTCATGATGCTCTTTGTATACCAAGATTGGGTACGCTGTCATGGTGCTATTTGTATACCTAGATTGGGTACACTGTCTTGGTGCTCTTTGTATACCTAGATTGGGTACGCTGTCATGGTGCTCTTTGAATACCAATATTGACTACGCTGTCATGATGCTCTTTGTATTTCAGGATTGGGTACGCTGTTATGATGCTCTTTGTATACCAAGATTGGATACGCTGTTATGATGCTCTTTGTATTTCAAGATTGGCTACGCTGTCATGGTGCTCTTTGTATACCAAGATTGGGTACGCTGTCATGGTGCTCTTTGTATACCTACATTGGGTACGCTGTCATGGTGCTCTTTGTATACCTAGATTGGGTACGCTGTCATGCTGCTATTTGTATACCAAGACTGGGTACGCTGTCATGGTGCTCTTTGTATACCAAGGTTGGGTACGCTGTCATGGTGCTCTTTGTATACTAAGGTTGTGTACGCTGTCATGATGCCATTTGTATACCAAGACTGGGTACGCTGTCATGGTGCTCTTTGTATACCAAGATTGGGTACGCTGTCGTGGTGCTCTTTGTATACCAAAGTTGAGTACGCTGTCATGGTCCTCTTTATATACCAAGATTGGGTACGCTGTCATGGTGCTCTTTGTATACCAAGATTGGGTACGCTGTCATAGTGCTCTTTGTATACCAAGATTGGGTACACCGTCATGGTGCTCTTTGTATACCAAGATTGGGTACGCTGTCATGATGCTCTTTATATACCAAGATTGTGCCCGCTGTCATTGTGCTCTTTCACTAATCTGATGATATGCTAGAAGAACCACCCCCCAGTTAAAGACTTTAGATTCCCGTTGTCCTTGACGATTTGTAAACGACTTTCACGCCACCCCCTCCCATTCTTTGATCGAAATTTTAAGAATTGCACCGGAGTTAGATGTATTCGTAAACAGAAAGTTACAGACGGAAACTGGCTCTCGGCAACGTATAAAGAGATAACTTTTTTATTTTAAACATTTCAACATTAATCACAAAAAACAATTACTCACGGCTGCTAAAAATAGAGTCGAATTCATAAATTGAAGACATAATGGCCAGTCCGTGGATACAGGCAAATAGAAACTAGATGTGGTACGAAACACACGAATAATTTGGAAACTGGTTGATTCGGAATAATTTCAAACAACTCGACTTTCAGCAGATGTGGTGAGTTTAACATTAACATGTATGAATAGCTGTTACTGTTTGTACGTGAGTCGTATGTGGCGAGGAAACGGGAGGGCCTTTGTTTGCATTGTCTATTATTTTACCTGCAGGTAGGGTACGGGACACTCAGGACTGAAAATCTTTTGCCTTTATTAGCATTTCAAAAGAGTTGTCTTGTTCAAATATTGCTGTCAAAAGTGTGGTCCAGAAAACCACGCAAAAAGCACATAATATATCTCCAAGCTTTTATAATAATAGGAAATTTTAATGTGCTTACATCTACTACATAATAACATATTTTAAAGCAGTTAATATCTTTTCAGTGTGATGTCAAAAACATCTGCAAGGCATCTTCACTTGACAAATTTACCATAAAGTCTATAGCTGATGAGAGCCTAAATAAGTGAACGCCTGACTCAGTACATTTGACACCCAAAGTTGTGAGTAGGATTAAATAGGGCTGATCAGCCGATTGGGTCAATATATTTTGGCTTTTGAAACCATTTTGATTTGTTCACTTTAGAAAGGCTTAATAAGTGTGTTCGTAATTTTGTGCCGGAATGTGTGAGGATCTCTGAAAAACATGAGGCATAAAAAACGACCATACGGTAGTAGTGAAAATTCGAAATTTAAATTGAAATTTGGTGTGGTACCATATATTTTTTTTCCAGTTTATTTTTTTCAAGAGATGACATACTTTATAGATGCATATATGTACTTTTTTTCAAAACAACTTGGTGCTGTGTACAGAGAACGAAAGGTTAGCATTGTTGTCAATGGGATTTGTTTAGTCTTTCATAACCTAAACTCATTTATCCATCCATTTTCACAAAATATTTTTAAGTTAATCTTGAAAGTAGCAATTTATACTTGTTCTCTCTGAAACAAAGTCCTATATAGATCGGTAATAGAGTTTTTGCCTTCAGGCTTGACCAATCTGGCGAAACACTATTTTGGGATTTGAAATCAGCCGCTTATGACGAATTTATTTCGTGTTGGTTAAAGCAATATGCATTGTGTTTCAAACGAGGTCAGTCAGGGCCTAATCTGTTACGTGGTTCACAAGAATATTTTATATGTCACTGCATGAATCGAAACACCTTGGAAGCACGGTATTATCTGTGATAGACTGTGAAATATGAATGAAGGCTGACAGTACAGCAAAGTTGTGTTAAGGAGTAATCCTAGGCAGCGCGTTGGCTCAGTGGTTACGGAACAGAACTTCAAACTTATTGCCCGACTACATTGTGTCCTTGGGTAAGGTATATAATTCCGATTGCCCACGTGAGGGGGGGGGGGGGATTCCCTGTGTACTAAGGCGCACTGCACGTCGAGGGTTCACTTGTCAATCAATGCCAACTCTACTTGGTGGAATTAGTACGTTGGGGAGTCTGACAGTTGCTCGGTGGTTTTCTCTGGGTACTCCAGCTTCCTACATCCGTAAAACTGTCCGACACTAGGTTACAATGGATATCGAAAGTATCGTTAAACCCAATAAATAAATATATAACTCGTAACACTTCGTACTCCTTTTCTTTTCTCTGTAAAGAAAAGAAAATCATAGATCTCCATACATTCAGTACGTGGAGAGTGGATTGTAACTGAATCACCCGTGGAGTGGAGTTATCACCCAAGCTATAACTTTCAAATTTTGTACATATTGATAAAAAACACAAGCAATGTTTCAGCCAATGGACTTCCGGGTTTAACCGGGAGGTCCTTTGGCTGAAACTTTGCTTGTGCTTGTTATGCTTTGCAACAAATTTGCAGTTATTGCTTGGGTGGAATCTCCACTCTGCGGGTGATTTAGTGATAATACACTCTCCACGTACTGTATTGGTGTAATCCTGGTTTGTCCCCTTCCTGGTGCCGTATAATCAATCCAGTGGAGATATTTGACGGCACAAGAGTTGTTACACTGTGACTGCAGTTACATCGGAACAGCTTTCACGTCACCAGACATCAAGGTGAACACGAAATATTAGTTCAAAACCAGTAACAGGGCATCAACTTACCGGTATCGTCACTTGTGTTTTAACCATTAACAACTGACATATAATAATAATAATAAATAATAATAAATGTAGTTTAAAGCCGAAAATCCTCATAGAGCTCTTGGGCTTAACATAACAAAAAAAACTTTATACATATATATCACTCTGTAAATATTCAGTTTGCATTGTCGTGAAAATTATGTACATCATATGCGTAGTCATTTTTCACGGACCTCAAACTAAACATTTTCCAAAGCAATCGGAAAATAAAGCATTATCAAGATGCAAGATTAATTCAGCATCAAATGTTCTCCTCAAACTGGCGGAGGATATTTTTCTGTTTGCGACCAATGAGCAGTCCTCTTTTATTCAGATACGTGAACAAATCGGTTACATACACGTTGATCACATGCAATCAGATCACCTTTTCGGGTGACGTGATTTTACCCTTCCCGTTCTATTAACTCTTTACCCGCGGAGTATTTTTTTTAACATTTTTCATCAAACCTAAACCATGACTGCTGTGAAGCAAACTATGACCAGATTTGATAAAAAACATCTAAATTTAACTCATGAAATCATCGATCAAAAATTGTATTCAATTTACAGAAGGAAAAATTGGTATAAATGTGCCAAAATTATACTTTTTTCACGCACTTTGTGTCCTGCGCAGGAATATCAGTCAGGAATTAAGGAGTTTTGAATAACTTACAAATCTAGTCACGCGCAACACCTGGAGCTATATCATACTATATATTACACATAACCAGACCGGAAGCTAGGAATGGTGGGGTCCACCTTCCTATGATCATGTAAGTTGAACATTTCTGTTACCTGTCGGGAAAAGTGTAAGTCGACTGAACATCAAACTTCTCTCTGAAAGCCGCTAATTAAAAAACAATGACTGTTTGACGAAATCACAATTTACATTATGCAAAACAACCACCTTTTGCCTTAAGACAAATATATCATTTGCATTCGTTTGTTATTATTATTATTACACGAATATATTAATATATGAAAGCTTCCGGGACGCTGCAGGCTTTTCTTCTATCACTATTGCAAGGAAATTTAGTGCGATAGATTTTAACTTCTTACCGACGATAAAAGAACCAGTAACACCATCAGAAAACATTAACTCTTGTCGCACCACGTCCGTGAATTTTGAAATTCCAGCATGCTAACATTTCCTTACCAGAGTAATATATATTTTTTATCATGTGTGTATTAAATGTCACATGTTTGGTTTTGTTTTTATTAAAACATTTTTTTTACTCTTCTGTTCATTGGCAGATGGACTTTACAAATTGCAACGGATAGCCAACTAAACTGATTTTTCTGAGATTTTGTTGAGGAATGACAAGAAACCCTCAATTTTAGATAAAAAAAATCGAATAATGAAACAACATGTCTAGGAAACAATGGAGTATGACTGTATCTGAACGACGAGCGCTTTCGTTCGATCCAAGTAATGAAAACATTACTTTTACCATTATTATAGTGTTATATAACATAAAAAAGCAAATTGAATTAGTTCGGAGTGTTCCATAAAGCTTCGCCGTCAATTAGAGCCCCTTACACCATTTAAAATCACAACAAAGAATGAATAGAAATTCTACTAGATGGCTTTACATAGGCAATCCCTCTCTGTTCGTTGGAGTAAATATGTAGATTTTTAGCCAAACTACTTTCCCTACTGTACAAAAACTACCGAGCACATGGTCCATTTCTGATTGGCCCTATTAGATCTCGGTTTATTGTGACTAATACACCGGGACCATTTGGGAGAATTAGAACTTCGTTGTAAAACACCACGTAACTTTGCTCTGTATCTTGTCGAGAACGTTAGTTGCATATCATAAGTCAATTAGATTCTGGTGGAATTCGTAGCTCATCCATTGGTAATGTCTGTTACCATCCAACTAAACTTGACTGTTATATTGAATACCTACTACAGGCATATCCGGGTGTATTTTGGGTAGAATATTGTATACACCCAAGCAGACACCTCCAGTTATACGATACCTGTATTTTTAGTGAAGTCTTTTTTATTGAAGGTGAGAATTCTGTAATTTTTTTATGCTATTTTAATTCCCCGGTAACGAAAGAAACCTCTCTCAGTGTAATATGTTAGTGTAGTACAATAGACAACACAACATTTATATTTTAAATCTGACATTATGTGTCTGGGAATGGTTAGTTATCTCGCACACCACCTTGCTGAATAAGCTGAGTGTAAAACAAAACTCGCTGTAAAACGCCTTTTGTATTCTTGTCGAATAAATTGTGCAATGTCCTCAAGGCAAGTATTATTTTCTCAAGAACTTCTGAAACTTCTAGAATTCATTTTCTATTTTTTTTTTTTTTTGTTACTTCTCCGGAAACGAATCCGTTTTTGTCTCGCTGTGTTACCTTGGAGTACAATCAAACTCATGGCAAAACACCATTTCTTCATTTCATTTATTTATTTATCAGTTAATTATTCAAATTTCCGCTACCCGCAAAATAGGATCATGCACAACACCACTGCTGGTCACATGCACACACATACAGATACCCGCATACATATATGTACATATACATATGCGTGCATACACATGCATATACATACCATCATTTCTTCGGTAGCATAACACGACAGCAAAAGTTTCCAATTTTTGCCATCTTTATCCTCACTGGACATTGCATTCACGTAATTCAAACAAAATTTTCCTAGGTTTTTATAGGTGGACCGTGCGTTAGCGGAGAGTAACCCACACAATTTGAACATACTTGGCGTCTTGGTATAAAAAGGTTTAATGAGTTTTTTGCACATATCTTGGAAAAAAGGACATTCTAATATAAAATGATATTCGTGCTCGATTTTATTACTATTACATACATAACCTCTCAGTTCTCGGGGTATTATTGTACCGCCCTATTTCGTTATATAATCTATGAGAAGACAATCTTATTTTAGTAATAGGGGTTAAAAGATTTACCGGGATGGATTCTCAGACATCACTGTAATTCGAATGAATGAAAAATATTTTTATATAATAACATTTAGGCCTATTTTCTAGATCATTGAAAACCATTTACAATAGCATTTGTGTTTAGAGGAATATATTGCATGAAGCATGTTCAAAATGATTCATCCAACATATGTTCGGGTAAAACGGCTTTTTATTTTTATTAACAGGAATTTACGCCACGCACCCCCACCCCACGCTCTCACCCCCATGGCTCATGTTTAAGGAAAAGTGAGTGTAGTATCAGGATAGTTTACAGGAGAGAAAAAATGGAATTTCTTCTACCCACATATGGCGCAGTATTTAAAGAAAATTGAAACGCTTTGTCAGTAAATTATTACGATGTACAGAGAGAATACGCATGCTTCTTAAAGTTCTAAAATCATATTCGCCGGGTCCCAACAGTTTTTGTATCACGTTATCAGCAGATCATTGCAAGATGCAGTTTTTTCGTATATATTTATTTATCAGAGAGGTGTTAGCTACACAATTTTCTCAACTTAAGGTCGAAAAACATATTATCGCTCAAACAGATATCTTTCAAGTCGTTATAAAACAGTTTGATTTCTAGGAATGTTTCTCGGTTTCCCGACGTTTAGTTAGTAATTATTATTTTGTTTAGACAGAATAAATGTGGATTACACGAGCGAATGGATGATTCCAGATAAAGGTGAATTAATAGAATACTCAATAATTTTCACAACGACAATTTTATCTTTTCATATTGAATATCGCATTTGGACCTGATTTGATTTTCTTTTTGCCATACTATTTATTACGAGAGTCTCCAGGACCTGATTTGATTTTCTTTTTGCCATACTATTTATTTGTCTCTTAATATTACATTTTTCCTTACTTCTTGTTAAAAGCATATGACCATGGTAATAGGGATATTATATTTTGTATCAAGCATTTTCTAAATGATTCATTCAAGATGACATTTTGTTCATTACAAGGAGGTTTATTATTTTTATAAGAACTTCCGTCCCCCAATTTTAGTGGGATTTTTAATAAATATGGATTGTTATAATGGTATCAAGAAATTTTGCTCAAGAAACAAAACACACTTTTTAAAACAAAATCACATTTCTTTGGTCCTCACTAGAAGGAGGGGGATAAACAGAAGTGATGTCATAGTCACGTGACCCAGTTACGTGATGTTTGGTTGTCATGGTAGTCCGCATGAGCGGCCATCTTGTGATGTCATTCCCATACTTATACGTGGTCTTAGTGCGCATGCACAGAGCGTGTTGTTACGGTGACACGTGTTTCCGTCATCCATTTTGAATACTGGATGTCGCCATCTTGGATTTTATGGTAGCAGGTGGTTGCTGTGTGACCCAAAATTCTAATAGGACAGGCGTATGTTCGGAATGTGTGTTCGATTGAACCAGAGTAAATCTAATTACCCGACAATCCTTCCCGATAACCACAAGCTATTTAAAATCACAGAAACGTACTTAGCGAAGCCCTCTTTTGTGTATATAGGAATAGCACGTAGTGCGGTAAGGCGCATTCGATTCAATGGGAGTAAATCTAATTTCCCCAATAGACCCCCCCCCCCCCACAATCCTTCTAAATCACCAACATTTGCCCACCACTACCGGAACAGACATTTTTGGGGTAGTGCTACATGAAGCATTCGATTGTAGTGGCTCGAGTTTTACTAGTTCGGATTCATTGAGAATTCTTGGGTTTTACCTATGTATCAACAATCTATATTATGACTACTCGAATCCCCTTTAGACTAAGTATTATGACTAGCTTGGATGTGTTTGTGGGGTGTGTACACATTACATGTAGCACATAGGCACATCTTGGGTGTGCCGATATGTGCTTGAGAGCAAATGCACAATTTGACACATTGTGCATGAATACATAGGCACAAACGGATATTTGAGGGCACCAATGGCATGGCAATGTAGCATTGGACGATACCTTTGGAGGATAACATTTAAGTATGCCGTTTATGGGATACCTTTTGCATGATATATGAGATAGTTATGACCCCTAATACCTGTTTGGTCTGGCCTTCTCCCCACACCACCCTGAAGCTCCAATGCCAACCTTGTCAATATTCTACCTGTCATAAGGTCGGTAGCCACTTTCTTCACCCAATATTATAGTGTTCTATCACGTTTGTTGTCTTGTACTATTAACCCTTAAGCCCCCATATAGCCCCAAACCGCCACTGCTATATTGCATTGAAGCAGGTGCTCCCTTGTGTAATCTTTTTTATTACTCTTGTGTGTAGACTGAATTTTCCCTGGCAGTGGTTCTACATCACTGCTGGCTGTCTGTATAGGCAGCCAGCAGTGATGTAGAACCACTGCCAAGTCATCAATAACTATGCAAGCAGAAAAAGGCCATAAATACTTTAAAATTAATCTGAGGACTAAGGGTTAAGGCATTGTACCATTACTATCGGCTAACACAATTCTGTCCCATGTCTCAACCATTATTAACTTGTAGCACTTCTACAAGCTTAGTAGTTACCCGCGATTTCGTCTCGACATCTGTCTTTGGCCGAATCTAGTCTCAATCAGATCACCCCATTCATAGCCGGTATCCGTCTATACAATGCCTAGATCTAGTGCAGTTAGGGTACCTGACATATAGGAAACTACATGTTGATCGTACCGAGATGTCCTTGTGTACTAGTACACATTAGGTCACAATGCGTGCACATTACAGGTAGCACATAGGCACATGTTAGAATTGCCGATATGTGCTTATGTGTTCATGCACAATGTGTCGCAATGTGTACAAATTACACGCAGGTGTTCCCCTTTCCTATTCAACAAATTCAAAGGGCATTAACATTATATACTTTTTATTTATCCCCGCATTTCCAAAAATGCGGGGATATAGTGATAATCTGCGTCCGTACGTCCAATTTTGGCGCTATAACTTTGAAACTTAACATTCTTCTTAAGCATGGTGTAGAGATAACAAAAATGGGTTTAGTTTGAATTTTTGTCACCAGGTGGTGCCAATGGCGCCACTTAAAGACTGAGATAAAATATTACTTTCTGACGAAAGGCGCCTAGCATATGTAGTTTCGGTTGTTTAAAGTGTGTTTATATATTCTAGTAGGGTGTCTAGATGTGCATAAAGGTTTCAGATTTTTGATTCAGCCCCATGTAGCGCGAGTTTTGTCGTTATGGAATCAGTTTCCGGGTAAACGCTTCTAGTATTTTTAATTCGAAACGTTGAAAGTGTGTTTATATGTTCCGGTAGGGTGTCTGGATGTGCTTACAAGTTTCGGATTTTTTATTCGGCCCATCGTGGTGCCTATAGCGTCAATTCTGTTGTTAGAGAACCATTTTTCCGGTGAAATGCGCCTAGGGGATATAATTTGAAACGCTGAAACTGTTTCCATATGTTCCGTTAGTGTCTCCAGATGGGCAGAAAGGTTTCGGATTTTTTATTCGGACCCCATGTGGTGCCGGTAGCGCCAGTTTTGCGCTATTGAATCGGTTTCCGTCAAAAGGCTCCAATGAGTTTTAATTCGAAACGTTGAAAGAGTTTTCAGACGTTCCAAGGTGGTGTCTAGATATGCATAAAGGTCTCTGTGCTTTGATTCAGATCCATATGGCACCCGTAGCGCCATTTTTTGTCGTTAGAGAATTGGTTTCTGGTGAAAAGTTCATAATGGTTTCAATTCGAAACGTTGAAAGTGTGTTCATGTTTTGGAAGGATGTTAGATGTGCATAAAGGCTTCAGATTTTTTTTTAGGCCCCATGTGCTGCCCGTAGTGCTACTTTTGTCGTTAGAGGATCGGTTTCCGGCGAAAGGCTCCTAGGGGTTATAATTCGAAACGCTGAAAGTGTGTTCATATGTTCAAGTAGGGTCACTAGATGTGCACAAAGATTTCGGATTTTTTATTCCGCACCCATGTAGTGCCTGTAGCGCCACCTTTTTCGTTAGAGAATTGGTTTCCAGTGAAAGGCTTCCGGCGAAAGGGGTTTTAATTAGAAACACTGAAAGTGTTTTCATATGTCCTGGTAGTGTCTGTAGATTTGCATAAAGGTTTCGGATTTTTGATTCGGCCCCTTGTAGTGCCCGTAGCGCCACTTTTGTCGTTAGAGAATGGGTTTCCAGCGAAGGGGCGCTAGGAGTTTTAATTCGAAACGCTGAGAGTGTGTTCATATGTTCCGGTGGGATCTCTGGATGTGCATAAAGGTTTCGGATTTTTTATTCGTCACCCTGTGGTGCCCGCCGTAGCGCCACTTTTGTTGTTGGAGAATCGGTTTCCGGCGGAAGGCTCCTAGGGGTTTTAATTCGAAACGCTGAAGGTGTGTTCATATGATCCAGTAGGGTCTGTAGATGTGCCTAAATGTTTCCGATTTTTGAGTCGGGGCCCATGTGATGCCTGCAGCGCCACATTTTTTTCGTAAGAGAATTGGTTTCCAATGAAAGGCTTCCGGAGAAAGGGGTTTTAATTAGAAACACTGAAAGTGTTTTCATATGTCCTGGTAGTGTCTGTAGATGTGCATAAAGGTTTCGGGTTTTTGATTCGGCCCCTCGTCGTGCCCGTAGCGCCACTTTTGTCGTTAGAGAATCGATTTCCGGCGAAAGGCTCCCAGGAGGTTTAATTCGAAACTCTGAAAATGTGTTCATATGTTGCGGTAGAGAACTAGATATGTATAAAGGGTTCAAATTATTGATTCGGTCCCATGTGGTGCCTGTAGCGCCACTGTTGTCGTTACAGAATCGATTTCCGGCGAAAGACCCCCAGGGGTTTTAATTCGAAATGCTGAATGTGTGTTCATTTGTTCCGGTAGGGTCTCTCTGGATGTGCATAAAGGTTTCAGGTTTTTGATTCGGCTCCATGCCCCGTAGCCCTGCTTTTGTCGTTAGAGAATTGGGTTCCGGTGAGAGGCTCCTAGGGGTTTTCATTCGAAACGCTGAATGTGCGTTAATATGTTCCGGTACGGTTTCTAGATGGGCATGAAGGTTTCTAATTTTTTATTCGGCACCACGTGGCGCGGTTCATGCTTCTTATGTCGTTAGGAAATGGGTTTCCGGCGAAAGGCTCCTAGGTGTTTTAATGCGAAACGCTGAAAATGTGTTCATATTTTTTGGTAGTGTCTCTGGATGTGCATAAAGGTTTCGAATTTTCATTCGGCCCCACGTGGCACCCGTTGGGCGACTTCTGTTGTTAGAGAATCGGTTTCCGACGAGAGGCTCCTTGGTTTTAATTTGAAGCGTTGAACGTGTGTTCATGTGAACAGGTAGGGTCTTTAGATGTGCATAAATGTTTTGGATTCTTGACCCCCCCCCCCCCCCCCCCCCATGTGGTGCTAGTAGTGCCACGTTTGTCTGTAGAGAATGTGAATTGCTTTGTGACCATTTTGATGGCATACCAAAAAACCGGGGATACACGTCAGTGTACTTGCACTCAAATGACACAGTTCCAGTTTAACTGGCGTAGCCGTTCAATTTTTTTTTTATATTAATTATGTTGAGTTAATATTATAAACGTTATATAGAGCTTATTCAGTTCAAAACTTTGTTTTATAATTCAATATTTCTTCACTTGAACGTGTTTAGTTCTCTTCGCTCAGTTCGTTATGTTCAATTCACTTCGACTTCAGCGGGATCAGTTCATTTTTGGGTGTACTCGATCTTTGATTTGTTCAGTCCAACTAGTTTGATATTATGTTCTGTTCACTCAGATCTTTGTTGTGTTGGATCTTCGTTCACTCCGTTTTGAGAAGCGCTGTTCTTCTATATTTCCTGGTTGTATGTTTGTTCAGATTCATACAATAGTAGTTTAATTGGGTGTCAACATCCCTTTTTCATACCATCGAGTGTTTATGTCAAATCACGGAATCTCATTTCACGGAGTCGGATAGGAATTCTAATTACGGAGTCCCTTTTGGAAAACATCTGCCGCTATGGGATTCATTTTTTTGCCTATGTGCTGCCTGTTGTGCATGTGACGTGTACACATTGTGACACAGTGTGTATTAGCACATGTGCAATATCGGAACATCCAACATGTGCTTATATCTTACCTCCTACAAGTATCTGGGAATTTCATTGGTTCAAAGACGTCACATGCAGACTGCATATAAAACGATATACTGCCTGACAACATCAATACACGTTGACGTTGACAGCTATGGGTAATCTCCCCTTTGTTCATTGAGTATTCAAAATGGCCGATAAACGCTTCAAGTTGAAAGATTGAGTGTTGGAAGCCCATAATTTGTCTGAAGTGCAGGTTAGGCAACATAAAAGGCTTCATTTTCTGTGGATGTGTGTCATGTTATCATCAAAATGAAACTGTTTGGTATGTATGAAGACACGTGAAGACACGTGGACACATTGTGAGAATTCTCTCATTTAATTTTGATCGATGTTATTAGTTCTGTGCACCGGTAAGATATATTCGTTACACAGTTTGTTGGTGGCCTAATATGGTATATATGGTGTCAGTTAATTCCATATTTGACTCGAGCTACGCTCTCGTCCAATATGAAATTAACTGACACAGTATATACCATATTTGCTCGAGTCCATAATGGAATTAACTGACACCACATATACCATATTCGGCCACCAACAAACTGTGTAACTAATAATGTGCTATCTGTAATGTGTGCACATTGTGACACAATGTGTACTAGCACACAAGCACATCTCGGAACGATCGCCATGCAGTTTCTTATATGTAAGGTACCCTAATTTGCACTAGGTCCAGGCATTGTATGGACTGATACCGACGTAGATGAAAGGAGTGATCTGATTTAGACTAGATGCAGCTAACGGCAAATTTCGAGGCAGAATGGGGGTAACTACTAAGCTTGTAGTAGTGCTACAAGTTAGTAATGGTCGAGACATGGGACAGAATTGTGGTAGCCAATAATAATTGTACAAGACCTTAATGGTACAAGATTGCAAAGGTGATAGAAGGCTATAGTATTGGGTGAAGACAGTTACTGCCGATCTTAGCATAGACTATGGACAGGTGGTGGCATTGGAACTATGAATGGTGTGGGGAGAAGACCAGACCAAACAGGTACTTAGAGTCATAACTATCGCATATATCATGCAAAATGTATCATATAAAGGGTATCCTTGAATGCTATCCCCAAAAGGTATCCTCTTATGATACATTGCCATGTCATAGGTATCCTCAAATAATAATAACATAAGGAAATTTGGGCCAGTACAATAGAACAAGTCTTGTAGCACTACGTGCTGCCACTATAAACCCCAAAATGCGGCTTCACCATATCCGTTTCGGTAGATTTGGGTGGATTTTTGTGATTTAGAAGGATTGTCGATTTGGGTTATGAGATTTACTCCCATTGAATCGAACGCGCCTTATAGCACTGCGTGCTATTTCTATATGCCCAAACGGAGGCTTCACTAAGTCCGTTCGTATTGAACGAGAAGCCGATAGACAGAAAGGCAATCACGTTCGAACCGTCATGTTTTACCACACGAGTTCGATTTTGGCGGAGGGATAATATTGAACTGTGGAATGCTGGCTCATTATATGAAGAACATCGTGTATCACGTACACAACCATTTATGCGCCTCCTCTTTAAATTACGTCAGACATACACGTTATGTGCCCCTGTGTCCAGAATGATCTGATAGTTTCTGGAGTCTTAAATGTTTCTTTCCTATAAATAATACAAATCTTATCAGTAGCGATTTGATTTGAAATGTCTGAACTGAATTCACTAAATCGATTACCGTCGCTTAAAACCCTTCACCTAACATGAAAAGCAGACGACACTTGAAAAAAAATTCTTGAATAACTCATTTTTTTTTCATTTTTTGTCTCAAAAACATAGATTATGACCTCTCGTTGGAACGAGCTCGTCGAGCTCGTTCCAACGAGGGGTCATAACCTATGTTTTTGAGACAAAAAATGAAAAAATAATGAAAATTAATTGGCGATTTTTGAGAATAGCGGTGGCCGGTTTTGGCCGTTACGTTGGGTGAATGGTTAAATAGAGATTAGTGAACGATGATCAGAACTGTAATGTCAAATCGAGACGAATTTGAAGGGTTTTTTTTATCACATATTGTGTATTTTAAACTTCGGCTAACGTACATGTAACGACTAAAGCTGGTCAGCGCTTTTGACAGAGATTGTCATCCAAATTTCCGTTTTATTTCATGTTTGGCCTCAAAGACATAACTTACCCCTTAATGAAACGGGCTCGTTTCACGGAGACGCCCGCCATCATATATTATTTCGAGACAAAGATAAAAATACTCAATTACTCTGAAAATGTTTTCTGCAAGTAACGCGTACTGTTTGTATTAGGCAGATAGCTAACGAAAATAAGAAAAGATAAAATCAATTCTACTTCCGAAACCAACTCAGATAAAATGTTATGACGTTGACATCTGACGTCAATCCTGTAGTATATGCAGTTTATCCCTTTTTTTAAATCGTGAGTATACATTAGTTTATTTAAGAATGACAATATGAGTTGTGCCGTCCTGATAAATTTCTGTGAGGTAGAATACCACGTGTACTTGTAGGATTTCTCTGATTAATTCCCACTCTGTATCTTACAACCACAAAACAGAATATTGTTTATCGCATATTGTAATTCTTCAGTTAAATAGGACCTCGTTGTTCTTTCTGAGCCCGTAATTTGATTGGCTGAGAGGCGGTCAGCTCCGTGTTCTAATCCCAGGTAAATTTAATCTCACCGTGCCCTATTTGCCGGAAGCAGGTCGACTAGAACATGTCTGTATCCACGCTTCGTGCGAGCAACGGCTCTAAACCGCTCCTATCATAGATCGAACACACCAGGAGTTGTTTTCTGTAAATTTGATCATGGAAAATAGACCGAGATTGAAAAGGGCATTTTTTTCATTGTTCTTATTCATCTAAAACGGGTTTGGAGAATTTGTGCCATTCTAAAGATGACAGGAATTACATGGGGTTCGGGGCTTGTTAACAGACGGTTTTCCATAGTCAAATTCCCGAATATCTGACCCAACAAGAGAAGTTTATCTCCTAAATCACCACTAAATAGCTCATTACTAAAAATATCGTTCAGAACACATCAAATACGGAAATGACATCAGATGTCAACTCTCGACATTGTAACGTTGTGAGTGAGTTGATAGAATTGAATTACTCTCTTATTTTTCATTAGCTACCTACCTAATACAAATAGCAGACGGCCTACTTAATACAAATAGCAGACGGCCTACCTATTACAAATAGCAGATTGCCTACTTAATACAAATAGCAGACGGCCTGCCTAATACAAATGGCAGCCGGCCTACCTAATACAAATAGCAAAGGGCCTACCTAATACAAATAGCAGACGGACTACCTAATATACAAATAGCAGACGGCTTACTTAAGACGAATAGCAGACGGCCTACCAAATACAAATAGCAGACGGCCTACTTAATACAAATAGCAGACGGCATACCTAATACAAATAGCAGACGGCCTACCTAATACAAATAGCAGACGACCTACTTAATACAAATAGCAGACGGCCTCCCTAATACAAATAGCAGACGACCTACCTAATACAAATAGAAGACGGCCTACCTAATACAAATAGCAAACGGCCTACTTAATACAAATAGCAGACGGCCTACCTATTACAAATAGCAGATTGCCTACTTAATACAAATAGCAGACGGCCTGCCTAATACAAATAGCAGCCGGCCTACCTAATACAAATATCAGACGGCCTACCTAATACAAATAGCAGACGGACTACCTAATATACAAATAGCAGACGGCTTACTTAAGACGAATAGCAGACGGCTACCAAATACAAATAGCAGACGGCCTACTTAATACAAATAGCAGATGGCATACCTAATACAAATAGCAGACGGCCTACTTAATACAAATAGCAGACGGCCTCCCTAATACAAATAGCAGACGGCCTACCTAATACAAATAGCAGACGGCCTACCTAATACAAATAGCAACGGCCTACTTGATACAAATAGCAGACGGCCTGCCTAATACAAATAGCAGACGGCCTACCTAATACAAATAGCAGACGTCTTACTTAATACAAATAGCAGACGGCCTACCTGATACAAATAGCAGACGGCCTACCTAATACAAATAGCAGACGGCCTACCTAATACAAATAGCAGACGGCCTACCTAATACAAATAGCAGACGTCTTACTTAATACAAATAGCAGACGGCCTGCCTAATACAAATAGCAGACGGCCTACCTAATACAAATAGCAGACGTCTTACTTAATACAAATAGCAGACGGCCTACCTGATACAAATAGCAGACGGCCTACCTGATACAAATAGCAGACGGCCTACCTAATACAAATAGCAGACGGCCTACCTAATACAAATTTCAGATGGTGTACCTAATACATATAGCAGACGGCCTACTTAATACAAATAGCAGACGGCCTACCTAATACAAATAGTAGACGGCCTACCAAATACAAATAGCAGGCGCCATTTGCAGAAAAACGTTTCCGGAATAATTAAATATTTTAATTTTTTCTGGAGAACATAGCTTATGACCTTATGACCCCCACTTCCCAGCCCTACCCTCCCCTCCCCTCCCCCTCCTCCCACACACACACCTCTATTGAATCGAGCTCGTTCTAATAAGGGCGATAAGCAATGCTTTTCAGGTCAAAACTGAAATAAAATCAACTTGGTTGGCGAATGTTGTGAACTGCTCGGACCAACATCAGTCGTCACGATATGTAAAAGGTTAAATTACATATTATATGCTAAAAATAATTTCAAATTCGTCTCGATTTAACCCTTTACCCAACGCAGACGATATAAAAAATTATTATTTTAAATAACATTTTTTAAAATTTTTCAAAAAAATTCAACAAAACCTTATCATGTGACCCCTCATTGGAACGAGGTCGTTCGAAAGAGGGGGTCACATATGGTTTTATTGAATTTTTTTGAAAAATAACATTTTTCAGCTGCTGGATTTGCATTTTACGTCAGCGGATGTGGCTGATTCGTTGGCTTAAGGGTTATAACATGAAATTCCTGAACTTTATTCACTGAAATCGAGCTGATCCTCGATAAACATGGTCTTAGATTTATTTTAAGGAACGTATTATGAAAAACATCAACACGTATAACACGAAAGAGTAGTAGCTTTATTAATATTAATTCAGTATTTTATTTCTCTTGATCCTCTTGTATTTCATTTCTAATTCAGTAGTTACAGTACGAGGCGAGTGGATTGTAACTAAATCACCCGCGGAGTGGCGTTATCACCCAAACTATAACATTCAAATTTTGAACATATCGACAAAAAATTAAGCAATGTTTCAGCCAATGGACCTCCGGGTTCAACCCGGAGGTCCATTGGCTGAAACTTTGCTTGTGCTTCTTATGCCTTGCAACAAATTTGCAATTGTTGCTTGGGTGGAATCTCCACTCTGCGGGTGATTTAGTGACAATACACTCTCCACGTACTGTACATGGGGTGATTAAATACTCGAACGACAGAGACAACAGTTGTAGTCTCAAATAATATGAACTGTCAAGAAACGAAAAAAGACATTTTATCTCATTTTCCCCTTCCCTTCACATCTGTTGGAAGAAGCTTCGGATGTCACCAGAAATGATGTAGGAGACAGGGTGAGAATTCTGTCCTCTTTACTCACCTCGCGTTAGAAAAATGTTCTATCAAACCACAAACCATCAATTAATTGTCATTTTCAGCATCTTCGTCGTTGTTCAAATTTATCGAT
Source organism: Pictodentalium vernedei (assembly GCA_031216915.1). Classification (NCBI taxonomy): domain Eukaryota; kingdom Metazoa; phylum Mollusca; class Scaphopoda; order Dentaliida; family Dentaliidae; genus Pictodentalium; species Pictodentalium vernedei. Next base: position 7,037,372 of record CM062295.1, on the reverse strand, counting down.
TTATTTTAACCCTTTACCTGACATGAAAAGCAGACGACACTTGCAAAACAAATTCCTGAATAAGTATTTTTTAACTTTTTTTGTCTCAAAAACATAGGTTATGACCCCTCATTGGAACGAGCTCAACGTCATAACCTACGTTTTTAGACACAAAAAATAGTAAAAATTAATTGGCCATTTTTGAACGTTACGTTGGTAAAGGGTTAACAAATGTTGCCGAACCGACATTAGTTTGTGCCACAAACACCGAAATGACGAGATCACACAGCCCGGAATGGCGATAAAGAGTCAAAAAGGCGCCGTAGCAACAATTACGACAAATTGCATTCAAAATTGAGTTGACAGGTTCCAATTAATTATTACCTGGGGACATATATATAATAAAACTATTATCAGTGCGATTTTGATTGGCTGAAGGTCCTCATCTCGATATTGTACAGTACACCAGAAAACTTCGATGTACGGATAATATCTATTATTATTACCACTTTGCAGGGCGTTTCCTACTGCATTAATGTCGATTTAACGGGCAATCATATCCTCTATTGCTCGGTAGTCACGTGATAGGAGGGCCGCTAATGGAAAACAAAATTCATTATCGGCCCTCTTGTCACGTGACGTCTTTTAGAATTGAAAATTTAGAAATGAGGCGAGAACTCGCAAGGAAAAGTTGATGCTTTCGCCATGTTGCGGTCTTGTTGATCGACAGCAACAGAAACAAATGACACGTGGCCATGTTGTCAGTTGTAGCCATTTTCCATGGCAACTGATTCGTCATCTTTATTGCGTGCATTACCTCCCTCGCTGGAAGTGGAAGACGGAATTTTTTTAAACTCTCTCATCGTCTCGATGTAATCAGTTTCTACAATGTAAAAACTCCTCATCAACTTGGAGTTCATGCATTCAGCATTATCGCGCGAACCCAGGTAAGTATTATATTATATTAACACCTGTCACTTATTACAAATTACGTAGTGGTAATAATAGTAATAACATGATTGTTGTCGGGCATAATGGTTCGTGAGCGGCCCTGCATCGATGTTGAACAGCCCTTGGGCTTATTAACGGCCCTCGACTTCGTCTCGGGCCTTTAATAAACCCTCGGGCTGTTCAACATCGATGCAGGGCCGCTCACGAACCATAATGCCCTCCAAAATCATGTTATTGTTTAAATGTTTCTATTCTGTTATCAGACTGCAATCCAGAGCACAAGAAATGAGAAACCTCTAAACATCTCACTTTGGTTAGTTTACATTCAACTGAAAACATAGGATCGTTCAGTTAATTAAGATTTTTTGCAAATTAATTTTAATATTTATAGTACTGTGGCCGTGAACTGGTAGTAATACACGTGCAGGGACCGATCAGGACTATTTAAAATACGCTCTAGCCTCGGAGCCTATTTTTTCAATTCATGCGCCAGATTTCAATTTACGGAGTCACACTGCTGTTTGTAACACACACTGCAAGTATGTAATAGCTCTCATCATTTTCATTTAGTACACTATAGCAAACATTAATCTTCACTGTGGTTTCTGATCAAGTCTTGGCTGCCTATTTAGGCAGCCAAGACTTGATCAGAAACCACAGTGAAGATTAATGCTTGGTAATTAAGACTTGAAGTATTAACTTGAGCACTCTACAACAATGATAAATGATAATCATATATATAATACATGTAAGAGTGTCTCTCTCGATTATCCATCGAAAGAATATCAAAACATGATCTGAGAAGTTACGCGCCAACTGAGAAGCCTATTTCTGAGATTTAAGAGCCAGGTCCTGATGTTTCAGAACCAAATACGCACTGGCGCATGGCCAGGTCAGTTCCTGCACGTGTGAGGAGTGATGTCTACGCATGCGTTTACCAGGTAATAAAAATCACCATCAGCAAAATTTTAATTAATGAAGTCGGTGCTTCGTAATTAATTTTGTTATGATTATTCCTATACTAAGTGTTTGGAATCTAATATTATTGCGTCCGCGGAAATATTGCTCCCCCCCCCCCCCCCACACCCGGTGGAAAATGACTAGACCGCGGTGGCCGTACAGTATTTTATATATAAAAGAGTTGCTTTACAGTTTAGCCAATGTAACGGAAAACCGATAAGTGCTAACTACAAAATTTCTGGAATGAGCTGTACAGAATAGTTATAGTAAAACAGTGCAACGTTTAAAGGAAAGATTTTGTCCAAAAGAACTGGAACGGATGTATTACTTAGAACTTTTTCAAAGAAAACAATTAGTAGAGGAGAGTGTAGAAGACTATGGTAATTCCATTCTAAGATTAGCCCGAAGAGCTCACGGAGGCGTGCCATTAGATGAACACGATCGTTTAGTGATGGGGCATTTTATTCAAGGACTACACCCCAGCCTTCGTAGGTTCGTCATGATGACTGATCCACAGAGTTTTGAACAGGCGTTCCGTGTTGCAAGTTGCAAAACGAGAGGAATGTAACGAACATTTGACACAGACGCAAGGAGCATCATCAACAACAAGCGTTAATGTTTTAAATGACAGTACCACTGTTTTAAAAGAGTACATTGAAACAATGTCGCACAAAACGGACGAATTATCCAAACAAATACAGACACTATCGTTCACGAATAGAGGTAGAGGAAATTCATTTCGCGGACGAGGTCAACCCTTTTCCTACAGAGGTCGCCAAAACTTTCAAAGTCGGAATATGAGATCACCGAACGGTCAACCCATTTGCAACTTTTGTCATAGAGTTGAGCACATCGAAAGGCAATGCAGAGACAAATATTCTTCAAACGTACGTACAACGGCTCATCGGACACCGCATTTAAACTAACTCGTGCCACTTTCAGTGAGGGTGAAGTGGCTACTCGTGTTAAAAACCCCTCAGTTACAACTGGGACTAATACGAATTATTCTGAACACAATTCAAATGAACAAGTAGGAGCTGTAATAAATACTAATTCCAATAGACTTTCCTTTTCATCTGTGTCAACAGAAGTGACACATGGAATTAAAATACTTGGATTATTATTTAACTATATTAGTGCTAATTTACTTTTGGATACTGGAGCTGCAGTATCACTAATAAATTCTCAACTTATTCCTGACGAGCAAAAACCCAAAATTGTGCCTAATTCCAAAACCATTGTGTCTGCTACAGGACAGCCACTCAACGTTACAGGTGTCATAGACTGCGAAATCATTGTCGACAGTGATAGAACGATACATACAGTGTATGTTGTAAATAATTTTCCATATGACGCCATAATTGGAATGGATATTATGCAAAAGGTTAACCTCCTCCTTCACTTTCAGGACTGTGCTGCATATTGGAATAGTAGATAAGTAAAATTTATTTCGAACAGTGACAGTTGCAAAATTAATTATCAACAAACTTGGTTCGTGAATCTACTTAAAACGACAGAAATTCCCGCTCGAAGTGAAGTGACAATAACTGGCAAAATTAACAACACAGTACAAGGCAAACTTGGTGTCATCGAATCAAATGACAATTTCATTGAAAGATATAGAATTTTACCAGCAAGAACTTTAACAAAAGCTAGTGAAACAATGTTTATAAGAGTGCTTAACCCTACTTGCAACCCTGTGAAACTGTACAAAAATACAACGATTGGCACATTTCAAGAAGTTGATGGAATTATTCAATCCGACATAAACTCTAGTGAGTTAACTAATGAGACTGTTGAGCCAGAATCACAAATAAACACCAACACCAGTGATTTTCAAATAGACATTGATGACAAAAATCTAAGCTCTGATGAAAAGATAAAAATTGAAAATCTATTATTGGAATTTAAAGACATCTTTGCACAAAATGAATCTGATCTTAATAACACATAAAATAGACACGGGAGATAACCAGCCGATAAAACAACGTTCATATCGAATGCCATGTGCACAAAAAGACGAAATACGTAGTCAGATAATAAAAATGCTCAAAAACAATATCATTAGACCTTCACAAAGTCCTTGGGCATCACCAGTAGTCCTGGTACGGAAGAAGGACGGCAGCCAAAGATTTAGTGTGGATTACCGACGACTAATTGCTATTACCAAGAAAGGTGTGTACCCATTACCCAGAATAGACGACATGTTAGAAATCTTTCGAAATGCTAAGTATTTCTCCACCATGGATATCTGCAGTGGATATAGGCAAGTTCCTGTTGAAGGCATTTATTACGTCTGAAGGGTTACATGAATTTAACACCCTCCCTTTCGGAGTCTGCAACGGGGCTAGCACATTTCAACGATTAGTGGACTTGGTATTAGCAGGAATACAATGGAAAACATCTTTAGTCTATATAGATGACTTAATTGTCTTTTCTACAACTTTCAAGGATCACATACAACACTTACGTGATGTGTTTGGTCGCTTAAGAAAAGCCAGTCTTAAATTAAAAGTGAAAAAGTGTGTTTTCCTGAAACCGGAAGTAACATTTCTGGGCCACATTGTGTCCAGGGAAGGAATTAAAGTCGACCAAGATAAGGTTCAAGCAGTCATAAACTTTCCAACGCCAATTAACACTAAACATTTGAGATCATTTATTGGATTAGCCTCCTATTACAGAAAATTTATTGCCGATTTTGCAAAAATTGCAAGACCACTTCAAAAATTGTTGTGTAAAGACACTCGCTTTATATGGGACGACGATTGTGAAATAGCATTTCAAACTTTGAAAAACGTCCTAATGACAACACCCGTTTTACATTATCCAGACTTTAAACAACCATTCATATTACACTGAGATGCTTCTGGTTTCGGCCTTGGAGTTGTATTATCTCAAAACCTAAACAACAAAGAGTATGTAATTGGATATGCTAGTAGAGCGTTGCGCAAAAATGAAACCAATTTTGCTGTGATTGAAAAAGAAACTTTAGCAGTTGTATGAGGAGTTGAAACATTTCGACAATATTTGTATGGACATAAATTTACAGTTATAACTGATCACAACCCTCTGCGATGGCTTATGGGAATTAGAAATCCTGCAGGTCGTTTAGCGAGATGGGCATTATCTCTTCAAGAGTATGACATGGAGATAAAGTATCGTCCAGGCAAATCACATGGAAATGCAGATGGACTTTCAAGAGCTAACCCAGTTATAAATGTAATTAATGAGTTACATGAATGTTTACCACAAGGAATTGAACTAACTAAGATATATGATTTACAACATAAAGGTCCAAATCTACGACAGTAAATTACGTATCTAAATGATGACACGCTACCACCAACTGCAATAAATGCCAGAAAAATAGTAGCTTGTGCACCTGATTACGAACTGTCAAATGGAATTTTATTTCATATTTGGTCCCCAGGATCAAATAGGAAAAGACAGCATGTTAAGAAACAATTAGTGGTTCCACGATCGCTTATTGATGAAAGTCTTTATTGGTGTCATGATGACCCCACAGCTGGTCATTTGGCATTCAACAAAACTTATCACAAAGTGAGAGAAAGATTCTTCTGGACAGGAATGTACAAAGATATAGACTATTTGTGCAAATCATGTGTAGACTGTGCAACGCGAAAAACACCTAAGGGTATGAAACAGGCTCCAATATTACCTATTCCAGTTGATCGGCCATTTGATAGAGTTGCTGTAGACATAGTAGGTCCGTTCCCACCAAGTCAAACCGGAAACCGCTATATTATAGTTTTCACTGACTATCTCACGCGATGGACTGAAGCATTTGCTTTACAAAAAGCCAATGCAGTGACCACTGCGCTGCTGTTTGTCGACGAAATTGTTTGTAGGCACGGTGCACCTAGAACTTTACTCTCTGATCGAGGCAAAAACTTTATGTCAAATTTAATAAAAGAAATCTGTAAAATTGTGAATACTAAAAAGGTATTTACAAGTGCATATCATCCTCAATGTGACGGACTTGTTGAAAGGTTCAGCGGTACTTTAGTGACAATGCTATCAATGTTTGTGAGTGATCACCATAAGGACTGGGATTTATTTATTCCATATGTGTTATTTTAGTATTCAAGACACTACACAGGAAACACCATTTTATTTAGTTTATGGACGAGATGTTCGACTACCTATCGACGTAGCATTATCAGAACCAACGAGAACCTACACTGACGTAGACGATTACAAATCAGAAACCGTACGTAGATTTCAAGAAGCCTCCACACTTGCTAAAGACAATATTCAATTAGCACAACAAAAACCAAAATTAGCTAGTGACTCTAAATCTAAAGAACCTGAATTTCAAATTGGTGACAAAGTATGGATTTATCCACCTGCGACTAAACCTGAACTTTCATCAAAATTATTGCATCCATGGAGCGGTCCACATCGTGCCATTCAAAAGACTTTACCTGTAAACTTTAAGACTGAAAGTTGTGATAATAATAAGAAACAGCAAATTGTGCACGCAAACCGCATGAAACCATTTATAGATCCAGACAGACTGCATGTAGAACCACAGGATATAATTTCTGACGATGAAAATATTGACAATGACTTTGAAAACACTATCCAACTTAATCACGGAGAACCGTTACAAAACAATGAGTCTATGGATCAAACAAAACCTGAAGTCATCGAAATTTTAGATAAGTTATGGACTAGAAACGAATCCGGTAGAGCAGAAGTGAAGTACTTTGTGAGGTTTAAGAATGACGAAAAAGAAAGTTCCTGGATTAGTCCAACTGAGATCAACGGAGATTTAATTGAAGAGTTTGAACGAAACTTTAAAGGACGTGGTGCCTCGTACAGGCAGCAACAGCCAACAAAATAAACATAATTACTCTTGCAGTGAAAGTGTTAAATTCAGTAACCGTAATCATATTTTAAAAAAAAATATTCATTTATTTTAAGTTTCACATATTCGTATATTGGATTTATTAAGAGACGGAACATATTCATAAAGGACAGTGGTAACTTAGTTAGATTTATATAATGGTTTAAGGGTTAACATAGAAAGCATTAAGATATTTAACTGAAACTGAACTGAGAATTCTAATGCTACAGTTAACCAACTGGATATTTAATTAGAACAATATGTTAATATATCAGGTCTGTGTATAAGTTAAGACTTTTTCAAAGTGTTGTGTTTTATTGAGATTAGTTGTCTCCATAGAGTACAACAGATTGAAATAATATACCATACTTATTTTACAGTGTTGGTGTGTTTCAGAACTAATTAGATTATGTCATGCTGTGGATGTACATGAGGAAGCTAATACTTTAAATGGAATATTAATGGCATTCTCCCTTCTTCCTTCATTGACCGAGGACAGTCAATCTTGAGAGGTGGAGGAATGTTAGGGTTAATATTCTAAATACTTTAAACATTCTTTCATCTAGAAGGAATACATAACTGAGAAGAACATCTGGTCTATTGAAACGTCGAGTTGACAAATATTGTCCCAGCATCACATCATTTACAACAGGAAATGAGTTGATAAGAAAATTTTATGTTTCGAAACACAGGATATTCTAGGTTCCCAGACCAACTGGGCAGTATGTAAAATGTAACAGTCGAATATAGATGAAAAATAGTGAATGTTAGATAGAGAGAAAGAGAGAGAATTATTGTATAGCAGAGAAAAATTGAAGAATAAAATTAGTGGATTAAAGAAAGGATTAAATATTTCTCCGAACCCATTGCCGCCGCTTCTACCATCCTGACAGATTAAAATGTACCCAAATCAACTGGGTTGAGTGAAGATGAACCCAGTTGGGTTCATATTCCCTCAACCCAATTGGTTTGGGTTAATTTTTAACCCAACTGACTTTAGTGTGTATTAGAAGTGAATTACCACAAAACCATCCACGAAGGCCGTGACACATTCCCTCTGACAAAGGATTACGCATCCAGGAAAAGTTACATGTAATGGGCATCTCGACTGAATGTAAAGGTTCATTTCTATTGGAATTAGAGAATTAGTTACTTAATAAGTAAAAAGTCACAAGTACTTTGGTGTGTGTGGGGGTAGGGGGGGGAGAGGAGGGGTCACGCATCGTACTTTTGGCATTAATTGCATCTACAGTGCTCTATCTTTGTCAGAATAGCGATTAGATGGCGACACACGTCCACCAGTTGGTCATGTTTTTTTAATTTATTTATTTATTAGGGATTAGGTCACATACTTATGCGCAATGGCTAATCGTGACGATGAGAGTTTTACGGATGGAGGAAGACAAGGTACCAGAGTGGTTTTATAAATAATACAAGGCAAATGCTGCAAGTGTAGACAAACAAGCGAAACTAAAATCTGAGAGTCAATTGTTTTGCAAATTTTCGAAGGTTAACATTACGTAACGTTGTCGGAAGGGAGACATACGCGTACGTTGAACCAGCCAGACTGCATCCAGTCTCTTGTCTGATTTATATTTTTAGGTAAAATTTTGCTCCAAGACACTTCACAAGGGACCTACGCTAACCTTTTTGTAAACAGTTCTGTTTTACAAAAAGAGTTTAAGAGTATGTATTTACTACACAATCTTACAAGAGCCTGTGGACAACTTTTGTTTTTGAACGACAGAGAATGTACAATTCAGGGTGAAATGAGTTGCAGAATTAGCACAAAACATATGTGGTACATCTTTGCCGTTGTTGATAGCCACACTAGTAGTATAGCATGTGCCCGATCGACCGCTAATACAGGGACTTTTGAGGAGTTATTGGTGATAAATTCCCGTAGAAACCCGACTTTCGTGAGTGAAATTTTTCCTGTGCAAATCTTCGGCTCCATCCATCTAGACCAAGCAAATGATGTACGCACTACATACACAGTATTCTATCGTATATATAGTGATATATGCATGGGTATGGATTGGAGTATATAGTAGGTATATGTGATGTAAAATTGATGGGAAAGATGAAAATGTTGTTAAATGTTTACCCGCGAAACTGTTGACATCTTGTACTGGATTGATATATTAGTATACTATGGGCGTTATATACCCCTAAGGGTCCCCTGTTCGCCCTTGATACTACTAATCGACCTAATACTTCATATTTTTCTATGACTGGTATAGATAGTACATAATGCTAGTCCAGGCCGTGTTATACTTGGTTGTTTGGAACGGTAGTAACGTTCGGGCGGTACACACCCTCTGTAGGTCCCATGTTGAACCTTGATACCATTAACCTATCGAAGGCTTTGTATTACCCTATGGCTGGTATAGGTAGTACGTTATGCTAGGTCAAGCTGTTTTATGAAGTGGGGTGGGGGTAATGAATGGTTGTCTAGTACGGTAGTATGGTAGTATAGGATGTGCAGTCTGTAACCCTGCCGGTTCAATGTTAGCTTTTGGTATCACTATCCATTTACGGTGGTGTGCTGGCCCACAAATGGTATAGGTAGTACGCAATGCTAGGTCAAGGAGTATTGTAGGGTGTGGGTGTGGGTAATTCATGATTGGCGCTGTGGTATAGGGTATACTGTCTGCCCACAGTTGGTCTATTGTCAGTATTTGCTACTACTTACCCACTGGATATATTTACATTGGGGTTGGTATAGGTAGGGCGTAAGGCTAGGCTAAGCGGTATTATGAGGTAAGTTTAGAACGGTAGTTTGGGATGAACGGCCTGTACACCATGGGTATACAGTAATCCCTTAGTACTAGAAAACCATCTAATGGTTTGTTCTATCCCATGGGTAGTTCGGAATGCTAGTATATTTAGTTGTGGGGTGTATGCTTGGTTTCTAGTATCGCAGTAGAGTATGGATGGCCTTGTGAAATATTCTGTAGTGTTTCTTTTGGAAAGCGGGATGGACACCTGACACAAAATGGGTGAGGGTAGCGCTTGACGGTATTGACGCCATATTTCCGGTTCTGAAACATGATTTTTAAATATTTTTTAACTTTCTGTTGGAGATCATGAGTTTTGGAATATCTTCTGATTTTAGCTTAATGCGGCGAAATTTAATTTTGACGTTTTGCGCCCTAAGTTATTTTAACGTCATAGCGTAGGGAGTGCGGTGGCTCAGTAGTTACGGAATTGGACTTCTACGGTTCGATCTCCACCAGGAGCAACTGCGCTGTGTCCTTAGGCAAGACTCTTAACCCTTTACCTAACCTGAAAAGCAGACGACACTTGCAAAAATAATTCTTGAATAACTAATTTTTATCATTTTTTCTCTCAAAAACATAGGTTATGACCCCTCGTTGGAACGAGCTCAACGAGATCGTTCCAACGAGGGGTCATAACCTATGTTTTTGAGACAAAAAATGAAAAAAATAATGAAAATTAATTGGCGATTTTTGAGAATAGCGCTGGCCGGTTTTGGCCGTTACCAAAGGGAAATGGTTAATCCCGATTGCCAACGAGGGTCACGGTGGCGCTGTATGCTGAGGCGCATTGTCAGTGGGAACAAAATTAGTCAATTTTTACCTCCTGAAGCATTCGGGGCATTATTTTGTCAATGAATAGTTTTAACATCTTGTCAATGTTGTGTCGCAACCATGCTTTTTTGATACGTTCATTGATGACTCAAAACGTGATCCTGTCATGACAGATTACTCCGGTCCACGTTCCAGACCCCTGGATAAGAGCCCCACGCTTTACAAACTTTATTTTTTTATTATCAGGTCTGGTACGAATACGGTAGGATACTTCCAAGAACCATTGGCACCAGCTGTCCACTCTGTGAGTTGATTGCAAATAGTTTTCGTGTTCTATAAATCACACCCTTAATTTTGAGGTATAATTTGTGAGTATATAATTCGAATTTATGCAATATCAGAGGTGAGAATTTTGAAGTAAACAAATTCCCCTTAATTATATGGCATCTTAATACGCTGAACCCTGTTCATTGGGTTAACAAGCTTATAATTTGAAGTACAGTAGTTACAGTAGTTACCCTTTCTATGGAGACACATCCGTATTCGTCAATATTTGTCACCTGACTAGAGCATACAATCATCAGTGTTAACGGTGTTTACATTTGTCATTGCTTTGATGTAATGTGATAAATTTGTTTAACCTTTCCTAGCGATAATTAAAAAGCAGCCTCAATACATTCTCGTGTTCTCGAATGTCACGAGATTCCATCGTATTCAGTGACATCCTATCTTTGAGGATATTGTCAGCACATCTACACAAACAGGTAATCAAATCTTCACCCGAATCTCGAAGAACAGCATCCATTTCCTCCTTGTAAACATAGTGAAACTACTTTAATCCGGTCAGTCATTGATCGCACGTCTTCGGCAGTTCTGTGTGTGTAAGTGTGGGATGGGGGTGGGAGTTTGGGGGGGGGGGGGGTCTTCATGGCCGCGTTTCGTTCTTCTTGGACAGTGATGGCTTTCATGCCAACGAAAAGTGAATAATAAGGGAAAAGCTGTGTACAATATCTGCATTGGAGGCGACTCTTTTTCTGGTCCTTCTCGTGTCCTCCGGCATTATGAGACCTCGAAAATACATTAGAACAGAATCTGCACCGCATTGTTAACATCTCTTCCCTAGACGATGGTCAGAATAAACATAATCAACGAACTACAGGTCATCTCTTGCTATACTTTTCACAACAGAGGTACCCTGATAAACAAGTCCAACAAGTATCCTCCAATAGTCCCTAAAATCACCACAGTCTTCAAACCCCAATTACAGAGATGAGTCGTGGAGTCGTATATTGAGTCACTCGATCGAGTAATTACTCTACAGACCATTTGCTCCATAAGATTCGAGTCGCAAGACCATTTACCCATGAAGCAATTATTCTCGTGGCTTTTTTTTTTATCTCATTCGATAAAATCAGCAAGTCCGTTTCTCGGCTCCCCACTTAGAGAATCCCATTTTTCCGGAACGAGTCAAAGGAGTAGCAAGAACATCTGCTTATTGAGCAAATACCCGATAGCCCATTTGTTCGATACGTCGTTCGAGTAAGTGAAAAAAGTATCATAGTGATATGAACAGAACCATCAGCGGCAGTGGTATACTAAGTACCGTAGTAGTGCCACAAGTTAGTAATGGTTGAGCCATTCTAGTACATGCCAGAATATTGGTAGCCAATACCAATGGAACAAGGCAATGATTGTAGAAGCCTAGAGTTATGCAGTGTAAGCTGATCACACGACAGATGATAGTGATTGTGGACAAGTGGTGACCTTGGCGCTTTGAAGGTGATGGATTTTCTAGAAGCCAGGAGCTGAATAGGATTAGAATGCATAACTATCTTCAGATATATATCCACAAAAAGTATCCTCAAAAGGTATCATTAAATAGTACATCACTACGTCATCGGTATCCTCAAACACCGATATGAGTCGTAGAGCAGTGTGTGGAGTCACTCGGTTGAGTAATTGCTCTATAGCTCATTTGCTCGGTGGAGTTCGAGTAGTCTGAGAGATGGCTGCTAGTGCACGATTGACTCCTGGACTTATTCTTACGAACCCTTGTATCAGATATCGACGTGGCAGTGAGTGGGTTTTGGGTGAATGGGGTGATCTTATTGGTTAGTTCGTTGCAGTAAAGTGAACTGATTGGATAATCTGGAAAAACAGATTATGGCTTATGCCGGTAGAAACAAGAACATGAGCTCTCCGCGAGGGTTAAAACGAGCCAAACCAGACGAGAGAAGCTAAATATAGTAACCATAAGCAAACCTGTTCAGGCTGATAGGCTCTTCTACTTTACCGGGGTATACTCTAGGGCAAACGACTGGGGATGGATAGACATAAAAAACAATAACATTGATACATAGATAGAAGAAGAGCAGAGGCTGCTGAAAAATTCCGAACTAGTAAAACTTGTAGGGCCTATTTCGGCAATGGGCAATCCGAACATAGCAACTGCATGCCACTATAGAAACAAAGATGGCGGTGTCCAATATACAAAATGGACAATGGAAACAGTGTCACCCTAATAACACGCGTTGCGCATGCTTACTGAGATAACCCGACATGGCGCCACTGGGTCATGATATGACGTCATCCACAGGGTCCTGCAGAATTTGCTCGTCCGAGTACATGACATACTACTCTCGAATATTTTGATACTACAAGTCTATTTCTTGGGACCGGCAAATCACAATATTTCGCATGAATGGAATCAGGCAAAAGGTTCGAAACGGAGTCGATCTCAAATTGAATCCCCTTTCAAATTTTTACGATACTAAGGCTGTCTCACAAGTGATGTCTGTCTCCCGCTCGGATTGCTACGATACTAAGGCTGTCTCACAAGTGATGTCTGTTTCCCGTGCGAATTGCTACGATACTACGGCTGTCCCACAAGTGATGTCTGTCTCCCGTGCGAATTTTTACGATACTAAGGCTGTCTCACAAGTGATGTCTGTCTCCCGTGCGAATTGTTACGATACTTCGACTGTCTCACAAGTGATGTCTGTCTCCCGTGCGAATCAGGTATCACTACGTACTAAACTCTTTCGAATCATTGACTCGCAAGTTGAAGTTGATAGACCTGTGATTTGTTTCTAAAAGCTTGAGCAATTGACTGTTTTGTATTTGAAAATTTCCCGTACCCATTGTGTTAAATTTACTGATAACTTTCAGAAATTAAAGAGAACTGGCTTTTCTAGCAATTCTCTTCCAATGACGAAATTTGTCAGTGAAAATTCCTTCGGCATTCAAAACTGGCGACTATCGTGCGTACTGGATTCTTTATCTGAAAGCTAAACTGTTATTTTAGTTGATCGCTTTCGCTACCCCCGCCACCCTCCATCGATATTTGTTATTATTCGCTGACCCAAGTTGTCGATACCACATGAGAACAATGTCGTTGAGCAAGTTCAAATTGTGGTGATAAGCTATGATTTTAGGAGAAACAAAACCAAAATGGTTTCGTCTGAAAATGTCAGGTTGTCAGTCTGTTCTGCATATAGTGTTAGATGGTTGCTGTGGTTACCTCTGCACATTGTTTTTTTTTCTTTAAATGAAGACTTTACATTGTCACTACACGTTGTTTCTTCTACCTGTGGCCATAAAATGTATTTACTAGACCTCGAACTTCCTGTTTCCAATTTTTGTTTGTTTGTTTGTTTTTAAAAGAATCGTGTGCTGCTAAATACCATACCACATTTTTGAATGTGGGAAAAGGGTAAAACAATAGGCGTGGCGATAACTCAATAGAACGAAAGAAGATACAGGTAAGGCAGAAACACCCCGACGAACAGCAAGGAAAGAGTTAATTTAGCAAAGAGGGCTTAATACCTTACGCGTCATGAAACTGACATATGGTGTAATATTACATTTCTTCAAATATTCATAATGTATGGACACGTTCTTTAAAGTGTTTATTAAACACTGAACGCTTGTATGTAACTCTGTACTGAAAATCATTATCATTAGCCAGAGGGTAACAAGGAAGTGTTTGTTGCATGTTACGAATGTGAACGGTAAATAGCTTTGATTAACCCTTAGAACACGAGCGGCCGTCTTTCCGATCCAAGAACAATATACGCTACTCAAAAAAAGTAGGGGATATTTGATAAAAGTGAGATGTATGAAGAAATATATGTATATTTTCATCAAAACGACAGTTGAGGCATTGTACTGTGACATCGGGTGAATGAGTTAAGCGATAGATGGGTGTCTGACAAGCACACACGGAGCTGTAGTAGACATGGATGGTCTGAATTTACCACATTCAGACCTCAATACTTCGTAAATCCCTCACGGTTCGCGAGACAAGCGCGGAACCGAGGTGGAATACTCCTCACCAAACATCCAATATCAGCTTGAGTGATGTTATTCCATTCTTCCTGCAGTACAGCGGCGAGCTCCTGGACATTGGTAGGGGGCTGTTGGCGTTGTCGTAGGCACCTGTCAATCATATCCCAGACGTGCGCGATTGGTGAAAGGTCTGGTAAAGGCAGTGTAGTGATGTTCTACTCCTCGAGGAACTCGGTAGCGACACGGACCCTGTGTACTCTTGCCTTGTTATCTTGGAAAATGAATCGGCCGTGACCTCGCGCAAATGGCACCACACGAGCTGATAACATGTTGTCACAGTAGTACTGCCCTGTGACACGCTCCTGGGTGACATGTAATGATGTTCTGCTTGTTATGGTTATGCCCTCCCCACACCATAACCGATCCACCAACAAAACGATCGTGCTGCCTAACTGTTACGTCATGGTATCGTTCATTCCGTCGCCGCCACACTCTGTTTCGCCTGTTGTGGAAGTCGAGAGTGAACCTCGATTCATCGGAAAATATGACGTTGCTCCGCCGACGATTGTCCCAGCGCTGTCGTGTTCCACACCAATTACGCCTTGCTGCGATGTGACGTTCAGTCAAACGTGGAATTATTCGAGGTCGTCGAGCATACAAATTCCAGCTCTGTAGGGGATTTCGGATAGTCTGACCACTGACTCGTACATCTGTCACTCGGGGCAACTGCTATCATATTTTTGAGGCACTTACGATGTAGTAATGCTGTGGTACGGACGAAACGACCCTGGTTAGCAATTGTCGCCCTTGGACGACCTGACTGACGTCTGTCATCAACATTACCTGTCTGACGGTAGCGTGACCACAATCTGATAGTCACCGATTGATTAACGCTGAGAATTTGAGCCACTGCAGTCTGTCTGTTGCCACCTTCCAACATGCCAATGTCACGTAAACGTTCGTCGTGTGTCAGTCTGCGCATATCTCAAAAGTTACGTTTCGACCAGAGACTATTGATGAACGAGTTCATACCAAGGAAAGAACGATGAGACCTCCGAAAAAACCCGTCCAGTACAAATGAAAATTTCAAAACGTACCCCAGACGTTAACGCTGACCTCGTGCGAAAAACCTGTACGAATTTTACTTGGGCCGGTGGCAATCATGATCCATACTAAACTTGGTAACATATTGATGTGTTCACTCACGCGCATCCAATACCATTTTCCGAAAATATCAACATCAGTTTGGTTAATCAATTTTTTGGAATAGTATGCGTCATAATTTCATTAAGTAGGATAGCCGATAATTTTTTGAGGAGAACAATCAATTTTTTCAACGTGCAACTCTTAATATATTAATGGGTCTAACCCCAAATAATAAATATGGACTCTTCCAACTGCTGTCGATGAACTGACATGGAAGATAACACTAGGGTTAACAAAGGGTTAAAAGTTCATTTCTACCGAAAAGTAAATCATTTCAGTTTAGATTATCAAAACGTTGTCCCTCCTCCCACTCATTACCAGGCGCCTAGCCAGAATTATATAATAGGAGGTGCCCTAGCCCGTGTTGATTCGGGGGGGGGGGGGGGGGAGATGTGTGAGGTTTTAGGGGCCCTCACTTGCCCTCCAGTCGTAACCCCACCTCCGACTTCCTAAAAGGAAAGTGGGAGGAGGAACCAGTATCGATAACTTGCAAGTTGGAGGTCTAATGTTTAATAAACATACATGTTATTACTTGTTTTGTTTTATATCAGTGTTGATATCAGCCCGAGCCGCACGCCCCCCCCCCCCCCCACCCCAGTAACGTTATCGGCCTTCGACCTTCGTTATTAGGCTGATAGCATTGTCGCGTCGGCACCTCGGGCTAATACAAGGTTGATTGATATAAAGTCGACTAAACGAGCAAACTTCAGAATTATTTGTATGTCATTCCACGTTACTTATTTACTCATTACTGACTGATTGATTGTGTTGCTACATTGTGTCCAGCGTAAACAGTAACTTGGTACAACCTGCAAGTTATATCAGGTGATGGTTGCTACTGCCCCTGTTTTTACCATTGTCTAACATATACAAAGACAAAGCCAAACCCACATAAATAAAATAAATGTAAATTAAATGTGCTATTATGAAGTAGGTATTTTGGGGGTTCGCGTTTGTACTGTGAGAATCCCACGAAGTAAATCAGTGATTAATTACTGTGGTAAACAAGTTTTTGTCCTGGTAAAATAGTAAAAATAATAATAATAATAATCGACAAATTTGGCTTTACAATTTTATAACATTATTTATTTAATACAGGAGTGTTGCTATTAGAATGTTTATGGAAGGACTCTCGTTTCATGCTCCGTTTAAATGTGGAGAGTTCATCAAAGTCTTGCTTCTCGTAATCTTCAATTCTACATGCGGCTGTAACAGTAACATCTAAAGCACGGCAGGTTCTCCTGGTCACTCATAGCAAACACAGGCAATGTTTCTGCCAATGGACCTCCGGATTACCCGGAGGTGCATTGGCTGAAACATTGCTTGTGCACAGACATTATGTACGGAATTCGATTGCCTTACTGTGGAGAGTAATGCGCAGATCGACATCCTATTTCTGCACATGTCATGACAGGATATCTAGTTTTAACTGTAAATGTGCAATTATGAAGTAGGTATCTTTTGCTTTGCGTTTGATGAAGTAGATCAGTTATTACTTAATGTGGTAAACAAGTTTTTGTCCTGGAAAAATAATAATAATAATATTAATAATAATAATAATAATAATAATAATAATAATAATAATAATAATAATAATAATTTATAAGCCTAAAATCGACAAAATTCCACTTTGGCTTTATAATTTCATAACATTATTTATTTAATACAGGAGTGTTGTATTAGAATGTTTGTGGAAGGAGTCTCCTTACATGCTCCCCTTAAATGTTGAGAGGTCAAGACGTCAAGAAAGTCAGAGAGAACGTCTTGCTTCTGGTAATCTTCAAGTCTACCTTCGTCTTTAACAATAAAATTTCGCTACTCAACTTCAGGTCTCCGAGGGACAAATACCAGATCAACACTTCTGTAAGATGAATCAGAGGGAGCGTGGAGGCTCAGTAGCAGAGATGCAGGCCGCAAGCCGAGAGGTCCTCGGTTCGAATGCCAACTGCCGCAACAGTCTTCAACCAATGCTTGCCCTGCTTATGTGGGGTTAGTATGTTCTGAGTCTGACAGTTTTTCACCGTTGATCGGTGGTTCTCTCCGTGTTTTCCGGTTTCCTCCACCCTTAAACTTGTCCGACACCAGGTGACCCTGGGTGTCGAAAGTGTCGTTAAACCACAATGAATAAATAAATAAATAAATAAATAAATAAATAAATAAATAAATAAATAAATAAATAAATAAGACGGCGTTTGTTTTGTATTCTCTGATACACTGTCAGTCAATTCAGTTCAAGAAAGACTGGTGTTATTTGTCCCGTGTGTCTGCTCCTTGTGACCACTCGGACTGCTTAATTCTCTGTGTGTTGTACTTTACCAATGCATTGTGCAGTTCGAGTGGTTCAGCCATGAGAGATTTACGGCAGTCAAGCAAATTTATCACACAATCATGTAGATCTATTAAGATCCTAAGAAGTTTGTTTTTGTCCATCAACTGAAAGAGTGACACCCAACAATTTCAATTTCAGGAGGGTTAGCAATCATCCAAGATCTGATTTCTACAATTCACTTTTCGAGTTGTTGCGCTGAACAGCCAACACCATATTTATAAAACTGTGTGCCATCAGCATAGCAATGGGAATTTAGTCCACGCCTTCTCGTGTCGCCCAAAGGCAGGATGACGCAACCCACGTACATATGGGAAGGGTAAGGAGGAAAATGGAGTCTTCCGCGAGTGTCAAATAGGGGAGTGGCGAGTGGGGTGGGGGTCTCTCCCCAAGAAAATGTTGAAATCTATTATTAAGTGGTGACTTCTAGTGGCTTTTGAGATGACAAATCACGTTACTTTTTGGCCGTCCAAATGACGTTTTTTAGTTTATAGCAGCATGTTTCTTGCAAGTTCACATCGAGTGTCCAGTGACGTAGAGTTGCAGCTTTTGACTGCATCATTCTTGAGTTGATAACACCGAGTCTGGTGTATAGATATATAGATAACGTCTATTAACAGATTGAGCATCTCTATGGACCACGCCCCTTTTCTTGTCATCAGTGGCAACAAGTATTCCAATACGACGGGCAACTTATACTGCAGGTTCTCGCTTGGGGATCGGGGGGGGGGGCATGCTCGGACACCCAAAACGTCCCGCACCGGGGTTACTACCCCGGTCTCCACCCTCTCCCCTGTCCTGCACATGGGGTGATAATCCTCTAAAGTGAAATGTATTGTTATAAACGATTTGCTAAACTGGACTTTATCAATCTGTTGTACCTTCACGAGTATTGACCTTGATATTCATCCATAGTTCGACTTTTATTAAGTTCACAGGCGTCATAGTAATCAAGTACTTTAGACTTTTTTGTAACAGGCCCACCTACAAATCTACAGCCACCTGCAAAAAAAAAACAAGCCACTACTTATCCTATTTAACATAAAGGATAACTGTTTTACATTATTCGTATCAGAAGTTTGCATCACTCGATTCTTTATAGTATACTTCCCTGAAAATCAGCCAGAACCTCTCATTGTTTTAAATATCTGTGCGTCAAAGAACCAAGAAAGGACGCTGGCTGCATTGCAATGGCATAGCGGGATTTGAACCAATGCCGAGAGAGTTCCTTTCAGCACCAACCACTTAGGGAAAGTGTTCTAAACAACGTACATCACTTGACCACCGTCAGACTCTAAAGGGTAATGTTAGTTATATAGGACTTACACGGAACACATGGGATATTCACTTTTTAATTACAAGACTAGTGTCAGAAGATTACATCATTTAAATCTACTTTTATCCACTGCAAATCAGTGAGATCTCATCCCGCTGAGAATTTACAATATAACCAGTGCTTCTTGATTGTATGACAGTAATGTGTGACTGACCAGCTGTCTCATTTCAGGGCCCCACCAAGCATAAAATAACAACTGATAATAGTGGTTACAGAATTTCTGTAACCACTATAATCAGTTGCTATTTTATGCTGGAGTACTGTTATCTAAATGCCACAATATTGATATCATACACTTTCATTTTTTCGAGATTATATATGTTGTTAACCAACTATTCATCTAACGACCGTTAGTATCATTCATCCACTCATGCATCCATCCATTCACTCAAGCCCAATTCATCCATTCGCTCATTCAGTCATTCATCTGTCCACTCATACATTTATTCGAAAGAGGAATTGGGTGGAATGGTATTTATGTTCACTAAATTAAGTTTAGCTTCTTCACCCAACCTCGCATTATTTACTAAGTCCACTACAGTTAAAACCAGAAGTCCTGTAATAAATTGCGCGCAACTAGCATGTCAATCTGCGCGTGAATCGACGCGTTAGGACCATAGTAAGGCTATCAAATTATGAACATATGGTCTGTGCACAAGCAACGGAGGTCGATTGGCAGAAACATTGCCCGTGTTTGCTATGAGTAACCAGGACAACCTGTCGCACTTTGGATGTCATTCGATATGGCAATTGCGCGCAATTCCTACGCATAATTAAGCCTAGATAAGCGCACAGTTCATGACAGGACTTCTAGTTTTAAATGTATCCTATTATTGCGTCCCTAGAAGTAACTCCCACCGGTGGAAAATGGCCAATCCCCGGCGATCATACTCTATTAGAAGCTCCTAGTACAACATGTACTCTACCAAAGTACATGATGCTCTTTGTATACCAAGATTGGGTACGCTGTCATGGTGCTCTTTGTATACCAATATTGGGTACGCTGTCATGGTGCTCTTTGTATACCAAGATTGGGTACGCTGTTATGATGCTCTTTGCATACCAAGATTGAGTACGCTGTCATGGTGCTCTTTGTATACCAATATTGGGTACGCTATCATGATGCTCTTTGTATACCAAGATTGGGTACGCTGTTATGATGCTCTTTGCATACCAAGATTGAGTACGCTGTCATGGTGCTCTTTGTATACCAAGATTGGGTACGCTGTCATGATGCTCTTTGTATACCAAGATTGGGTACGCTGTCATGGTGATCTTTGTATACCAAGATTGGGTACGCTGTTATGGTGATCTTTGTATACCAAGATTGGGTACGCTGTCATGGTGCTCTTTGTATACCAATATTGGGTACGCTGTCATGGTGCTCTTTGTATTTCAATATTGGGTACGCTGTCATGGTGCTCTTTGTATACCAAGATTGGGAACGCTGTCATGATGCTCTTTGTATACCAAGATTGGGTAAACTGCCATGGTGCTCTTTGTATACCAAGATTGGGTGCACTGTCATGGTGTTCTTTGTATACCTAGATTGGGTAGACTGTCATGGTTGTCTTTGTATACCAAGATTGGGTACGCTGTCATGGTGCTCTTTGTATACCAAGATTGGGTACGCTGTCATGGTGCTCTTTGTGTACCAAGATTGGGTACGCTGTCATTGTGTTCTTTGTATACCAAGATTGGGTACGCTGTCATGGTGTTCTTTGTGTACCAAGATTGGGTACGCTATCATGGTGCTCTTTGTGTACCAAGATTGGGTACGCTGTCATGGTGTTCTTTGTATACCAAAATTGGGTACGCTGTCATGGTGCTCTTTGTATACCAAGATTGGGGGCGCTGCCATGATGCTCTTTGTGTACCAAGATTGGGTACGCTGTCATGGTGCTCTTTGTATACCAAGATTGGGTACACTGTCATGGTGCTCTTTGTATACCAAGATTGGGTACGCTGTCATGGTGTTCTTTGTATACCAAGATTGGGTACGCTGTCATGGTGATCTTTGTATACCAAGATTGGATACGCTGTCATGGTGTCCTTTGTATACCAAGATTGGGTACGCTGTCATGCTGCTCTTTGTATACCAAGATTGGGTACGCTGTCATGGTGCTCTTTGTATACCAAGATTGGGTACGCTGTTATGATGCTCTTTGTATACCAAGATTGGGTACACTGTCGTGATGCTCTTTGTGTACCAAGATTGGGTGCACTGTCATGGTGCTCTTTGTATACCAAGATTGGGTACGCTGTCATGGTGCTCTTTGTATACCACGATTGGGTACACTGTCATGGTGATCTCTGTATACCAAGATTGGGTACGCTGTCATGGTGTTCTTTGTATACCAAGATTGGGTACACTGTCATGATGCTCTTTGTGTACCAAGATTGGGTGCACTGACATGGTGCTCTTTGTATACCAAGATTGGGTACGCTGTTATGGTGATCTTTGTATATCAAGATTTGGTACGCTGTCATGGTGCTCTTTGTATACCAAGATTTGGTACGCTGTCATGGTGATCTTTGTATACCAAGATTGGGTACGCTGTTATGGTGATCTTTGTATACCAAGATTTGGTACGCTGTCATGGTGCTCTTTGTATACCAAGATTGGGTACGCTGTCATTGTGTTCTTTGTATACCAAGATTGGGTGCACTGACATGGTGCTCTTTGTATACCAAGATTGGGTACGCTGTCATGGTGCTCTTTGTATACCAAGATTGGGTACACTGTCATAATGCTCTTTGTGTACCAAGATTGGGTACACTGTCATCGTGCTCTTTGTATACCAAGATTGGGTACGTTGTCATGGTGCTCTTTGTATACCAAGATTGGGTACGCTGTCATGGTGTTCTTTGTATACCAAGATTGGGTAAACTGTCATGATGCTCTTTGTGTACCAAGATTGGGTGCACTGACATGGTACTCTTTGTATACCAAGATTGGGTACGCTGTCATGGTGCTCTGTGTATACCAAGGCTGGGTACACTGTTATGGTGCTCTTTGTATGCCTAGATTGGGTACACTGTTATGGTGCTCTCTGTATACCAAGATTGGGTACACTGTCATGGTGCTCTTTGTATACCAAGATTGGGTACGCTGTCATGGTGCTCTTTGTATACCTAGATTGGGTACACTGTCATGGTGTTCTTTGTATACCAAGATTGGGTACACTGTCATGGTGATCTTTGTATACCAAGATTGGGTACACTGTCATGGTGATCTTTGTATACCAAAATTGGGTACGCTGTCATGGTGCTCTTTGTATACCAAGATTGGGTACGCTGTCAGGGTGTTCTTTGTATACCAAGATTGGGTACGCTGTCATGGTGCTCTTTGTATACCAAGATTTGGTACGCTGTCATGGTGATCTTTGTATACCAAGATTGGGTACGCTGTTATGGTGATCTTTGTATACCAAGATTGGGTACGCTGTTATGGTGATCTTTGTATACCAAGATTTGCTACGCTGTCATGGTGCGCTTTGTATACCAAGATTGGGTACGCTGTCATGGTGCTCTGTGTATACCAAGGCTGGGTACACTGTTATGGTGCTCTTTGTATGCCTAGATTGGGTACGCTGTCATGGTGCTCTTTGTATACCAAGATTGGGTACACTGTCATGGTGATCTTTGTATACCAAGATTGGGTACGCTGTTATGGTGATCTTTGTATACCTAGATTGGGTACGCTGTCATGGTGCTCTTTGTATACCAAGATTGGGTACATTGTCATGGTGATCTTTGTATACCAAGATTGCGAACGCTGTTATGGTGATCTTTGTATACCAAGATTGGGTACGCTGTCATGGTGATCTTTGTATACCAAGATTGGGTACGCTGTTATGGTGATTTTTGTATACCAAGATTGGGTACGCTGTTATGGTGATCTTTGTATACCAAGATTGGGTACGCTGTTATGGTGATCTTTGTATACCAAGATTTGGTACGCTGTCATGATGCTCTTTCTATACCAAGATTGGGTACGCTGTTATGATGATCTTTGTATACCAAGATTGGCTACGCTGTCATGACAGGACTTCTAGTTTTAACTGTAATTTAAGTTATCTCCTTCCATTATCCTATCATTATTATCAATTTTCTAGCAGGCAAACTCGCCTATTCGTTTCTAAAATGGTATTATAATGTTGTGATATCCATTCATGCCCTCAATAGTAAACAGTCATTCGTCTATCCGATTATTCACTCCTTTTTCCCGCATTCCTTTTATTTTATTCATCAGTATGATTGTTCACCGATTCTTCACCGAGTCGCTTGACACAGTGGTGTAACTTCAATTCTCCAACAAACACATTCGTCGGCATAAAACGCTTATCACCATGCCAGTCAAATTTATAACGACCATTCATTTCATTTATCTATCCGCTCAGTCATTCACCTATCCGCTCAGTCATTCACCTATCCGCTCGCTAACTTATTCACTGGTCCACTATCTGATGGCGATAAGAAATTTTCACCAGGCGATTATTTATAGTTTTCTAAGAACGAAACCCAAGAAGCACCTGCAAACTTTCATACCTACGGGTGCAAACTTTCATCCCAAGGATCGCCGGGAGCAAACTTTCATCCCAAACTTTTGCTGATGCTTCTTGTATTTTTGATGCAAAAGTATAAATATTTTACAGGCGGAGAATCTGCATCACCGCGATTTAATGACAATCCTCCCTCCCCGTAATGTAGGAGTTGATGACGGAATGACTGGGGTGGGGAAGGACAATTATCACATTGTCTGTTGAAGCCGTTACGTTGGTCATCCATTCGTATAACCCTGTGCACATTCCTTTATTCATCAATTAACTCAATCATGCATCCACCCATGAATTCATTCATTCATTCATTCACTCACTCATTCGACTGTGTTCGAACTGGGCCATCTCGGACGCGTGAAGGAATGGATATATAAGTGTGCGATCGATGTTTACACGAGTCTGACAAACCATTTATTCATACATTTATACATGACACCACACATTAAAGCTGTTAATGATCATTCATTCTTCCATTCTGTCATTCATTTTCTTCGCCACTCATTCAGTCATTTGTCTATTCACAGTTCTTTAATTCCCTCATTCTCTCCTTTCATTTTACACAGTTAACTTCAACTTCTTGATCCCCCCCTCTCCACTTCTTTCCTTTCACTTGTTTCAATTCATCAGTTTATTCATTCTATATTAAGTTTGCAATAATGTATTCTGGTCCTTTAAACCTGTCCAGCGGGAGAGTATGGTGGTATGTTTGTGAATACTGGCGGGTAGCATTACACTTGCCGAAGTGCAAGTAGATGCAGAGTAAGACTTTATTTACACCTGTCCAGCGTGAGAGTATGGTGGTATGTTTGTGAATACTGGCGGGTAGCATTACACTTGCCGACGTGCAAGTAGATGCAGAGTAAGACTTCATTTACACCTGTCCAGTGGGAGAGTATGGTGGTATGTTTGTGAATACTGGCGGGTAGCATTACACTTGCCGACGTGCAGGTAGATGCAGAGTAAGACTGTATACGGATGAGAATGTATTCCTGGTCCTTTACACCTGTCCAGCGTGAGAGTATGGTGGTATGTTTATGAATACTGGCGGGTAGCATTACACTTGCCGACGTGCAGGTTGATGCAGAGTAAGACTGTATACGGATGAGAATGTATTCCTGGTCGTTTACACCTGTCCAGCGGGAGAGCATGGTGGTATGTCTGTGAATACTGGCGGGTAGCATTACACTTGCCGAAGTGCAGGTAGATGCAGAGTAAGACTTTATTTACACCTGTCCAGCGGGAGAGTATGGTGGTATGTTTGTGAATACTGGCGGGTAGCATTACACTTGCCGACGTGCAGGTTGATGCAGAGTAAGACTGTATACGGATGAGAATGTATTCCTGGTCGTTTACACCTGTCCAGTGGGAGAGCATGGTGGTATGTTTGTGAATACTGGCGGGTAGCATTACACTTGCCGACGTGCAAGTAGATGCAGAGTAAGACTTCATTTACACCTGTCCAGCGGGAGAGTATGGTGGTATGTTTGTGAATACTGGCGGGTAGCATTACACTTGCCGACGTGCAGGTTGATGCAGAGTAAGACTTTATACGGATGAAAAAGTATGTTTCTTGCCGGAAAATGACGGATCCCCCTCTAAAAAGCATGCATGTGATTGCAATTACTTTTAGCCTTGTGAATTTCGGTCGACGGCTTGTAAAATAGACGTAGGCTTCTCAGTATTCCATCTCAATTGTAAAAAGGCTCATTGGGATTTCTTCCAAAACTTGTACAATTTACAAGCAGGGAAAAATTTTTTCCACATTAAAGATTTACCGAAATATTCCAAATTTTTCCAATTACATCGTTTACACTAGAGGGTTATGCTACGATTATTAAATGTATGAGACCAGATAATGATGACAGTCGAGAAGGAGTTCTTCTGTACATTTAAGAATAGCATATAAAGTCCAAGGTGATATTTCGGTCTTTATTCCCGTTGTTTTCGAAGACAGACAGACACGACTCCAAAATGATCGGCGTTATATGTGGACCCAATGTGGAATGTTCTAGGGTTTCCGTGTCACCCATGTTACACATTTGGCACGCTTTCTCTAGCCATCCCCGATTCTCCCCTTCAGTTGCAGTGTCTAGAATCTCAATTTGAACAACAATTCCCTCTCCCCACCCCAACCATCCACCTAGTTACTCCTCAAACGCTAGCGCATCTTGTTTTATATATATAACCCATCTAAAGAGCTCTCGGCCCTCATTCTAGCTCGCCAATTTCTATTGCAATCCCTGAGCACCCTTCTCCTGATCAAACTACCCCCTGCTTTAGTCCCCCTACTAGATCTTCAGTCTGTA
Source organism: Pictodentalium vernedei (assembly GCA_031216915.1). Lineage (NCBI taxonomy): Eukaryota > Metazoa > Mollusca > Scaphopoda > Dentaliida > Dentaliidae > Pictodentalium > Pictodentalium vernedei. The sequence continues at coordinate 7,011,035 of CM062295.1, read as the reverse complement.
AAGAGTAATTTTCCATTGGGTTCTTCGCCTATTATTATTTATTTATTTATTGTTGCTCAACGCCACATCAGCAGCTAAGGCTATATCGTGGCGAGAAAACTATATAGACAACAAGTGTGAAATATGAATTACAATTAATTGAATAAAATATGAAATAATCACAACAAAACCTAAAATCAAGAGCAGTCGAAACAACCAAGATCATAAAAACCAGAATACTTATAAAATCAACCTGTTGACATTTAGACTTGTGTAGAGTCTACATTAAAAGAATAAAAACAATTTTAAAATTTATTGAAAAGGTTGATTTCTTTCAAAAATGAGATTATTTTATGCGGGCTCGTATGGTAAAATAAATCTCGTAGAGATTGAACTGTAAAATATTGCCCTTTAACAAGATTAAAATCTGAACAGTTTAAGAGAATGTGCTCCACTGACAACACCTGCTGACATGGAACACATTCTGGTCGCATATTACCCTCTAACAGAAAGGAATGTGTAAGTCGTGTGTGACCACTATGACACCGTGTCAAAATTACTTGATCTTTTCTACAAAGGTTACTGGATGGGTGGTGATCAGAAATAGTTGGTCGGAAGCGATGGAGCTTGTTATTTGTCGCTCCATCCCATTCCGTCTGCCACATAGATTTGATGTAACTACTAATATGAGGCTTAAAATCACTCAAAGGGATCTTAAAATCAGTGAGAGGCTTTGTTAAAGCCTGTTTTGCTGCACTGTCTGCTTTGGTGTTACCAGCGATACCTACATGTCCAGGTAACCAGCAAAACACGATATCATATCGGTCAGACATGAGAGTTGTTAAGTTCTCACGAAGTTCCAAAATGAGAGGGTTCTTCAACCTGGGGTTGAGTAACGCAAGTAAAGAGGGAAGAGAGTCGGAGAAGATGATCGACTTTCTTTCCTGTGCATTCTCGATGTGTTCAAACGCGAGTTGAATAGCTTTAACTTCAGCTGTGAAAATAGAACTCTGATTCGGTATTCTGATTGAGGTGATATGATCACCAGTAACAGCAGCTGATGATACTTTGTCACCATCTTTAGATCCATCTGTATAGATCCTTGTATATGCACTATACCTGGACTTTATTTCGGCATATTTTTGTTTAAACTGCAAGGAATGTATCGGATTTTTTGGTAGAAGCAAGGTCCAAAATAACTGTAGGTTTTTTTAAGATGCCAAGGAGGAATATATGTTTTACAATTTTCTTTTATTGTGTGTGGTTCAATTTTGGTGGACTCCATGTGGGGTTTAATTCTAATTCCCAATGGAGGAATATGTTTCTGGTGGCGGTTAAAGAAATCAACATTTTGAGGGTCTGTAACACAATTATGAGCAGGATTTGAAGGATTGGCCAAAAGTTTAGACACATATTGGAGAGACAATTTAATTCTGCGCTTCTCGAGAGAAGGCTCCTCTGCTTCAACAATCATCGAGTCTATTGGGGATGTTCGAAAAGCCCCTAGACTAATTCTAATACCACTATTGTGAATAGCATCAAGTGGTTTTAGGTATGACTTCCTTGCAGAATCGTAAACTATAGAACCATAATCGAACAAGTGATCTATACAGATGGAGCAAAGGTTTTTGGTCAGCACCCCAATCAGTGCTACCAACAACCTTCAGTAGGTTCAGAGGTCTCTTACATTTAACTTTTAATTGTTTTATGTGGGAAGTGAAATTCAGTTTGCTGTCAAACAACAAACATAAGAATTTCACCTCCTTAACAACTTTAATAGGACTTTCATTTTCAACTCCGGATCGAGGTGATGTTTCCGAAGCTTACAAAAATGAACACAATTTGTTTTCATCTTTGAAAATTTGTAACCGTTTTCTATGGCCCATTTTTGAATTTTGTTTAAGCACAGCTGAAGTTTGCGCTCTATAGCATTCATTTTCTTGCTGCTGTAGCAGATTAAGAAATCATCTACATACAACGAAGAATCTACCATATTCTCAAATGTCTGATGCTATTGATTTTCACCAAAAAGGGTAACAGATAAGATACTACCCTGAGGAACCCCCAATTCCTGTCCGTGCGGATCGGATAACATGGATCCAACACGAACCCGAAATTGGCGGTCCTTTAAAAAATTTTCAATAAAAAGAGGCATACGCCCTCTCAGCCCCATGTTAAAAAGATCTTTTAAAATCCCATACGTCCACGTTGTGTCATATGTCTTTTCCAGGTCAAAGACAATTGCGACCACATGTTCTTTTCTGGCAAAGGCATTTCTTATGAACGTTTCTAGTCTAATCAAATGATCCACAGTACTTCTCTGGTTTCTGAAACCACACTGAACATTCGCAAGCAGATTGTTCGATTCCAGAAACCAGACAAGTCGAGCATTGGTCATCCTCTCCATGGTTTTAACAGGCAACTGGGTAAGGCAATAGGCCTGTAATTACGTGGGTTGCTGTGATCTTTATCAGGCTTGGGAACAGGAATTATTGTAGCTTTTCGCCAGGAAGGTGGAAACTGGCCAGTCACCCATATGTCATTAAAAATAGATAATAATAGTGCAAGTGAAGTTTGAGGCAGATGTTTTAAAAGTTGATAGTGTATTTGATCAGGTCCAGTGGCAGAATCCTTTGCTCTATGCAAAGAGTTACTTAACTCTTCTATAGAGAAAGGTTCATTGTAATCTTCTAAGTTATTGGATGTAAATTTAATCTTTTGTTTTTCTTGCTGTTTTTTAATTTTGACAAACTCAGGATTACAATTTTCCGCCGACGAATGTTTCGAAAATGTGGAGGCCAATGTGTTTGAAATTTCTTTTTTTTTTGATGTTATTAGGGTGTTGTTTTCCTTCAGGTGTTGTACAGCTGATTTTGTTTCTTTTCCCTTAATCTTTTTAATCATTTTCCAAATCTTAGTGATGGGTGTGTTCTGGTTAATGTTAGAAACATAAATTTCCCCAAAACTTTTTTTTTGTTTGATAAGCCGTCTTGTTTTTGCCCGATTTATACGTAATTTATCCAGATTATTTGTGGTTGGTGATTTGTTAAATTCCCGTTCAGTTTTTTTTGCGTTCCTTTATAGCCTGTTTACATTCCTTATCAAACCATGGTTTGATGAAACGTTTTGGATTTGCCGAGGTTTTAGGGATGACCATGTTTTCAATGTCAAGCAACTCGTTTGTAAAATGTTCTATTTGGTCAGCACTATCTTGAAATTTCTCCCGTATGAGGCGTTCAGAACAAAGCGATGAGAAAGTGTCCCAATCAGCTTTTTTAAAGTTCCACTGGGGCACCCTCTCATCGCCCGCCGGAACTGCACTCTGTAACACAATTGGAAAGTGGTCACTCCCGCACAAGTCATCTTCTACCTTCCAAGAAAAATCAAGGAAGATAGAAGGGCGTGCAATTGAAAGATCAATTGAAGCATACGAACCAGATGCGGGGTGCAGATAAGTGTCTGAACCATCATTAAACAAACACAAGTCATATTTTGTAATGAACTCCTCTACAGTCTTACCTTTTGCATCTTCCTGGCTGCAGGAATTACCCCAAATAGGGCCATGAGCATTAAAATCACCCAACAACATGTATGGAGTTGGCAGTTGTTGGAATAGTAACTCAAGATCATTCAGTTATAGCGTTTTACTTGGTGAAACGTAAATAGAACATGAGGTGAGTCTTGTCTAAGGTTAGGCGTACCGCTACAGCCTGTAAATTTGATTGCAAAGACACAGAACTGTGAATAATGTCGTTTCTAACCTTGACGGTCGTTCCACGAATATGAAGATCAGTTTCGTCTGCCCAGGCATTATACGATGTATAATGCTTAAAAGCTGTATTATCTAGAGTTTCAGGTTTCTTTAAAAGAGTTTCCTGCAGGCAAAAAGCTGCAGGTTTATATTTTTGACTTAGAAGACCCAGTTCATTAAAATTAGCTCTAAAACCTCGACAATTCCACTGTATTATATTATTTTTCTGTGTGTTATCCATGTTTAGTTGGAGATTTGGAAGGTGGACGTATGGGCGAAATTACCCCAGGAGGTTTCTTAGGAGATTTTCTGTTCGGAGACCCTCCCTGAGACGAAGTCGTGTGTATTTTGCTTGAAAAAGTGGTGTTGATGCATTCATCAACATCCATATCTTGCAAGCCTTCGAATATGTTCGAAACAATAGTTTTATGATATTTAGGCATTCTGTTTGAGTTCAATTTTTGCTGGTCCTTTTCTTTGTTCTTTTGTCCCTTGTTGTATTTCCTTCTCTGACTCTGACTAAGGTTTTGTAGTTCTGGTTTTGATTTTGATGGATCATTTTTCTGGTCTGATTTTGTTTCCTTTTCTTTAATCTCAGTTTGTTTAGATTTATTCTGATCTTTCTTTGTATCGTTTTTTAATTTTTCTTCTATTATTGGAATAGTGGTTGAAGTTTGGGTAGATTTTGGTTCAGTTACCAGACGTTGTGAAATGGTAAAAGGCTCTATCAAAGTAGGCAAAACACTGTCATTCAACCCAGTATGTGGTGTCTGGCATGCAAGAGAAACTTTTGTGTTACTTTGCTCGCATATGTGGTTGATGTACTCATACCAGGCATTGCTGTAACTATTTCTCTGGCTTCTTTAAAACTGATCTGCTTTTCACATTTAATTCTCTGAATATACTTTTCTTTTTTCCATACTGGGCAATCCTTAGAAGATGCAGTATGATTGTCCTGGCAGTTACAGCATCTGACGGCGTTATTACATGGGTCCTGATGTTGTCGGCCACATTTATAACATGTTTCCTTTCCCCTGCAGCTATTTTGTCCGTGTCCATATTTTTGACACCTGAAGCATCGAAGTGGATTCGGAATAAATAAATCCACTTTGATGTTTATGTAATCGACCTTGATAGATTTAGGTGGTTGTACAGTCTCGAATGTAAATATATAGGTGTTTGTTTTTATTGTATTTCCGTCCTTTCTTATTTCTATTCTTTTAACATCACTTACGCCCTGTGATTTTAACTCTGTTTTTATTTCGAGTTCATCTACGCCAGATAGTTCTCTTGTTCTTACTACACCCTTGCTGCTATTGAGTGTTTTGTGGGGTGAAACCTTAACTTTTAGATCAGCTAGCTTTGTGATTTGTAGTAAATTCCTTGCCTGGTTAGTAGGTAATAAATGCCGATTCAAACTCAGATGTACATGTACATGTACACGTACATCGATGTACATCTCCATAGGGTTTAGTGTTAAAATCGTGTACAGGTACACGATTTGTCGTTTTTTAGGGTGATTTAGAATCGGCTTTGCCGATTCTACATCACTGGATTCTATATACACATCGCTCAAGAGTGAAAAAAACGTATGAAATTTTAAGGAAAAAGAGGTGTATCGTCTGATTTAGAATCGGCAAATGGGTTTCCCCATAGGATTCAGTGTTAAAATTGCGAGCAAAAAACGTGTTGCCGTTTCTAAATCATCATCTTGCTGATTCTAAATCATCCGTGTCTGTACACGATTTTAACACTGAATCCCTATGGAGGCGTACACGGAAATCCATTTGCGGATTTTACGTCAGAAATCGACTCGTGTACGGTACACGGAAAAGAGGTGATTTTGAACCGGCAAACCCACTACCACGTTTCCTGAGGAAATAAAAAAAGTGATTGATATATATATAGGAGAGAAAAAAATATATAAATAAATAGTTATTTAAAAAAATAAATATATTAAATCGAATAGATAATAAAAAAAATAAGTAAATCATGTGCGCTTCCCAGACTATTAGAGCAAGGTTTCTTTTAAAAATGCTGATGAGAGCCTACGCATTCTGTGTGAACGAACAACTAGGTCGCCTCTTGTTAGAACGATGCGTCGGATGTCGGGATCACCTAGACTTTGATCACGAAAATCATTCGTGTCTGTCGATGGAAAGGGAAGATATGGTCATCAAGTTTTTCGAACCAGTGTTTGAACACGTTCAAATCGACGAAGTGATCGCGTTTTGGAAGAGATTACTCTTCTGTAAGGATCAAAGCAAGCCAACAGTTTCGGAAGAACTGAAATTGGCACGTAAAAGTCTGACTTTAGAAGACAAGGGATGCGTCATGAAATTATTGTTCATTGAAGCATACGTCTAAGTTTTCTCGTTGATATAAAATAAGGGAGAATAGAAAATAAAATAAATACACACATAAATTTTTTATCTAATATTAGAAAGAAAAAAAAAACACAAAAGTGAGAACCAGAAATAAATTGTATCCAACGTTAGTGAACGACGAGGATGAGAATCCGATCAGCGTTTTGCAAACGGCACTGGCGATAGAAGAAAAAGAAAGAGGAGAGAGGTATCGCATTGATCAAATCAGTAGAATGCAAGAGTATCTAACTCGAGAGAGAGATTCTCGTCATTCTCTCAAGAAGAAGTATTCGCATTTCGTGAAATTCATCAACGCGATCGACACGACACTCATCACTATTTCCATGGGTTTACACGCGGCAGGCATTGGATTGTTGTCGACCGCGGCCGGTATTCCGATCGTGTTAACCATAGAAGGAGTGGCTCTCGCCGCCGGATTGTTTAGCACGCTCGGAAACTTTTTGAGTAGAAAATTATATCTGAAGGCTAGGAAACACGACAAGATTCGCGTCTTGGCCGACTCCAAGATCGACACGATATCCGAAATGATCTCTATGGCGTTGAAAGACGGTAGGATATCGGACGGAGAATACTTCGCGATATTGAGCGAGAAAATGAAATACGATGCCATGAAAGAAGCCGTGAGAATCAAGACTCGTCAGATCATCAAAGAAGAGATGAAGGATTCTCTCGTGGAAAAGGGGAGGAAAGAGGCCAGGGAGGAATTCAGTAAGATGATAGTACTCAAGAGCAGCGATTGAAAAAAAAATATATATATTATAAGAACAGAATTAATTAATTTTTAAATTTATATATAAAATAAAAAACAAAATTAATTAAATAACTCTTAAAAATGTATTGCGTAAAGTGTAAGAGAGTTACCGAGATGAGTAATTCTCGAGAAGTACGAACTAAAAACGATAGACAGATGCTTCGCGGAATTTGCAACGTGTGTGGTTCTATCAAGACTCGATTCGTCAAAAAAAAGAACGCGAGCAAAGGTAAAGGCATCGTGAATAAAATGATCAATAATCTACCTTTCAAAATGCATCTGCTGGTCACAGTTTCACGGGACCCGGAACGAAATTGAACAAGAGACTCAATGCCGATCTGACTCTTAAATCTTGGAGCAAATCTGTGAATAGGGTGGACGCGGCCGCGTATGATCACGATCTGTGCTACGCCGGACATCCCGACACCAAGGCTCGCAGCAACGACGTCTGCGATAAAAACATGTTGGGGAAGTTGAGAGGCATATCGAATCCAACCAGGAGAGAGAAGATAGAACGTTCGCTGGTCGGCAATCTGATCGGTGCGAAACGTCGATTCGGATGGGGCATTCAAAAAAAAAAAGCGTATCGGAAAAGAAGAAGAAACGATTATTGACGAGCGAATTGGCCGAGGAGTTACACAAACCCATCATGCATAAATTTCGAAAGAGAAGGGTGTTCGTGAAGGGTTTGGATGATATTTAGTCTGCCGACTTGGTCGACATGAGATCGTTTTCGAGGTGGAACGAGGGCGCCAAATATCTATCGACGGTCATCGACATGTTTTCCAAATACGGTTGGATCAGCGCTTTTAAGAATAAATCGGGACCTTGCGTCGCCGAGGCTCTGAAGAGCGTGTTCGACTCGTCTTCTCGAAAACCGAGTAAATTGTGGGTGGATAAGGGAAAGGAATTCTACAACAAGCTCGTTCATCGATTGGGCGACCTCTACTCGATCGAAAACGAAGAGAAAGCCAGCATGGTGGAACGTTGGAATCAAACGATGAAGAAAAAGATGCATAGATACTTCACGGCGAATTCGACCAAGAAATACATATACGCTCTGAACGGTCTGGTCAATGATTACAACAACACGCAACACAGATCGATCAAGATGACTCCCGTGGAAGCTAGCGATCCTCAAAATAAAAAACGGGTCTACGCGAATCTATATCCTGAAAGATCTAAGATTAGGAAGAAGTCTAGAACGCCGAAATTTGCGGTCGGTGCTCGAGTGAGAATCTACGCTTATAAGAAGCACTTCGAAAAGGGTTATACTCCTCGATGGACCTCGGAAATCTTCGTAATAATCAAAATATTTCACACTGATCCGGTGACTTACGAAATCGAAGCTTTGGATGGAGAAGAGATCATCGGAAAGTTTTACGAACAACAACTACAGAAGACAAGGTTTTGATAAGAAAACAAATTTCTTTTATTTACTCTCTTTAACATTTTCTTGTTTACACACATATATATGTAGGAGAGAAAAATAATAATAAAAAAAATAATTAAAAACTATTTTTAGATAAAAAAAGCAAGTTAATTAATAAACAAAAAAACAAAAATCCTTTAAAAATGACAAATATACTAGATATAGCACAAAGCATAGTGAAAGATGAAAGTATTCAAGAATATGAGGTTCACGAATACGAACCGGTAACCGGAACGAGTTTGAACAATGCGGGAGAGATAAGAATCAACGTCGAAACTCAAGATCTATTCATACATCCTAGCGAGAGTTACATAGTGGTGCAAGATCTATTCATACATCCTAGCGAGAGTTACATAGTGGTGCAGGGACGTCTCACCAAGGAAGATGGGAGCGACTACGCCGACGACGACACGGTTACACTAGCCAATAATGGCATCATGCATCTATTCAGTAATATAAAATACATGCTATCTGGACAAGAGATAGAATCTGTGTTTCATCCTGGTCAAGCCACCACGATGTTCGGACTCTTGACGTATCCTGATGATTTTTCGAAATCCAGATGACTTAATCAGTTGTGGGTGAAAGACACCGTCGGCCCTGCTAGCGCCGGCGCTGCCTTGATATTCGACTACGTCGTCAAGACGTCCAGACCTAAAGGAACGTTTTTGTTCAGGATACCTTTGAAACACATCTTCGGATTTGCAGACGATTACAACAAGATCATGTACGGATTCAAACACAATGTGACGTTGATTCAAAAAGGAGACGACGACGCAATAGTGAGACTCACTGTGACCAATCCGGGTAAGATAACTCTACACAAGATATCGTGGTTCGTTCCACACATGGAGCCTTCGATCGTGGAAAAAGCGCGTCTCTGCAAGATCATAGAATCCAAGAGTAAATTACCCATGGGATTTAGAATGAGACAGTGCGACCCGGCTAGCATTCCTCTCTCCACGAATCACTTCGATTGGAGATGGATGGTGAAATCCACTTCCGAGAGACTGCGTTTCATCGTGGTTGCATTTCAGACCGATAGGGACGGGTCTTAGGAAAAGAATGCATCACTGTTCGATCACTGCCATTTGAGAAACATGCAAGTGTTTCTGAATGCCACGAGATATCCAGCAATCAATTACAATGCATCGTTCGACAAGAACGATTTCTGCAAACTGTACGGCGACGCCGCTGATTTTAGAAAGAAGTATCACGGTCTAGACGAATTGATGAGCAACCCTAACATATCTCCCGGCGAATACAAGTCTATGTATCCCATGTTCGTATTCGACGTCAGTAAACAGAGTGAACGACTCAAGAGTAGCAACTTAGACATTCAGATCAAGATGCAGTTCGATAAGAACGTGCCGAGAAAAACCGAAGCCTTCACCCTGGTCATGTCGGACAGAGAATTACAATTCGAATCGGATGGAAATAAGATGTCAATCATTCGATGAGAGACGTGTGTGAAAAAAAAAATAAAAACAAAAAAAAAATAAAAAAAGTAATGAGTAATTATTAAAAAAACAAAAAAAACAAAAAAATAAATAAATAAAGTAATGTAATCTAGAGAGATTGAACATCTTTCTAAATCTCATTACTTTTTTTTTGTTTTTAATAAATCACACATTATTTTTTGTTTAATTCATTATTTTCCACGCGTTCACTGTTTGTTCAAAGGAACTAGTTCGATCAGTAGACTCACCACAGAAGTGGCGGCTTCGGGATTATTGGTTTTCGAAACGAAATTAGTCCTGTCTCTGGTGTTCACTTTGAGAGGCGTGCCGAACGTGCTAACATTCGTGTGTTGATTCTCAGTCTTTTTGATGCTGTATCTCTTATAGCTCTCTACTCCATTCACCATGAGATTGGCGACCACTCTGTTATTCAAATCCGAGGAAGCCAGACTCATTCGAAGGATTTCACCTCCCAGCGGCATGGGATATCCCACCTGACCATGTTTCGATCCGCTACCTCCATTCCCGAAAGACCACTCAGCTTTTCCCTCATCTAAGGTGCCGGCCTCCTCGGCCCACACGGTGATCAATTGTCTAGCATATTTGACTTTCTCCACCACCGAAATCAGGGTGCTGGCATCCGTCATGTTCACGGGATCCGGTACATTCGTGAGCGCGTGTCCACCCATGTCTAGTTTACCTTCCATGATGTCGCCCTTCCTCCAGACCGAGTTGTCATCCACGTACTTCCTGCTGACTGTGCTGGAATTGAATTCGGGATCGTGACTGAGTCCGAATAAATTCTCACCGTTCATGTCGATACCACCCTCCATGGTTCCGCCAGATTGTTTGTTCAGGTAGAGATCGTCCACTTTTGCTTCTATGTATCCTTGTGATTGCAACACAGCAGAATCTACATAGCCCTTGTTGACCGCGGTTGAGTCCGCATCCGTGTCGTCGACCTATGACAGATTCAATATCTTGTTGAATCCTGCATTCAGATTCGATTTCATTTCTCATCTGTCAGACTTTCTCTGTTCCAAATCTTCGATTTCATTTCTCATCTGTCAGACTTCCTCTGTCCCAAGGTCGCCACGTCCTTGGGATTCATGGGAGTGGCCACGTTCGTTATCTTGTTAGAATTGGCATTCAATTCCAAGTGCATCGTTTTCTGAACGTATCTATTTCTCAGGTGTTCACTGAATCTCGTGTGAGAGTCGTCCACGTATTTCTTGGTCGCGGCATCCGTGGGATCTATGGGATTCGCGACGTTCACCAAAAGTTTGGATTTCAGATTGAGATCGTTGGTCATGGTTTTATCCACGTAATTATCTAGCATGATTCATTCGAAATCAGCGTTCCCCCTGTCGACGTATTTTTTAGTCGCAGCATCTGCGAGATCTATTGGCTCGGGAAGATTGTAGAGCTTCTTATCATTCATGTTCAAAGGTTCCTCTCGAGGTTCATATTTCCAAACGTAACGTTCGTCCAAGTTGGCAACATCGTAACCATCGTCGACTTCGAACGTCTTCCTCTTCTTTCTTAGGTTGACTTTTTCGTCGTCACTTCTACCAATTTATCGACTGGCATGTTGTTTTTGAGATTTATTTTGTTTTTTTAAAAAAATATATTTCAAACGCAGTTTATTAAAAATGAATTATTTTATTTATTTTTCGTTTTTATTCGATTAAAAATTTTTAAAATAATTTTTTTTATCTTTATATATACTATAAAAAAAATCTCTCTCTAATGTAAATCATTGAGAATGTCTTGAAACCGATCTCCTTCAGACCATCTCTTGAGAACGTAGAGACATAGGTGACCACAAAACACTTGATCTGGTGATTGCACTCGTTCCGTGTTGTAACGAACCATCAATTTGTTGAAATAGTTCTTTATTTCTTTCGGCGGTGAGATTCCATAGCTGTCGAAATAATAATTCTTCTTCCCGTTCTTGAACCACGCCACCCAGTGAGTGCCTTCACCCGATAAATCGTCTAGATTTAAAATTCCACATTCCGATTGTCGAGGTCTTCTCTTCGGCAAGGCATCTCTGGAAAACACACCAAGAAAATCTTTGATTTTAAAATCCTTCACCACATTCGACAGATCGATGTTGGGTAGGGGTTCGTTAGGTAAGATGACACCTTCTACGGATATCTCTATTTTCTTATTCATAAATGCGTATATATATATATATTTTTTTTTTTATTTATTTATTTATTTTATTATAATTCACTAAAATGACGTTATTTTTTTTCTTTTTTATTTTTCTTTTTAAACTAACTCTCTCGATGTCTCTATCGATTTCTATAATTTCGAATCCATCTAATTCCTCTTGATTTTCTGGAATCCTATCATCTACAATCATATCTGGAATCCAATCATCCACATTCATATCGTCTAAAATTAGATCCAAAGTCCAATGTCTGTGTGCCAAAGTGCTTATTTTATCGTCTAACATAAATCTCTTATCGTCGTCGGCCGTCAGCGAAATCTTGTTGACTATTTTGGTATACAAGTCATGATTTTCGCTTCGAATCGATTTCATAGTCTTATAAACCGGACCACTTCCTAACAGACAATCTTTATACTCTTGGAAAGAGATGTTTTTCTTCACCATGCACGCTTTAAACCCTTTGCACTTCTTGGTCTCTTCATCTTCTAGACGATAAGCATACAGTTTGGGTCTCAAGCCCACGAATTCGACAATTTGTTTACTGCTGCTCTCGTCCTTAAATTTACCCAACACCTTCTTGTTGTTGTTCGATTGAATGTTGGACGGGTGATCAACGGGATAATTGCTCATGTCGAACCACACGGCCACATCCTGAGATATATCTCGGTAGTCGTCTTTCGTCTCTATCTCATAAACTAAACTGTCCATGTCGGTGAACAGTAGTTTGGCTTTATCACCAAATTTTCGTTTGATGTAATCGTAGTGAAACTCGTACATCAATCGCTTGCTGATATCTAAGATGATCGGTCCGAGATAATACGGTTTGTCGAACTTCAGGTGCGTCTTTTGCATGTGAACGGCCACTAGATTTTCGTCAAATATGGTTCGGTGTTTGTAACTGGGTTTCGCCACTAATTTTTTAGCTCTTTTCTCAGACGTGACGAGTTGAACGTCGGTTCTCTTCCTGATGTTTTCCATCGATTTACCTACACGCAGTTATTCATGAGTTTGAAGAAATCTTTTTTGAAATCGTTCTTGGCTCGAATTCTGAGATTCGTGTTGAGATCGATGTATTTTATCATCCAAGGCTCTTCATCGAATCGAATGATGCGATGTATGTTGACTAATTTCATCCCGTAATCGACGTATTGTTTCAAATTCTCGCTGTAGACGACGTAGTTACGTTTGTTAAATAAATTGGGAATGAGTTTTTCCTTGTCTCCTTCGTTCAGTTCTATTCATTCAGGAGCCAGCGGATAATCCTTGTGTAGATCGTGTAATTCTTCCAGATAGTTCAAATCGACTTCTAAAATGCAAGGATAGTTTCTCCATTTTTGCATCTCTTCCGGTTCCGTCACCCATTTGAAATTTCCAATCGGTAAAGGATGACTCATAGCCCAACTGTACAGATTATTAGCATCCCAATACTGTATGTATTTATTTGATCGTTTCGAATCGAAACCTTCTTTCATATAGGGATTGTTAGCTTCAGAATATCTGTGGGAGATCATCGAGATGCCACCTCTTGCAGCCCTTTTGAACATGAGCAACATGTTCACGTCGGATAATAATTCCAACTGAACTTTGGTGGTCTTCAACAGAGCATCCCACGCCAGACCGGGTGCGGTGAAATACCAAGCGGGATCTAGATCATAATTTCCACAACAGATGTCTCGAAAATTTTCGAACACGTCTGCCAAGAGCAGAACGTCGGTCTTCAGATAGAGATCATAATCTCTCATGGTTTTCATATTGAATGATTTCCACATGTTTTTGGCGTGTTCGTAATTCTCGTCGGAAATGTCGGATTCGCATAATTTCGAATAGAAATCTTCTTTTGAAGGTAGTGCGGTGTCTTCAAATCTCTTTAGATCGCTCATGTAATCGTAAGGATAGACTCCTTTCCTCAACAACGTCTACTCGTTCTCCGAAATGTTCGCTCATGATTTTAAATTTATTCTTACTCATGTTATCGACTAATTTTTCCAGAGCGGTCAACATGAATTTAAAACTGTCGATGAAACGTATGCTTCTACAAATGGATTTCCTTTTTTCTTCCAACGTCTCTCCGTCGATTTCTCTTTTTTTCTCCATGAGCTTCCATTTCGTGAAGGAAATGTATCTTTCTTCACTGTTCGCGATGCAGTTTAATTCTTCATGGGAAGTGCCGAGATTTTTCATGAACAGATGACTGTCGTAACCCGAGAGATTGTGAAATATCACCGGATAGAAAACGGCGTCTCGATATTTTAAATTACACTTGCTGTGAGGCGCACCGCGATACAGACCCGTGTAATGATCATGGTCTCTGACCTTCTTATTTTCCTCCGAATTCTCGTCGAACGATTGTCTGCATATGTGACATTCGGTGGCTCTGTTATTTTCGTCCTGCTGCTCTCGCGTGATGATCATTTTCGCCGGAGTTTTGAATTTGTCGTATAACATTCGAATTTTCGATTCTAACTCTTCCACGAACCTTTGAGCCACGTCGTCGTCTTCATACTGTTTCGTGTAGGTGAAGGGACCCATGTCGTGTTGCGAGTCGAAAGCGCATTTCACGTAAATGCTATAGCCCGAAGGTATGTGTTTTTGATATCTTTCAACGTAACTTTGAAGAGCGTTGGGTTGACAGGAACTCATTTTCGTGGTGAAACATTCGAAATCAGTGTACACGACGAATGGTACTTTTAACCTTCTATTATCTATTTCAAACTTCATGATGGTGTTGGGTTTGGGCATTTCGGCAGCGACACCTTGATTTTCGTTGCAATATTCCTGATGTTTTGCTAACGATTTTTCGTTGTGAAACATGTTCATGCAGTTGCAACATAAACATACCTTATGTCCATGTTTATTATTTTGTCTCGACAGTAATCGACTCGGATGTTTAACCCAACAATAACGACAATTGTCACCATTCAAAATCAATAATAAAATAATCGTCTTTTCTCTTTCGAGATACGAAGTCTGTCTGAGAGGATAGATCATTCATTTTTCATCGTCGTATCCCAAGACGTTCACCGCTACGGTGGGATTTTGAGCCTCGAAACGTTCGATGTGTTTTAATTCTGTTGGAAAAGTCACTCCGGTCCAATCGAGATTTTTAGAAGTCTCCTCATAACGAGAAACTCTATCGGTTCATTTTGACAGGGTATAAAGCGGAGGTGACTGCCCATTTAAAACACTGATCATCTTTATTTCTCACATTGACCACGGCGTGTTTTTTAGCTAGGAAATATGGTAATTTCACGTAGGAAGACCCTTTCAACAAATCGTTTTCAGTTATGTGAATTTCAAGTTTCAACACCTCATCGAACGTCCAATTACTACCTTCATGTTGATAATTCGTGAGAGACGTCAACATCTTGTCTTTCATCTTTTCGAAAACGTCCGATAAATCTGAACCTCGAAATATGGGTTCGACGTTAGATCTGAAATATGCCTTTTTCACGATGCTCTCACCAGACTTCACGTCAATTTTATTCATCACGCAATGGAGTATCATCTTAATTTTTAGTCCCACGTTCATGTATTTGTGAAACAAATCCAATACTTTTTTCTTCACCCGTTCCATGAACAATTTCGGATCGATTTTCTTCAACGAGGGAACCATGTCGAAAGTTTTAAGATGCCTTTGATTGCACTCTCCTGTTCTATGGACTTCGATTGAAATAGTTCCATGGTGAGTCATGCTAGATATTCTTTTTCTTTCCCTTCGTTCATTGCTCGTCGAATTTTGCTCGATATATCTCGTTTGTCTAGAATCTGAAGTGCATCACTCGTTTTCTTTTAATTTTTCTTTTCTTTTCTTTTGAAACTTGAAGTTCTTCAATGGCTTTTCGTTTAGTCGTCTTCTTATTTTTCACAATCGAAACGTTTTTAGTTTTTTTCAACGTTGGCATTTCGATTCCTTTTACTATCTTTTTCTTCTTCTCATTTTTCACAACCGATGCATTTTTTGATGTCATTGGTATCGGCATTTCGTTTGCCTTTCCATCGTTTCGCAAATATTTCTGTATGACTTCAATTTTTTTTGATTTAGTTCTATGATTTCTGATATGTGAAATTTTTAATAGTTTACAAATCTCGTTTAACTGAGGTATGGTTTTCTCATTTAAATTTTCCATTTTTTTATCTGTTTGCTCCATTTGTAAGAATATTTTTTTTTCGAATTTTGTATTAAATAATTTGTTAAAAAGTTTTGTTTTTCACTCTTTATATAAAAAAAAAGTTTTTTAATTTCAATTTTTTTCTTTAATGCTTTTTTTTTTTTATTCAAAACAATTTACGATCGCTTTTATTTCTTGTTTGCAAAATGAACACGTTTTCTCGTCTCTAGAATAACATTCCTTACAATAACGCAAATGTGCACATGGTAGAAACAAAACGTTTGTGGATTTGTTTTTGCAAAGCAGACACGTGTTCATATCACCCGACTCCTTCTCAACAGATGATGATAACTCCTCTGCTTCTTTCATGAATCGAATCGAATCAAATCTTCTAAAGTCAAGAATTGAGATAACGTCTTGTTTGCGTAATTCAATGTATTGTACAATTGTTCCTTCATGTATCCGGATTGTAAAATACCCCTTAATAAACTCTCGTTTTTATTTCTTTCCCATTCTTCATTTTCAATTTTAATCAATCCCAGTGACTGGATCTTCTTCAAATAATCGCAACGACCTTTGGTATTATTTATGTGTTCTACCAAAGGTCTGTCGTGAGGTTCCCAATTCATTAAATGTATGTTGCAACAAAAACATTTAACTCTATCACTTTTACCCACATAAATGAAACCCGCAGCAGCTAAATCTTCGGGTTTTTGAGCAAGACGCGAAGGCCAATTTTTAAACATTTGAAGTCTTGCACATTCTAAACTATAATTCAGAAGTTCGGACTTGATCATTGTTTTTACTTCAAAATTGAGTTTGTAAGAATATTTTTTTTTTTTTTTTCGAATTTTGTATTTAATGATAATTTGTTAAAAAGTTTTAAAAATTGTTTATATATGTTTTAATTCATTCAAAAAGAATTAATCAATTTTATGTTCTTAACGTGAAAAAAAAAATTGAATTAATACGAGAAAAAAAAAGGATGCTAAAATTTAACTTTTTATTTATATATAAAGAGAAAAACAAACTTTTTTTTAACAAATTATTATTTAAATACAAAATTTAATATATACATTATTTGCAAGAATTCATAAAACAAAAAAAACCAAATAATCGATCATGACAACAACACCTGAAAGATGCGAATTGGAATTGAAACAAGTCAAAGTGTGTAAGCTATTAAGTTTTAATATCTATACATTAGAACAACACGATCCCATCGAATTGGATGAGGTTGAGATGGTGAGCTTAGAGCGCTACTACAACAAATATCAGATGTGTTTGAAATTGGATGAAGCCATGCTCGATTTGTTTTACGAGTACCAAAGCGATCTGGTGAATAATATCATCATCGCCGAAGACAGAAAATTCGACAAGGACGATTTGATGTTGTTCTATAGAAAATACATATATCCAATAATCTCACTTGAACTCGTGGACAAATCGGGTGGTGAGAGCACGTTCACCGATGTAAAAAAACTCAAAAGAGTAAAGATAAACATTCAAGACATTTTCGTAAATGGAAAAAAGACAAATGTCAACATGGTAATAACGGACTTGGAAATATAAACAATAGAGAGTTTGATTTTTAGTGAAGAAGAAGGAAAAAAAGTAATGAGATCTAAAGATGATCTCATTACTTTTTTTTGATAATTTGTTAAAAAGTTTTAAAATTGTTTATATATGTTTTAATTCCTTCAAAAAAAATTAAACAATTTTATGTTCTTAACGTGACAAAAATTGAATTAATACGAGAAAAAAAGGATGTTAAATTTAATTTTTTATTTATATATAAAGAGAAAAAAAACTTTTTACAAAAAAATTTTCACATTAAAGAAAATTAAAAATTAAAAACTTTTTTATATATATATAAAGAGTAAGAAAAAAACAAAACAAATTATTAAAATACAAAATTTAAAATATACATTATTGCAAGAATTCATAAAACAAAAAAAACCAAATAATCGATCATGACAGCAACACCTAAAAGATGCGAATTGAAATTGAAACGAGACGAAATGAATAAGAAATTAGGTTTTAAAATCTGTAGATTACAACAACACAATCCCATCGAATTGAACGAGGTTGAGATGAAGGACTTAGAGTATAAATATGATAGATATAAGATGTCTTTGAAATTGGATGAAGCCATGCTCGATTTGTTTTACGAGTACCAAAGCGATCTGCAGAAAATCATCATCGCTAAAGATAAAGAATTCGACAAGGACGACCTGACGTTGTTCTATGGAAGTTACATATATCCAAAAATCACACTCGAACTCGTGGACAAATCGGGTGGTGAGAGTGCATTCACCGATGTAAAAAACTCAAAAGAGTAAAGATAAACATTCAACACATTTTCGAAAAAGGAGAAAACACGAGTGTCAACATGCTAATAATGGACTTGGAAATATAAACAATAGAGAGATTGATTTTTTTTAGCGAAGAAGAAGGAAAAAAAAAGTAATGAGATCATCTTTAGATCTCATTACTTTTTTTTTTTTTTCCTTCTTCACTATTACCCATATAATATAATAACGTTTCCTTTTTTCTTAAATTTCTTGTTGATTCTTCTTTTCTTTTTTTTTTGTGATATGCTACGTTTTTTATAACAACACATTTGTTTATCTGAATCATAATTATGAATGAATGGTGTGCATCTCTTGGTAACACTCGCATCATTACCATTCTCTTCAGAAAATAGTGGTGACGGTGGAAAACGTCTCATTCTTCTAAATTTCATCCGCATATCCCAATCTTTATTTAACTCTTTTATTATTCCTTTCCTAAGATATCCATCATTAGCATCTAACCGTTTTTCTACATCTTTTTCGCACTCTATCTCGCGATATTCATCATCATTATCATCTAATTGTTTCTCCACCTTTTTATTCATTTTATATATTATTTTATACTTTCTATGATTTATATTTTATATAATTATATAATTTTATATTATAATAACATATTCAAAATCGGTATATTCTTAAATGGTGAATTCTCACCAAACAACAAACCCTTGCTGAGTCGCTCAATGTTCCATCCACTCTTCAGATAGAGACCGTTTCCACTCAAAGAGTTGTCACCTCTAACGGGTTGTAGATACAATCCTTTACCGCTGTCGTCTATGTGAACGCCACACACGGCTCCTCCCTTCTTCAAAAACAGTCCACTGCCACCCATTAATTTCTCAACTCCCGAACTCGTGAGTCCCGTGAGAGCTCCCACGCCGAGAGTCTTTCCAAGAAAGGGTAGTGCCTTTGTGGCAAAGGGTAATGCTTTTGCGGCGATTCCTGCCAATAGCGGTATGAAACCACCTTTCATTCTCAATTTGTATCTCAACTGAGCGGGACTCAATCTCACCGTCAACCCTCTTCCATCACGGATCGCTTTCGAGTTCTTAACGCTCTCTCAAGTTTCTTCCTCTGTCCTTCGGATATGTTCACGTTTTTTTCACGTATTCTGTCATAATTCTTTTTTTAAAATATATTTTCTTCAATTGTTTTCTTGTTTAATGATAATTATTTATATTAAATAATTTTTGTAAAATTAATATTGCGTTTATTTATTTTTTGTTATTTATATATATTATACACAATATTTTTTTTTTTTGCTTTTATATTTCTCTTATGTGAAATCATATCGTCACCCTCTCTCCGCGAAGATCTAACAGTTCACCATTTTGATCCGTCAATGTGGTTTTGAGACTATACAACGTGTCTAAAATCACTGGTAGATAAACTAAATTTCGAGGTCGCTCCACATTCTTATAACCCGGCGACACGTTTGGAAAGACGGAATGGATTGTCGGTTGAGCGCTACCATTCACGTAGCTTCCAGCAATCACATCCACGTTCACCAGAATGCTATTGACTGCGAGAATGTCGACCGTATTTTCAGATGCTGCGTGGCCTCGATACATCTTTCGATCGAATCCCAGCATCTTGCCTATAGAATCGTCCATGTTGAAATCCACTCGAAAATTATCTTCCAAATCCAACATCGTCTGTAAGGTATTAGGATTGGGAGCGAGTCTGATCTTGTTGCTTCCCTTTCCATCCGTCTTCATTCGTGTCTGAATGTAATTGTTCAAATCGTCTATGTCGTAACTTCCTTTGGGAATTCGAATCTCCAACCAATCCACTCCGTCGGAATACTTGAACGAGTTATTCTTTTCGGTGACGTTGGGAAAGGAATAATAAGTCTCCAGATTCACCAACGCCATCTCGTATCTTTTCTCTCTATTCAATTCAATGGAAGGTTCGAATTTCATAGCGAATCGAGTCGAATTGCCACTCACCACAATTTGAAAGGATTGTTTTGCAGCCGTATTCTCGGCTATCCGTTCTAACAATTCTCCTTGTTCGAACATTATATTTTAATTTTATTTTTATTTTTTCAAAACTAATTATTTGAAGATTTATTATTTTCTAATTTTTTTTATTTTCACGCTCTATCTTATTATCATCAGAAACATAAAACTTGTCGAATCCAGACCGATATATTCCGCGATTAAATTCGCTAGTCAAATCGATCACGACGAAATTGTAAAGTCTTCCATCCCAAACCCTCTTGCAGAATCTCCTGAATTCTGCCACGCTCATGTCGTTTGCGACGTGATCGCCATAGATGTGATTGAGATTCTTGAGATCTTGGCGAAAGAGACATAGAAAATTAGCGTTCTCCCTTATCGTCTGTCTGGGCAATCAAAAATAATTCTGCGACAGGTAGAAACAGACCACGTTGCTGTGTCGACCCCTAACGTAATACGATTCACATCGGTTTTGTCTCTCCAAAAGCATGAGATTCTTATCTTCCAATTTCAATTCTCTAGGATCCGGAACGTCGCTAGCGTTCTCATAAAATCGACACTCGACGTTCGAAGATGCATTTCTCTTCATCAGTTCCATCGCTGCACCATCCAAAATGGTCGAAAGAGGAGCTTCACTTTTGTCGAATTCCTCCCTACTGTCAAAGATTCTGGCTATGACGTCCTTGGGCAATCTACGATCCATGCACTCTCGAAGCAATCTGTATTCAGGTTGAAACAAGCTCTTGCCAAACACAAACAATCTGTCGTAATCCAACCAGTCGGGTCGGGACAACAGATTCATCAACAGATTAGTCTTTCCACAATTCGATTTTCCCACTATCAAGCCTCTTATGCTTTTGGGAAAGAACTCATTATTCGACCTCTTAGTCGCGGCATCGTTCCAAGACATATCTTTAATGTTCATCTTTGTTTTATTTTTTTGTTTGTTATTTTAAATTCTTTCAAACACAATTTTTTATGTTTTTCAAACTCAGTTTTTAATATTATTATTTATTTATATTACACCGTCGCGAGTTCTCTTCAATCCCGATCCACTCGTCATTTTGGCTCAATCTTGTATGGGTACCACAGCATCCTTAAAATCTTTCCAACTTTTCGGCATTCGCTCTAATGCAGCTCGCTTCGCCGGTGGGCTGATCAAC
The DNA here is from genome assembly GCA_031216915.1 of Pictodentalium vernedei. Taxonomy (NCBI): domain Eukaryota; kingdom Metazoa; phylum Mollusca; class Scaphopoda; order Dentaliida; family Dentaliidae; genus Pictodentalium; species Pictodentalium vernedei. The sequence goes on along the minus strand of CM062295.1, from coordinate 6,989,509 downwards.
TTGTCGATCAACGCGTCAGCTGCCCTCTTGCCAGCCACAGAAGCTATCCTACCACTGGCTTCAGAAGCGGCTTTCTTACCAGCATCCAAAGCCATCTTCTTACCGACCTCAAACGTGGTCGATGCGAGTTTTCTACCCGCATCGCTCGTGAACGCTCGCATTATAGAATCGACGATGCCAGAACCGCCTTGAACGTAAGTTCTGACATATCCCCTGTTCTTTATCGCCAACATATTTTTATTTTTATAGTATATTTTGTTTTTTCACTGGTAAATCGTTTTGTTGTTTAAATACTTTTATTATTCTAGTGTAAAAATTTACTGTTTTTTATTTTATATATTTTTGTTTGTTTGTTTGTTTCTCTCTACTTATTACATATACATCAATCCTTCAATTCGTTCATCAGCCTTTTATAATGTTTTTTATTCAAAACCTTCTGTCTTAACAATTCGTCAGATATAGTAACTATTTCATTATCTAACCCTGTGTTACCAGCATGTCTACTAGCCATCAACAATCTCAATCTCTGAGAAAGAGCGTCAGAATCGCTCGGAAGAAAAGTGGTTTTCACCCCTTTGCCAGTCACCGATTCGACGAACTTCTTATTCATATCCCATACTGGTTTCACTATTTTCGGCCACTTGTAACCTCTGATGGCTTTGGGTCTCGTCTCTCTGGCATCGTTATTTCTCTTCATGGCGTGGGTCTGAACCAGAATGTCGCCATAATTGTCGAAATCCTGTTCAGTGTAATCACTAGGCTTGTCGTAAAGGAGCAATTTGCACAGTCCGGAAGTTAATTCGTACTTATTCGAGCCAACGGTTAATTCATCATCACCTATTTCGACTTCTGTATCGCGACAAAAGTTCTACCGTCCGAATCCTTATAAAATCCATACAACAGATCTCTCTTACCGCCATCCTCAGACGACAGGACGCTATCAGTGGTGATAATTGAAGTTGCATCGTCGCTCACGTCTGTTTGAATTCCCGTGGGAACGTAATCCGGTGTGGATTGAAAGGAATATCGATTTCCAAAACTACCTGGCAACGAACCCATTCTCAAAGAACTCTCTTTTATAGGTCTCAATTCTTCGACTATCTCCTTCTTGCTTCGCTCTTGACTCTCCGTCACGGGTTTAAATATTTTTGTGGTCTCGCGTCTGAGATCCATCTCTCCGAGACGTCTGCTTCTGTCAGCCGATTGAATGCCCTTCTTAGCACGTTCATACTCGTCTAAAATTTGATCTCGGCGCCTAGAATCCATCTGTAAAAACATTTTTCGTTTTTAATTGTTAATGTTCCTTTAAGTATGCTAATGTGAGTTATTTTATTATTTTCAAAATTAAATGTATAATTATATTTTTATGTTTTAAGTTAATAAAAATCTTCTGTCTTTAATATAATAACTTAAAAAATCATATCTCAACTCAGTATTGATTGAATTGGGGAAACTTGAAAGTTTAAAAACGTTTAAGCACATGACAAACCAGTTTCTGATTTAACGCATTTTAGAGTAATTTACGTTTGTTAAAAGGAATTTCATTCATATATCAAAAAACCATTCACTCAGTGTCGAATTAAGAGAGAACCTTTGAAGACAGTTAAAAACATTCTAGCACATAAAAGAAACCGGTTTTTCTAATTTAGCGTTAAAAGGATTCATTCACATCTCCGATCATTATCATGAATATATTAAAAATTTACTACTCAAACCTAATTGAGTGGAAAATGCGTTTTATTATACATTATTAAAACGATCCATTAAAAACGAAAACCTTCCACACCACAACAAAAACATGAGCGACATTTTCATCAAACATGCCATTAAGTGTTTATTAAGATTACTTCACAAAAATTAACAGTGACAAAACGCGAACAAACGATTTTTACCTCTGATTTTTTCTAATTGTTTCTAAACTCAATTTCTTTTCGTTACATTGAAACAAAACACGAATGTCTATTTTTACAGATCATATTTTATAGTCGACTCTTTTGAACGAATGCCTTTCATTCACGCAACTCTTTTAAAACTGACACTTATATTTATAGTCGACTCTTTTGAACGAAAACCTTCATTCAATCACAACAAAAACATGTTTGTTAGTTTTTACTATCATCGTGACAGTGGGTTTGCCGGTTCAAAATCACCTTTTTTCCGTGTACCGTACACGAGTCGATTTCTGACGTAAAATCCGCAAATGGATTTCCGTGTACGCCTCCATAGGGATTCAGTGTTAAAATTGTGTACATACACGGATGATTTAGAATCAGCAAGATGATGATTTAGAAACGGCAACACGTTTTTTGCTCGCAATTTTAACACTAAATCCTATGGGGAAACCCATTTGCCGATTCTAAATCAGACGATACACCTCTTTTTCCTTAAAATTTCATACGTTTTTTTCACACTTGAGCGATGTGTATATAGAATCCAGTGATGTAGAATCGGCAAAGCCGATTCTAATTCACCCTAAAAAACGACAAATCGTGTACCTGTACACGATTTTAACACTAAACCCTATGGAGGTGTACATCGATGTACGTGTACATATACATGTACATGTACATCTGAGTTTGAATCGGCATTTATTACCAACTCTGGTTTTCTCTATTGCATTCAATCAATAAACCTCCTGATCGTAATTGTTTAACACTGTTGACAGTGCCTGCAATTCCTTTGACAGCCTTTTCCAATGCAAATGGGTTAATCTGAGAGGCTTGTTTCCCTTCCTCGTCAGAGTATATGATTACAAATTTTGGCCAAGTATTTCTTTGAGTTGCTGTATGTTCAGAGTCAGAATCCGAGTCGGTTGAATACCCCCGTTTTTGAATTTTGTGGTTTTAATTTTCCATGTTGTAGTGTATTAAAATTCTTCTGTTCATGGCTCTCACCCTTACTCCGAGCCCAACCTGGGGGGTTACGTCGCGGAATTCCAGCGAACAACACCAAAAGTACATGAACAGCATACTCCCCCAGCGTTGATGCTATTGCATACCGCTGGAGGATTGACCGGTCGAATGTTTATGGGAAGTGCTAGGTCGTGGCAGCCATTCAACCAACCATTTCATTAAAAACGAGTACATCAAGAACTGCTACTGATGATCAACGCAGACAGCGCAACAAAACGAAAGCTGTTAAACAAGTATTAAGATCATTAAAAGTCGGTATAGGGTAGTAGTGATAAAATCCAAATAAAAGAAATGACTGGTCGAATGACCACCCAATGCTCCCCGACGTGACACCCGATATTTTTTGGGTTGGGGGCTCCCGATTGGTCAGAACGGGCCATCCGACCATCCGTCTGCTCCCGAAATTGGGGCCAAAGCAGTGTGTTGGATATTATCTGAAAAATGGAGACTAGGACCAAACAGAGTTTACGACTTGATCCTATCTTGGAGAACTGCCCTAACCGGGGCCCGAGTCCTCAACTGCCAGGATTCCTTCTTCCGGGGTCTTCGGAACGCACCTCACGGGAGAACAAGATGCCTGCCAGATGGTATTAGCAGGGTTGATCATTTTGGTCCGGAGCTGCATATTCGTGTATTTCGCAGCGAACCAGCTCAATTGAGCAAACCTGCCAATTAAAAATTAGCAAACCTGCGTTTCTTCGCCTGCCTTATCCACCATACGCACGTCTGAATGGTAATCACATACATGGTTAAATGTCAGTTTACACCATCTGCTGTTTGTTTGGTTTAGCAGGCAATTTAGGTAGCATAATTTTCCCATATCTATTCTATCTTTAACCGGCATCCACCCGCATCCACCCGAGTACCCGGCTGCGTTACCGGATTCGTCCCGCGTCATTTTGTATAATCTCCGGATTCGTCACTATACTTTTGTTTAGAGGGATCACATCCGTTCCAAAAGTTATGCTTGGGAATCCCACCCTCTCCCAAATAGTTTTTGTTTGACAGGTAGTTGTAACTAATTAAGTATTCTTTTTCTTATTTGTCTTAAGTTTATTTGTGTGGTTTCTGTATATGCCTCTACCTGTAAGACATAAATTCACTCCGAAGTATTCGTATTCTCCCGTTTTCCCCACTGATATATCCTTGATTTTTTCTTCAACAGCACAAAATTTACCAACCCTCCATCATTGCTACTCACATACACCACGCCCACGGGTATTATCACGTCCCTGGAAATATCGCCTACCCGTGGAAAGTGACCCGTCCGCGGCGACGGTAATCAACCAGATACTCAGGGTGCATCATGCACTCTAACCATGTACATTTACTAATGGTATACCAAGATTGGGTACACCGTCATGGTGCTCTTTGTATACCAAGATTGGGTACGCTGCCATGGTGTTCTTTGTATACCAAGATTGGGTACACTGTCATGGTGCTCTTTGTATACCAAGATTGGGTACGCTGTCATGGTGCTCTTTGTATACCAGGGTTGGGTACGCTGTCATGGTGCTCTTTGTATACCAAGATTGGGTACGCTGCCATGGTGTTCTTTGTATACCAAGATTGGGTACGCTGTCATGGTGCTCTTTGTATACCAAGATTGGGTGCGCTGTCATGGTGCTCTTTGTATACCAAGATTGGGTACGCTGTAATGGTGATCTTTGTATACCAAGATTGGGTGCACTGTCATGGTGCTCTTTGTATACCAGGGTTGGGTACGCTGTCATGGTGCTATTTGTATACCAAGATTGGGTACGCTGCCAGAGTGCTCTTTGTATTCCACGATTGGGTACGCTGCCAGAGTGCTCTTTGTATACCGAAGATGGGTACGCTTTCATGGTGCTCTTTCTCCAATCTTATGATGGGTTAGCAGAACTCTACCAAAGTATGGCTTGGTATACCAAGATTGGGAACACTGTCATGGTGCACTTTGTACACTAAGATTGGGTACGCTGTCATGGTGCTCTTTCTCCAATCTTATGATGGGTTAGCAGAACCATCCCCCAGCTAAAGACTTTAGCTTCCCAGCTCTCCTTGACGATTTGTAAAAGACTTTCATGCAACCCCCTCCCCCTCCCCGCCTTGATCGAAATTTTAATAATTGTTCCGGAGATGGATGTATTCATAAACAGTTGGTTACAATCGTGACCATGCTGTATCGGCAACGTTTGAAGGGATAAAGTATTTATTCAAAACATTTCATCCACTCAATATTAATCACAAAAACAAATACTCACGACTGAGATAAACAGAGTCGAATGCATAAATAGAGGACATAATGGTCAGTACGTGAATACAGGTATATAGAAACACGTCAACAACCATAAATATGATACGAAACACATGAATAGTTTGGAAACTGGTTGATTCCGGATAATTTCAAACAACTCGACTGGAAGCAGATGTGGTGAGTTTAACATTAACAGATATGAGCAACTGTTACTGTTTGTACGTGAGTCCCTGTGTGGTGAAGAAACGAGAGGGCCTTTGTGTGCCATTTTGCCTCCTTGCACGGTATGCGAAACCCAGGGCTGAGCCTCCTTGTTTTTTGTAAATTAGCAATTTAAAAGAGTTGTCTTGTTCAAATATGCTGTAAAAATGTGGCTGTGAAAACCGCGCGAAAAGCAAATTATATGTCGCCAAGGGTTTATAATTAAGGAAATGTTAATGTATCTACATCTGTAACACAATAACATACTTTAAAGCATATAATATCTTTCTAGAGTGATGGCAAGAACATTCTCAGGGCATCTTCACTTGCCAAAGCTACCATAAAGTCTGTACGCATTTAGTTATCCATTGTCACAAAATATTTTTATGTTAAACCTTTACCCAACGAATCGCCCGCATCCGCTCGCGTAATATGCAAATTCAGCAGCTGAAAAAATATTATTTTTCGAAAAATTTCAACAAAACCATATCATGTGACCCCTCTTTGGAACGAGCTCGTCGAGCTCGTTCCAAAGAGGGGTCACATGATATGGTTTTGTTGAAATTTTTTGAAAAAATTTAAAAAATGATATTTAAAATAATAAATTTTGAAATCGTCTGCGTTGGGTAAAGGGTTAATCGTGAAAGTTTCAGTTGTATACTTGTTCTCTCTGATACAAAGTCCGATATTGATCGGTAATATATTTTTGCCACCATTCTTGGCCAATCTTGCGAAACATTATTTTGGGGTTTAAAATCGCCCGCTTATAACGAATTGTATTCGTGTTGGTTGAAACAATGTACATTTTGCGTTTCAAACAAAGTCAGTCAGCGCCTAGTTTGTCAGGAATCGAAATACCTCGGGAGCACGGTGTCATTGTGTATTAAGGCGTACTAATATGCACTTGTCTTCAACCAATGCTAACCTTGCTTTTGAAGAGTTAGTACGCTGGAGAATCTGATAGTTGCTTGCCGTTGTTTGGTGGTTCTCCCCAGGTACCCCGGCTTCCTCCACCCGTAAAACTGTCCGACACGAGGTTACCCTGACGACTGTCACACCATCCCCCCCCACCCCCTCTCCCAGAATTTCTCAAGATTTAGTTGTATTCGTAAACAGAGGGTTACAACCATAAACATGCTATCGGCAATGTATAAAGAGATAACGTTTTTATTTAAAACATTTCAACATTAATCACAAAAAACAAATACTCACGACTGAGAAAAATAGAGTCGAAGACATAATGGCCAGTACGTGGAAAAAAGGTAAATAGAAACTGGATATGATACGAAACACATGAACAGTTTGGAAACTGGTTGAGTCAGGTTAATTTCAAACAACTCGATTGGTAGCAGATGTGGTGAGTTTAACATTAACATATAATATGAAAATACACAAGGCGTAAGAAGGAACCCCAAAGTGTCCAACATATTGAAATATTTCATTCCGCACCTATTACTCCAAAAACATTTTATGCAATCGAATTCCTGCAATTATTATCGACTCCCCAAATTATCAAAATTTACGTTAATTCTACAAAATGGCAGTTTTGGAGGGATGTATTTGAAGCTTGGCACTTGTTTCACAAAGAGCTAAAGGTAGAAAGCAGCGATATTTATCTATCGTTGAGTATTTGGAATAACGAAAATATAAAGATTTTTAACAAACAAGTGTATTTCAAAAAATGGGAAGATAACGGAGTTACATTTATTAACGATCTTTTGGATGAAAAGGGTTTTTTTATCTTATGAAAAATTCAAAGACATCTATAAAATAGAGATAGATTTTATTACTGTTTCTGGAATTAAGAAAGCGGTCACCAACAACATTAGGCCTATCTACAATACAAATAATTTTCGTGTTTTATCCAGCCCAATCAGACCCTTTCAGCTAAACCTTTTTTTCAAGCAGGGGCTGTAAAAGCACATATATGATTCTCAAGAGACGGAGGGGCGAAAATAAATTTAAAGGAAAATGGGAGAAGGACAGTGGCATAAATTTTGAAAATAACTGGTGGCAATCAGCCCTAATATGTCGCTTCTAATGTTGTATTGATGGTAAATATCAGTGGTTTCAATATCGTATAAACTCTCGGATTCTTGGAACAAGGTCCCTCTTACATAAGTGCGGTATTACGTCGGTTAACCTATGCACATTTTGTAAGACGAAATCGGAAACAATTATTCACCTATTTTGGGAATGCCTGGTAATATCACGGCTGTGGGAACAATTAGGAGTATGGATTATTGGAAAGACCGGTGAAAACCTACAAATAACTGAAGACTTCGTATTATTTGCAACTCCAGTAGCAGGTCACGTTAAAGAACTGCATCAGTTCCTTTTTATATTCGTTAAATTTTGCATTTATAAAACAAAATTCACTAATCTTTACCCAACGTTATCACAGATAAAACATGAACTTCGGCGATATTATTACATTGAAAGAGCGGCATATTACCGAATAATATTAGAACAATTTTAGAACCTGAGACATCTTCTTATTTACTTACCCAAATCCAATACATACACGCTATTACAGCAGTCATAGAATGTTTACACTTCGGATCACTTGGGATTAAATCTGTGTAGCGTGTCAGTTGTCGGGACCACGTGGCAGTCTACACAGTGTTAACTATGTGATAATGTGACTGTTATTGCAAGCTTGAAGGAACAGCACAGCAGACAACTCTCTTTCTCTCTCTCTCTCTCATTATAATAGAAAAGCAGACAATCACTTCTCTTATGATTCAAGCATAAAACAGCATCTGATATAAACCCCTGATTCATAAGAAAAACTGAATAACTAAGAATATGTGTGATTGTTTTTACTATACAATATGTACCAATGTCTGTACATAAAAATCTATATAGAAAAAAGAAAAAAAAAGATTTCCTGCAATTGTTTAATTTCAGCCAAACATATACGTATCACAAAACTAAATATTGTCCCATAGGCGACCATTATAACGTTCAGGCGAAAAAAATATGGTCGCATCATTTTACATTTGACCTTCAAATATCTTTTGTCAAGTATAGCACTTCGGACAAGATTTTTCTGATCCTTAAACAGGGGGGCATGCAACAAATAAGAGAGAAAAACCAACAGAAAGTCAAGTGCTGGTCACATGTACATATTTCTCAGAGAATTCCCAAATGAATTGTTAGGTCCAAAAAGTCCTCAAATAACCCTCTTTATTCATCTGGAACATTCAATAGTAATGCAAGATGTCAACAGAAGGCTTCAAATGTTTATTGAAACAATATATTTTCCCAAGACTGCTTAGTTTTGAGGATTACATAAATTCAGAGTGCAACTTTTCGCGGAATGTAAATGTTATTAAAATATTTACAACAGTTATACCTAAGAGCAAACCCAACCCTACCAAAGATACATTTACCTCTTTCATGTGATGAAAGACTCATTTCTGCAATAGAATTCTGCCTAGTCAAAAGCATGGGAAATTTGTTCTTTTGAAGAGAAGTGTCCAATCTGTGTCAAGTAGGCTTAAAAACGAGTATTGCCTCCGACAGAATTCCTACTCTGTAACCTAATGAGTAAGCTGGGAGGGTTAAGAATTCACAGCTTTCTTTGAAAACTACACTAATCCCAAAATAAAACTAAAATCTGTATCAGCACACAATACCTTTTGACAAAATCTGTCTTAATTAACCATACAGCAAGATAAATAGTGCCCCGCCCCCATGGAACTATATGTAATTAGGGTTATGCATGGCTTATAATTCCTCTAAATTTGGGAGAATCCATTTGGGTGGTTCTTGCGAAAATCGTTGCGAGAATTCAGATCTGTTATGAGTGCCCCAGGATCACATGAGGCCAGTATGGTTGAACACCTGTGAAATACTGATAACACATGTTAACCCTTTACCCAATACAGCTTTTTAATTTTTAAAACGCCAACTGCTGATTTTTTTTTTTTTTTTAAAAACAAGAGCCCCCCCCCCCCCCCAAGGGGCCTTAATCGCTCACCTGACAAAGTGGTCAGAGAAGTATTTTGGGTCACATACCGTTAGTCATGGTTCATCAACACTACACAGGAATGATGCTATGAAATTATTCATAACTCTAGTGTCCATGTCAGATGGTTATTAGCATAGGTCTTCCTGGTTGCTTTCAGTTCTGTCAGCTGTGGACAAGTACTGCTAAACTTCCAAGGTTTGTTGTGTCACTGCAGCTTGAAAGGCAAATTTTATGGGAGAAACTCTAAGGAACTGATTTGAAAATTAATGAACAACCTCGAACCTAACCCACCCCTGTCCAAATATTAAGCCAGGGACTAGAAATGACCAAACTCAAATCTGACCCCCCCCCCCCCCCCCCCCGCGATACCAAATATGAAAGGATTCTGACTGGCAGATCTGAAGACGAAGATTTTAAAGACATCTCCTCCTAATGTATTAAGTTATATTTCAGCTCCAACAGAAAGCCCAAATATTAACCCGATTTGAAGAACTGCAATTTGATCCCACTTGAGAAGTTGCATACCAAGTATGAAAGCATCGTGAATGAAGGATCTGAAGATTTTAATGAAATCTCCTCATATTGCACTAAGTTAAAATTCGGGCTCCCATAGGGAGCCCAAATATTAACCCAGGTACTCCATTTGAACAAACTTGAAGCTGACCCCTCCAGAGATGTTGTATACCAAATATCAAAAGATTCTAATTGATTGTTCTGGAGAAGAACACTTTTTAGAAATTCCCTCCCCATATTGCACGAAGTTAAAAAATAATAACCCAGGGACTCGATTTGAACAAACTTGAATGTGACGACCCACTCCCTGCCCCTCGCACTTCTCGAGATGTTGAATACCAAATATGAAAGCATTCTGACCGGTGGATTTGAAGAAGATTGTTAAAGAAATTACTGTTGCGGAATAGAAGGAAAAGTTTATCGATGTAGGATCGTTAAGTTTGAGTTTTTCCACGTTGTTTTCTGTGGTTTCTGTGAGGATCCACCAGCCCGTGACATTTTGAGTTTCCTTATCAGACGATTATCATACACAGGCTCCAGATTCTGGGTTCAGTAACTTCACGAACTTGTCGTGGATGACACAACGGAGACCAATTCCAAATTATCTACTATTTTATTTAACCCTTTACCCAACGTAACGGCCAAAACCGGCCAGCGCTATTCTCAAAAATCGCCAATTAATTTTCATTATTTTTTTCATTTTTTGTCTCAAAAACATAGGTTATGATCCCTCGTTGGAACGAGCTCGTCGAGCTCGTTCCAACGAGGGGTCATAACCTATGTTTTTGAGACAAAAAATGAAAAAAATTAGTTATTCAAGAATTATTTTTGCAAGTGTCGTCTGCTTTTCACGTTAGGTAAAGGGTTAAACTAAAATATAAATCTTCGCGACTAAATGTCGTTGTCTCTGGCAATAAGTATACAATTTACAAAGTTCGTACCTTAACACTGTGGCGGCATCCAGGTTTTTTCTGGTGAAGTAGTTCAGCATTCGTCAGGAGCCAAGAGCCAAGAGGAGACAACTTGTCTAAGCTCAGAAATTGGTGTTTATCTTCACTAGATGTCTGATGCAATACTTGGGGTACGTGACGTCAGCAGTTTCTCCCTAACCTCAGGGAAACTAAGGGAAAGTCCCCTCACGTGGCGGTCGCCATTTTGTAGACTCTTATACTGCCATGCAGACTGTCGGTCAGTCTGCATGCAGTCCATGGAATCTCGGCTCGTAAATAGTATTCCGCCGGGCGCCAGTTAACCGGCGGAATGTCCCGGTGACTGATGCAAAAATGCAACTCAGCGTCCCCAGTCCAATGGGGAGTTTCACCAGGTACAAGTTATGATTTGTTAGACAGTTCGAACACCAACAACCCAGTAATACTGCCGAATGTTATTGTCCCATCTGTCAACAAATCCTCAAATGTTACTGCTTGTTGACAATATTGGCTCGCACAGGTATGCCTGATATTGTCAACAGAACATCTGGCGTGTACCCACAGAGTACGTCTGTACTCTGGTTGCCAGTTTCATACAATTCCATGTAATTTCATTATAGTGTTTAAATCTGTTCCAAAACTATGGAAATCAGCTTTAACGTTAAATAAACTCGAGTCTATTGAATTCCCCAATAAAGACCCCAAGAGCTCGAGCTCTTACCCGAGTTGACAAGTGTATTTAACACCCGTAGGCTCACTTCGCAACGTTACCTCACATTGCACTAAGTTAAACTTTGGGCTCCAATAGAAACCCCAATTGTTAATCCAGGAACCAATTGGAACAAATTTATATCTGACCTCCCCAGAGATGTTGTACACCAAATATTAAAGCATTCTAACTGGTGTGTCTGAAGAAAAAGATTTTTAAAGAAATTTTCTCATGTTGCGCTGAGTTTATTTGAGCTCCCATAACAAGCACAAATATTAACCCAGAGACTCATGTTGAACAAACATGAATCTGACCCCCTTAGAGATGCTGTATGCCATATATGAAAGGATTCTGACTGGTGGATCTGAAGAAATAGATTTTTAAAGAAATTTCCTCATACTGCACTAAGTTATTTATTTATTTATTGGTGCTTAACGCCACATCAGCAGCTAAGGCTTTTTCGTGGCGAGAAAACAGCGGAAAGTAAAAAGTCATCAGTTAGGAAGTAAAAAGATTGAATAAAAATAGAAAATAACTGCAATACATCTGTCAATGACCGGAGTAATTAGAACAACAATGGGTAATGAGATAAGAGAAGTGAGTAACTTATAAATCAACCTGATGAATTAAGACTTGAAGAGTCTTGATTAAAAGAATGAAAACAAGTTTAAAATTCATTAAAACGGTTGATTTCCTTCAAGAACGACACAACTTTATGAGGCTTTGTACTGTAAAATAGGTCTCGAAGAGACACAACATTATAATACTGTCGTCTACCAAAATTAAAATCAGTACAATGTAAAAGAATGTGCTCCACTGACAACCCCTGCTGGCAGGGAACAGACTCTGGTCGCACAGTACCCTTCAACAAAAAGGAATGTGTTAGTCGTGTATGACCAATATGACATCGCGTCAAAACTGCAAGATCCGTTCTACAAAGGTTACTAGACGGGTAGTGATCTGAAATAGTTGGTCGGAAGCGATGGAGCTTGTTATTTGTGGCTCCATCCCAATCCGCTTGCCACACAGATTTGATGTAGTTACTGATATATGGCCTGTAGTCACTGAAAGGGATGTTAAAATCAGTGAGAGGCTTTGTTAAAGCCTGTTTTGCTGCACTCTCTGCTCTGGTGTTACCAGCGATACCTACATGTCCGGGTCACCAGCAAAACACGGCATCATATTGGTCAGACATGAGAGTTGTTAACTTCTAACGAAGCTCCAAAATGAAAGCCCCTTGACTAATTCTAATACCAGTATTGTGAATTGCATCAAGCGGTTTGAGATATGACTTCCTTGCAGAACCGAAAACTATACAACCGTAATCTTGCCGGAAAGCAAGTAAAGAGAAAAGAGAGTCGGAAAAAAAATAATCGACTTCTTTTCCTGTACATTCTCGATGTGTTCAAGCGCGAGTTGTATAGCTTTACTTTCAACTGTGAAAATAGAACTCTGATTTGGTATTCTGATTGAGGTGATATGATCACCAGTAACAACAGCCGATGATACTTTGTCACCATCTTTAGATCCATCTGTACAGATCCTTGTATATGTTCTGTACTTGGACTTTATTTCCGCATATTTTTGTTTAAACTGCAATGAATTGGTATCACATTTTTTGGTAGAAGCAAGGTCCAAAACAACTGTTGGTTTTTAAGATGCCAAGGAGGAATATGTGTTTCACGGTTTTCTTTTCTAGAATCGAAATCAATTTTGGCAGACTCCATGTGGGGTTTAATTCTAATTCCCAATGGAGGAATATGTTTCTGGTGTCGATTAAAAAAATCAATATTTTGAGGGTCTGAAACACAGTTATAAGCAGAATTTGAAAGATTGGCCAAAAGTTTAGATACATACTGAAGAGACAATTTAATTTGCTCTTCTCAATGGAAGGCTCTTCTGCTTCAACAAGCATTGAATCTATTGAGGATGTTCGAAAAGCCCCTAGACTAATTCTAATACCACTATTGTGAATTGCATCAAGTGGCCTTCTCAACCCCATGTTAAAAGATCTTTTAAAATCCCACACGTCCACTTAGCATTATATGCCTTTTCCAGGTCAAAGAAAATTGCGACCACATGTTCTTTTCTGGCGAAGGCATTTCTTATGAACGTTTCTAGTCTAATCAAATGATCCACAGTACTTCTCAGGTTTCTGAAACCACACTGAACATCCGCAAGTGGATTGTTCCATTCCAGAAACCAGACAAGTCGGTCATTCCTCTCCATGGTTTTGCACAGACAAATGGTTAAGGCAATAGGCCTGTAATTGCTTGGGTTGCTGTGATCTTTATCAGACTCAGGAATAGGAATTATTGTTGCTTCACGTCAGGATGGTAGAAACTGGCCATTCACCCAAATGTCATTAAAAACTGATAATAAAAGTTCAAGTGATGATTGAGGCATATGTTTTAGAATTTTGTAGTGTATTTCATCGGGAACAGTGGCAGTATCCTTTGCTCTGTGTAACGAGTTATTTAACTCTTCCATAGAGAAAGGTTCATTGTAATCCTCTAAATTATTGGAGGTAAATTTGATCTTTTGTTTTTCTTGTTGTTTTTTTTTTTTAATTTTTGAGAAATTCTGGATTACAATTTTCAGACGACGAATGTTTAGAAAATGTGGAGGGCAATTTGTTTGAAATTTCTTTTTTTTGATGAGATTAGTGTGTTGTTTTCTTTCAGATGTTGTACAGTTGATTTTGTTTATTTTCCTTTAATTTTTCTTATCATTTTCCCAATTTTGTTGATAGGAGTGTTTTGGTTAAGTTTAGAAACATACGTTTCCCAAGAACTTTTCTTTTTTTGTTTGATAAGTCGTCTTGTTTTTGCTCGATTTACACGCAATTTGTCTAAATAATGTGTGGTTGGTGACTTGTTAAATTCCCTTTCAACTTTCTTGTGTTCCTTTATAGCCTTTTTACATTCATTATCAAACCATGGTTTTGTGAAAGATTTGCCGAGGTTTTAGGGATGACTGGGTTTGCACTGTCAAACAGCTCGTTTGTAAGATGTTCTATTTGGTCAGCACCATTTTGAAATTTCTCCCGTGTGAGGCGTTCAGAACAAAGCGATGAGAAAGTGTTCCAGTCTGCTTTTTTAAAGTTCCACTCGGACACTCTTTCATCATCCGCCGAAACTACACCCTCCAACACAATTGGAAAGTGGTCACTCCCGCACAAGTCATCTTCTACCTTCTAAGAATAATCGAGGAAGACAGAAGGGCATGCAATTGTAAGATCAATTGATGAATACGAACCAGTTGCGGGGGTGCAGATTTTTGGCTTAACGATCATTAACCCTTTACCCAACGTAACGGCCAAAACCGGCCAGCGCTATTCTCAAAAATCGCCAATTAATTTTCAAAATATTTTCATTTTTTGTTTCAAAAACATAGGTTATGACCCCTCGTTGAGACAAAAAATGAAAAAATTTAGTTATTCAAGAATTTTTTTTGCAAGTCTCGTCTGCTTTTCATGTTAGGTAAAGGGTTAAACAAACACAGTTTTACCTTTTACATCTTTGGAATTACCCAAAAGGGCGCTTGTAACGAAATGCCCTCCACGGAGCCCCTCCACGGAGCGCGTCGAGTTAATCTCCGTGGGGTGCATCGGAGTCTTATGATTGCACTCGAGAATCTTGGTTCCCGAAGTGTTAATGTGTTAATCAGAGTGGCCAAGTCCTACTTGGTAATAATTCTCTGTTGTATAAACTTTAATAAGTAAACGCTGTTTTCAAACCCAAGTTATGTAATTTTATTCAATTCTTCGTATATTTGCATTGCATAAGAGCAGTGCAGCTGACCTACAGAAGTACTTTATGCACTTACTGTAAAAAGGTGTTTTTGACAGTATTTGCAATTATGATTGGCATATGAGCTAGTAAAAGCCTAACCTATAATAACCCCATCAGAATGCTTTTGACAGATTTTAGCATTGTATACTGACCCGACCTAACCTCAACACACCCAGTATCAGTTTCAGCTCTGAGAATTGTGCAATCTTGCACGTTCACAAGATGGCCGACCGGTTTTGCGGTTATACACCTATTAATTGCCAGCATCCTTTTAAAAGCGAGAACGCATACTCTTAGCATAGGATACCCACCGGATGCCCTACTGTTCCAGGATGGAAGTAAGGGGTTAAGAAATACCTCTCCGCCATCTTGGGGTATATGTGGTGTTTTGTGGTGTTTTATGACGTAAATTCTGCCGAGTAGACACGATTCAAGTCGTATTTAAGCCAACGGAATCACCCGAGACGGACACTTCTCTCTGGTCTTCCGTACATACAAGAAGTCACTCTCCTATTCTCGTGGAAGGACGCCGCCGAACGCTGCCAGGCCAGACAACATTTCCAGACACAGGACGCGATGAGAGCGATGCGATAATTTCGACTTAGTCTCATTTCGTATCTGATATTTTCAAACATTTACCAGAGAGAGAATTTGTTTCAAGTTTAATTTGTAGAAACTTTACTTAGGGTTTTAATAAAAGTGTAGAAAACTGTAAGTACATTTTATGTGTTTTTGACTTCACCCTTTCGCTGCGGCTGCAGTATCAAGAATTGTTGCAGACTCTACAGAACTGGTTGCCTCTTAAGACTGAACTTAAGACTGAACACTTAAATTGTCCTGTGGCCATTTTTGCCACGATTATAGTCCGAACGAAAAACCACTAGACGATCATTTTCCGGGGTACTTAACCCTGCTATGCCACAGGCCAGTTTATATGGTGCCGCTCGTCAGGATGTAGACTCTGACTTTTAACTCTCTTGAAACGATCGGGTGAACATTCTAGAAACATTTATTAACCCTAACAGACCCAGTGAAGCCGAAATTGACTTAAAACGTTGCCACTGGGGAGCACAGTGAACTGGTGAGAACTTTTTGCTAACTATTTATGAGGGACAGACATCCCTTAATTTTACTGGTAAATTGAACGCCTGGCAGCTCAAATTTGTAAGGCAGCTGACGCAGACAGCGCCCTCTGAATCTAAAATTGGTACAACTCCATGGTGGAACTGGTTGCATGTCCAACGTGCCATTATTTACACTGACGCCGACCGCCAATAGCTATCACATCCAAACTACGCTCGACTGGTCGCACCGAGCGTTGCTCATCAGATATATCGAACTTTTGACTGAACATCAGAGAAAAACGGAAACTCAGGAAACTGTGAAAAATCTCGAGGAATTCCAGGAAATTCTGAAACGACAGCCGCGTGTGTTTCAACAGTTATAGTGCTAGCAAGGTAGGTGCAATTTTCTTCATTTTACGTTCGTTAACAGCAGAAAAATCCAATTGTAAATATTTCATAAAACTCATTAACAATGACCACGCCAGCAGAAAGAGAGCAACGGTTCATTGATGAAATTACTCAACTAAAACAGGAAAGGGAAGGTCTTGTGGGTCAGTATGAGCGCCAAATTACTGAACTGAGCTCTCAAGCTCAGAGCTTGACGCAGCAGCATGCTGCCTCACAACAAACCCTTCACCATACGCAGGCAGCCCTCGACCAGGTTAAAGCAGAATTCGTACAGCAGAAAGCTGATTTGGAACTACAGTTAGCTACTGACAAAGTCGGTGCCGAAGCAAAATTACTAAAAGTACAACAAAAATTGGCAGAGGCTGAAAGGAAAGCCAAGGACCCCACATCTTCTGCCATAATTGACCTGCATAAAACCGTGCGCCAAAGTGAAAAGAGTAATGCAAAGACAGCTAACGCCACTCAGGCGCAATCCATTCATTCCCATATTAAAAAATTTGACGGGAACCCCCTGAATTTTCGGGGTTGGATAAAATCTCTTGACCTTTTTTGTGAGACAAATGATGTGGAAGAGAAACGACGACCTAAAATCGCCGCCCAAACCAGTGACTTCGTAGTTGCTGATTTTATTTTACGATCAATGAAGAAAAATCCTGAAATGCCCTGGTCCGAACTGTATGGCGAACTAAAAAGTCGCTATAGCGCCACAATGGATAACTCCATGGCCACCAATCAGTTGCGCCATATGCGACAAGGGAAAAATCAAACTCTTGTCTCATATGCTGAGCAACTGCTTGATCTAGCAAAAGATGCCTTTGATCAGGAAATAGATAACCCCACCATTCAGAAAAACCTCTCAGATTACTTTTGTGACGGGTTGTATGACAACGATGTTCGGATGAAACTGATCCGACGCATGCCCAAGACGCTAGAAAACGCTGTTAGTCAGGCATTATTTGAAAATGCCGCGAAAATCAAATTTCGCGCTCGCTCTGAAGCCGCCAAAGGAAAAGCGCCCTTTGGGAAGGCATTTGACCGACAATATGAAGAATATGAGCGCTATCGGGACCCTGTATTTCGCGACTCCATCGACGAACAGGAAGAACATGTAGATCTCCCTCTGGAGACAAGGGACGAGGCTCCCATGGACGTAGGCGTGGCACGCCGACGCCATAAGGTGAATATTTTAACGAAAAATTACACTGGAGGTTATGCGCGACCTCCATATCAGAATCAGAATAAAAATCAGTACAATAGTCAATACAGAAATAGGGGAGGACAAAATTACAACAGATATCAGAAACCGACACGATTTTCACGACCGGTTTGCAATCGTTGTAACCGCGTTGGCCACGTGAAGCGCGATTGCCGCGTTAACTTGACCAAGCAGGTGAGAACACTAGATATTCAGCCAGCAGGTGAAAGGTCACCAGGGGCGACCTTTTGCTGCTTTCGCTGTGGGAAGCCAAACCACTTCGCTCGCGATTGCCGAGTTAATTTAAACGAAGTGAACTCTGCCCATATGGGGCAATGAGCAGAGTTAATGAGAAGCCACATGCTCCCAACAGAAGTGAAACTGGAAATCACCAGGGAGAAGTGTTAATTAATGTAAATAATGTACCAAATAAATGCATGAATAATTGTAAAAATAAAATTGTAAATAATAAGACAGGTGGACATACGGGTAATAAAACAGGTAATATACAACCAAGTATTCAGTCTCAAACAAGGAGAACCGAAAATGGTTCTCCTCCAGTGAAAAGTAAAACCATTCAATGCACAAAGTGTGGTCAGACCACACATAATAGGAAAAATTGTACAGTAAAATTCACAACCATTCCTCTGACTGGTAGGCCTAGGCCTAAGAAACCGAAGGCCAACTCACAAAATGGCTGCCCTGCAAGGGACAGTCAGCAAGAAAAATTTACTTCACAAAATTGTTTCAGCTATCGGACCACCAGTGGTCTGGAAATAAAAGTATACAGGACTGGAATAACTCAGGTAGCTACTGACGCTATGGTGAATGCGGCTAATAGCCAATTAACCCATGGCGGAGGTATTGCTCGAGCTATAGCTCTTGGAGCTGGTCCAGCCCTTGAACAAGAATGTCAACAATATATTCAACAGCATGGAAATCTTCCAGTAGGTGAGAATATGACTACCACTTGTGGAATGTTGCCATGTTTAAAAGTGATACATGCTGTGGGACCACGCTGGAATGATTACAGTGATAAAAATAAATGTCTCAATGTTTTATACAGTACTGTACAAAAAGTATTACAGGTATGTGACAAGGAAAATTTTGTAAGCATAGCTATCCCACTCATCAGTAGCGGGATATATGGTGTACCTAAACAGAAGTGTGCAGATGTTTATGTGAGAGTTCTACAAAACTTTACTCCTAAACAATTAAAAGAGATACACATTGTAGATGTAGACCCTGATATTATGATTTATATGAAAAATGCTTATGAAAATCAAATTACAAATCAACCAGGTAAGCAGGGTTGTGTTGAAATAAATCAACAGAAACAGACAGTAAGTGAATCAGGAAATAGGAATCCAAGAATAAGGAGCCAAGAGAAATCACTTGAGAAAAACCCAAAACAACAAAACAGGAAAAACCCAAGGGGAAGTAATTGGAAAAACCCATGTCAACAGGAAGTGAAACACTCTATGGAAACCAAGGGAAATAACTTAGTAAACAATGATGATTACCCAAATGAGGAACAACAGCAACAAAAACTTAGACATTCTCAACCGGAAGCAGTAACCATAAATTATGGGGCTGCTTCTTTGAATAGTGTCTTAGTGAACATCAAAGGACAACGAGTACGTGCCTTATTAGATACAGGGGCACAGACTAGTTGTATTAGTACAAAATTTTGGAAAAATCTGAAACACCGACCGAAACTAGTTGGTGATAAAAATTCTTTGCCTCGCATTGCGGGTATTACTGGGAATGACACCCTCCCTCGAGGAAAAGTTAGACTTGAATTTTATATTCAAGGAATTTATCAGGTGCATGAGTTCTTAGTAATAAATGAATTGAATCGAAGTATGTTGTTAGGAATGGATTGGATTAGGGGCAATCGAGTTAATTTATATTGGGAATTTCATAAATTGAGATTAGATGGTCACTATATACCCATTGTTCAAGACATACAGGTGAGTTGTCTTACTCGACTGATCAATCAGGTGGAACTGAAACCACAGTCCACTTGTTTGTGTACAGCAAAAGCTTCCGGTGCAAAATCTGTCTTCGACACAAAATACTTAGAACATCATGGACTGACTAAAGGTCATGTGGCTGAACAGCCTGGCCTCTTAGTTAGTAACAGTATAGTCACTAATGGAAATGAAACCATACCTGTACTGTTGGTGAACAGTACCAACAAACATTACACTTTGAAAAGGGGTTGTTTGATTGGAAAACTTGAACCAATAGAACAGGAAGAAAAAGTCTTAGAAATTAATCAGCTCTTAACTCAAAATACACCTGAAGACCAGATCACAGATGCTGACATACAGGTGCCTGAAGACAAACGGCACCTGTTGATGCCAGTCATCAATAATAATAAAGATTTGTTTGCCAAAACTGATAAAGAATTAACTCAGACAGATACAGTGAAGATGCGCATCGACACAGGTGATGCGCCACCAATCAAAAGTAGAGCATATAGAGTTCCATTACTGAAGAGAAAAATTATGGATGAAGCACTTGAAGAAATGCTTCAATCCGGAATTATCCGAAGGTCAAATAGTGCATGGAGTTTTCCGTGCCTACTCGTGGACAAGAAAGATGGCTCGAAACGCTTCTGCGTTGATTTCCGCAAGCTCAATGAAGTCACGAAAGTTACGAACTGGCCGCTTCCATTGATTGACGACATCTTTACTTTATTGAATGGATGTCAATACTTCACCACTCTTGACATGAAGTCGGGTTACTGGCAAGTCAAGATGGATGAAGAAGACAGACCAAAAACGGCCTTTGTTTGTCATAAGGGCCTTTATGAGTTCAATGTAATGGCTTTCGGACTCGTGAACGCGCCCTCGGTGTATCAATTCCTCATGACAAGCGTCTTGGAGGGCCTAGAGGATTTTTCTCTGGCCTACCTTGACGATATTTTGATTTTCAGCCGTGACATAAAATCTCATATCGACCACATTAAACAAGTGTTTGGTCGCCTAAGAAAACATAAACTGAAGCTAAAAGCTAAGAAGTGTTCCTTCTTTCAATCTGAAACATCTTATCTTGGTTTTGTAATTAGTAAAGACGGAATTAAACCCGAGACTTCGAAGGTCGAGGTCATTCGAAAATTAAATCCACCGAAAACGGTAACAGAAGTGAGATCTTTTATGGGCATGACCTCATACTACCGTAGATTTATTCCTCGGTTCAGCGAAATTGCTCAACCACTCTTAGAACTGACAAAGAAATATGCAAGATTTCATTGGCGAGAAACACATCAAAAAGCCTTTCAAGAGTTGAAAGATCGTTTAACTCAAGTTGCTCATTTGTCATATCCAAATCCCAGAAAGCCTTACGTGCTTTACACTGATGCCAGTGGCCGCTGTGTCGGAGCGGTTTTGGCACAACCATGTGATGATGAAACAGGTCAACTACCTGGAGTACCTGATGAAAAACCCATTGTCTTCCTCTCTCATAAATTGGGTGAAACCCAACAGAAATGGTCGACATTTGAAAAAGAAGCTTTCGCTATCTCATACGCATTGGATAAATTCAATAACTACCTGCAGGGAGCAGAGTTTGTTATTAAAACAGACCACGCCCCCTTGCAGTACTTGTTGAAAAGTCCGCAAAACAATGCCAAAGTACAACGCTGGGCATTAAAGATAGCTAGCTACAATTGTAAGATTGAATATTTACCAGGTAGAAAGAATACATGTGCTGACCTACTTTCTCGTTTACCTGAAGGAATTGCAAACGCAGACCCCGGGTACGAGATGGATAATGTGGAAAATCAGAAAGCATTACAAATTGGAATAGTAAATAGTAACAAATTTGATCCTCAAAGATATGTACATGTCATCACAGATGAACCTCAGGTTCCGCCCGAACCACAAGCAATTAATTACAAAGATTTGGACATGAAGGTAGAGCAACAGAAAGATGAAAAGATTGTTGAAATCATTAAGAAGTATCAAGGTAACAATACCCCTGCACACATTAGTAGTAGATACCTCATGATTAAGGGAGTATTATATTACATCAGTACAGTTGACGATAACCCACGGGTACGCTTGTGCATACCAGAACAATTACATGCAGATGTGTTGAAACAATACCATGACGAATTAGGTCACCTTGGCATAGACAAAGTGTACAATAACATCAGTAGAAAATATTATTGGAAAGATTTGTATAAACATATTTATAAACATGTAGAAAATTGTCTTGTGTGTCGAGCTCGTAACACCAGAGCTCACACTTTGCCATTGCAAGAGACTGACAGACCTCCATACCCCTTTGCTAAAATTGCATTGGATATGAGTGGTCCACACCCTGAGACTTTATCAGGAAACAAATACATTGTGACCTTCATAGATATTTATTCTGGCTGGCCTGAAGCGTTTCCAGTGCCTGATAAAAAGGCGGAAACAATTGCTAATTTGATAATAGATCAAATTTTTCCAAGATTTGGATGTCCTTTCGAAATATTAACAGACAATGGATCTGAAAATGTAAATGCAGTGATGAAATATTTAACAGATTATTTCAAGATACATCATGTGACCACTTCTTACTTCCATCCACAATCTAATGGGAAGGTGGAGAGGCTACATAGAACCCTGAATGACATCTTAGCAAAACTAGCTCGAGAAGAATTAGAAACTTGGGATTTATTCCTAAACCAAGCTATGGCAGCCATCAGGTTTAATGGTAGTGAATCCTCTGGATTCTCGCCATTTTACCTGGTGTATGGCAGAGATGTGGTTTTACCACTCGACAATATACTTAAACCTCGAGAAAAATATGTAGGGGAAGAACCTCATAAGATAGCCATTCAGGAACAACATAAAGCATTTCGAAAACAACAAGCTGCACAAAAGAAACGAGTAGTAAAACAACAAAGATTACATGATATTACAGCAAAGGATATCACCTTTGAAGTAGGTGATCCTGTTTTATACTCCTCAGGAAAATCTAAAGGAAAATTAGAATCGAAATGGGACTACCCATTTCGAGTCATTGAGAGAACAGGTCCAGTGAGTTACAAGATACAAGATCAATTAACTCGCAGAATAATTAAATGTCATGGAGAAAGACTTAGTAAAGCGCCTCAAGAATGGGAGGTGCCTCAACCTGTCCAACCTGTCAGAGCGCGACGAATACAACGTTACGCTGCCCCATCAGAACAGTCGACTACTGAATACAGTAGCAGTAGTGACAGTAATGAAAGTGACGATATGCAAGGGATTCAAGAAAAACACCCCTTAACGTCAATCATTAAGAATAAAAGACAAAGACGAGAACATTCCTCTTCAGAAGAAGATGGTGTTCCATTAGCAGAATTAAGACAACAAGTACAACAGGTACGAGATTACAAGAGACGAATGAAGGAGCTACAAGCTCCTTCCGCTGATCAACTGCCATCACGGTTCATTGCTGACGATCGAAATGATCGATTAAATGATTCAACGATGGAAGTTGACCAATTGCAAATAACTGAAGAAAAAGGCCAAAGTAGTGAGCCTCAACCAAAACAGTCAAGTAAAGATATAACTGAGATGATCTCTTGTATACAAGCTGTGTTACAAGATCATAATAAGATTAAAGAACCAGGTGATAAATTAGAATTAGGAGCAATTATGGTACCCTCTGCCTGGAGTACTAGTGATTAAATATTACCACAGGACTAATGATACCTAAACGTCACACCTATGGTGCCACTCCTTAAGTGTGAGAGAGACGAGAGAAAGTGTAAAATGAGTAACAAAATTGTATTGACTTATGATTTGTTTGGAACGAAACTATGAGTGAACTCTTGTCAGCCTCGCGAACTGACTAAGACTCTCTTGTAGTTGGATTAACTTTCTGACCTTTTACATCCGGAAACAAATCGTCAGAGTAAAAGTAATTGAATCGCGTATTACTCATTACGCTAACTCTTGCTTCCTTTCTCATTGTAGGAGCAAGATGTTGCGTTGGATGTTATTAGTTGGTCTTTTGACTACGACTACAATAATAGATGGACATACTATTATTAGAAACAATGTGATTTTTAAGAAAGTGAAAGAAGTAAATATGGTAACTAGTGATTGGAGTACAATGTTTGTGTATGAGCTCCAACCTTTTATACAATATGTGCGTAGACTTGATCGAAGTATGCAATATGCTGCTGGTTTGTATAATGCTACAACCATAGCTTTTCAACGAACTTTTGTCGAAGTAAATGGTGAAAACTCTACTCTTGCCGTTGCGATACAATCGATCATAACGGATATACACCAGGAGATCAGATACCTAAATAATCGTGTTAAACGAATAAAAGAGGATCTGAACGATTACCGCAGATTACATGGCCACACAATAAACTCGTCTCGGAAGAAACGAGGTTTGTTCGACTTTGTAGGTGAAGGATTGAGTTTTCTCTTTGGAACTGTATCCCAGTCAGATTTAGATGGGATAACAGAAAATTTAAGACGTGTCAGTACTAATCAAGCAATGATTCAACATATTCAGAAACAAAGTTTAACCTTCATTAAAATGAATCATGAAGCAATTCGGACAAATAGAGAATTTATGTTAAATATGTCGCGCGAATTGATGTTATTTCAAGGTCGAGTAAATCAAGTAGTACAGAATCATTCAGATCGAATATTATATCTTGAACATTTCACTCATGCTTATCATCAGCTTGAGTTTGTAATGAGTCGATTGGAATCAATGATAATCGCCGCAGAAACCACTCTGCGGGGATTACATGATCAAATGGATATCCTAGCCGATAGGAAGTTATCACCGAAAATAGTGGATCCTTCACTATTGACCTCGATATTAAAGAGTATTAAAGTTCAATTAGATGATAAGTCCATGTTGCCACTAGATCTGACAACAGAATTATGGCAATATTATCATTTGCTTACGACGGCTTCCATTTATGATGACGATAAATTGGTGATCTTTATGAAGATCCCCTTACGTAATTCGAACTTGCAATTTGAAGTGTTCAAGGTGCAGGCTTTGCCTGTACCCTTTGTCAATGTAACCAAAAATGCGTCGCGAGTTGCAAATAAATTAGTAGCAATATATACTCTTGAATCTGACATACTAATTATTAATAAAGAAAGGACGAAGTATGTCCCAGAAATAGGACATGACCAATGTGTAGATAACAATAAGTTGTTTTGTCCTTTAGTAGGTGCCGTACGAACGATACATACAACGACAAGTTGTATGCTAGCTTTGTTTTTAAACATG
This sequence comes from Pictodentalium vernedei, assembly GCA_031216915.1. Classification (NCBI taxonomy): domain Eukaryota; kingdom Metazoa; phylum Mollusca; class Scaphopoda; order Dentaliida; family Dentaliidae; genus Pictodentalium; species Pictodentalium vernedei. Next base: position 6,964,321 of record CM062295.1, on the reverse strand, counting down.
AAATTAGAAATTCCGAACTTATGTCAAACGGAAGTTCGATTGAATATCGACCTCCCGTTCAGTACTAGAATCGATGAAGGAATGTGGTACATCACGACAGATGTCCCACTACGATTCTCAATTACGTGTCCGAAACGAAGACATCCGAAACCGAAACGGATTCTTCCGCCAATTGGAATATTGGAATTAAAACCATTATGTATGGCATCGAGCGGTCAATTAATGTTACCGAGTTATTTCCATAAAAGGGATAATTCTACTTTTCGGATTGTTACAAAGACAGTGTTGCCAAATTTCTCGTTGTTACAACGACAGATGTGGAAACCTGTCATAGAGAGGGTGAACATATCGACGTTTACGATACCGAAAGGAATAGATCACTTGGATGACTTACCCATGGATGACTTAATTCATGAACTTGACTCGCTAAATTTACAAATGACGGACTCATTTGAAGTCCCTAAGTGGGCTTATGCTCTCGCGACCGTTGCATTAATAATAGGATTATATCTGCTTTGGAAGTGCTATCGAGCCGATAGACACAAACAGATATACAAATGGTTAAGAAACCGTAAAAGTAAACCGACTTTTTCTGCTGTTGATGATAGTGAAATGTCTAATTTTGCATTTGCCGATGATGAAATCTATACTAGTATGGGACCTAGACCACAGCCTTCAGCTCCTGCTGATCCAACTGGAGCACAACAACAACAACCTCCTAAGAGTATTAGAGACATGATGAGAAAAGCTGTTCAAAACTTTAGACCTTCTCCTCAACCTAATAGGAAATCAATATATCCCCGTGTACAACATGACGTGGATTCTGCCAATGTCCACATAACTATGTTTGATATAGACAAAGAAACTGAAAAACAGTAGTTCACACACTGTGTGTTTTTGTTTCAGTGACCAGTGTACAAATGGCAGAATCTGATTCTAGTGTTGACAGTGGGCTCGATGATTTCCCTGATTACCAGAGTTATTATAATGATCGTGACACTTTATATGATGATGAAACTTCAAGTACAGTTAGTACTGGAACTGACAGTAATAGTACTGTTTCACGAGAACTTTTTCAAGACACTAATTCATCTAGTATAAACGTAAATATAAATAGCAATTCATCTGATAATAATGTATCTGTATTGGCATCAATAGAAACGTCACCATCACCTTCTATAGCATCTTCCGACCTTTTGTCGACCCCTCCAAGTAGTGTTCAAACTCCTACTGACTCCATTTTACTATCTACACCGGAACGACTTCAACGACTTCCACCTTATTCGCCTATGGATACAGTGGAAACGTTAGTCCTTCCTCCAAGATTACCTGTTAGAACCCATGATGCAATTATTCATCGGGACCCCGAGAGCCAAGATGGACTCGGTGGATTTGTTTATGATATAACAATGAGATCACATACTTCTTCCAGTATGACCACACCTACAAGTGATTCTTTGCCTAGTGATTCTACCACTGTTCTGGACACTGATGTTGCAGAGTCAGGTATCAGTGTGATACAAAATGAACTTGCACGAGCTGATCTTGGATTAGACGTACACACCCCTCCTTTAAGTGATGTAGAAGCAAGACAAATTGCTCCATTATCTACTGATATTGTCCCAGAACCTATAATCGATATTCGACCAAGGCCGTGGGAGTGGGCAAGGAGCGAGTTTTTCAGAACACATCGCCCGTTGACCTCTCCTCATGAATTTGATCGAGATATCATACGACCCAATACATATGAACAAGACTTTATGAAAGATACAGATCTCTTAGGCATTGAGGATGTATTTGGATGTCAATATTTTGATATGGATTTGAAAATAGTATATATAGAGGTTGAGCGAGAGTTGATATATTATTATGACAGCGCTGTTAATACTCATTTAACTTTTAACTTTTGCAAATAGGTCTAGATATTTAGTGATATATAATTGCCCTGATTTACAATATCCAAAAATCAATGAACAGGGTGAGGTAAGTGAACCTCTACGGTATTATAGTCACCGGGTGGCTATTACCAGTAGTGTACATCATAGATTTCACATGCGAAGAAATGTAGCAGAGTTTACTCCCTTCTGTGCAAGATATCGTGACTTTAGTCGTCGTAGACGAGCACGATATCACTCAGATGGCCGACCAAGGAGTTTTCAACCCTTTGTTGTCTATCGTCAATACCACCCAGATTATATTGGACATTTCACAGGGTCAACGTTTGATTACCGAACAGGCCCAAATACTGTGTATCGGCATTACCAGTTGCCAACACAAAATGAAAACCTTCAGAGTGAAGATTAAAGAGTAAACTTTAATAAGTAACAACAAACAGAAAAGTCTACATATATATAAGATTTTCATGAATCTGGTTTCCCAAGTTATGTATAATCCTTCATTGGAAACCTGATCCATGACGATAACGGGTCGTCTGTGTTTGTCTTGTTTACCAGTGAAAAATTTCCCAAAGTTAGTAATTCTGCACTGCAGTGTAACAATTTTTATAAAAACGGAGTTCCTGGAGTGTATTAGATAAGTTACACACAGGACTCCAGTATCAAGACAAACAATTTGAAAGTTGGTGGAAAGAGTGTTGATTGAGTGCACCAAGTTACAGACGAACCCAGGGGAGCGTATTATACGTGTAAATTTTAGTGTACAACATAATACTATTAGTAACATAGTGATTTCTTGTAAATATAGTTATATTCTATTTTATATTTGATTAAATTTTCTTGTTGGTATGGCTTCAGCAACTACTTTGGAATTCGACGAATTTGCCGAAGAACAGGCCATGTACGATTTACATCAACGCGAAGCCTACCAACATGCTGTAACTCCTTGCCATACTTATGAGGAACGGGCAAGATTTGAAGAACATAAACGCGCAGGTTTTCATAAAGCAGCGGCTCCCTGTCATGGTCATACTTTATATTTTCCAAAAGATTTATGGCGACGTCGCCGTTTAAGGTATATTCGTATTTGGAACACGAGACATTATAATCCTGCCAATGGCCAGACAGAGATAATGCAACATCAACTTGGCTATCGTTTTTATCTCTCTGAGGAAAGAAAAGTAATATTTCCCCATCTCTTGTATCTTCCAGAGTTTCCCACCGAAGGTGAACCCCATGACGTCACTGGTCCCGGTCCTGACGAGGTCATTCATTGTGTCACTGACCCCTGTTGGAATGGCCGATATTATGACCATGGGCGAAATGAATTGGATGCTGAACTGGACCTAATAGCCAATCCTGGCTTGGTCCGTCCATTCAGGAGTCATGAGGTCTTCCCTGGTAGTACATATCCCGCCAGTGAAGATGCTGATGATTCATATGGATTTTATCAGCACCAAATGCACCCTGCACGATTCTTTCCTCCTGGCAATGTACAGAAAACTTATGAATTGGAGAAACAGCAAAAGCAGTATCGGCTCCTTCGTGAAGCTTTAATCCGACACGAGGGAAGACGATTACAACGTTTTAGTTTACGCAGCCAAATTATTAAATATAATGAGACGCAGGAGGTACAAACTCATTATAAGGGTCTTGGAGACCCTTGCTGCATCTGCTTAGCAGAAATTTCAAAAACTTGGCAGGATTTATTTGAATGTGGCCAATGTAAACAACAAATCCACTACTCTTGTGGTATTGCATGGGCCAGATCAAAAGCCGGTGCTCCTGAGCCAGCTTCTTGCCCGCACTGCCGTACACCCATGAGGTGGGGTATCGGTAACGAGCCGAAGCTTCCAGTACCAGCTGAAATGGATCCATATCAGTTTTGAGTTGCGTATGACATGACATGACAGAAGTTAAAAAGGCGACCTCTACAGCTGCGTGCCGTCGGGCACTGTTGTCATCTTTTGACATTATTGTATAATATTTTTCTTGCGCAAATAACAAAGTATCTCCGTAAAGTAACTGAAAAAGTTCTTGTCAATCAAAATTATATAGTGACATTCTAGACGTGACCCCTAGTCTCGTCACTATCGACAACAGATTAAAAACTAACGAAGAACCGTTAACGGGGAAAGTAGAATTGTTCATACGGCACAGCTGTAGCATAGTGTAAAATAGTTTTTTGTGTTTTATTCTTTTATTGTATTTTATTGCGTTTAGTCAAGCACAGTTCTTGTTTTATCAATCACACGTGAAATTCAGTTAATTTTCAGTTTGTATAGTTTAAACAGTTTTAATTAGTTTATCAGTAATATTGACTCCGTGAAAAATGGCCACGGCATATGCCTACCGTAAAGTTAACCCAACTTCGGAAGATTTTCTTCCGGAGCAACTAGAGTATTGGACACAGAGATTTCATATACCTGTACCTATGATCTTTCACAACGGAGCTTCCGCTTTTCAGCGCAAAATCCGTGTGTGGGATATGGTCCAGTTAAACGAAGTCACCGGTCACTTAGAATTGATTCGAACTCAAGTTTTATACCGGTATTGTCTCCATACAACAGAAGTGGGACGCGAACTGGTGATGCCTCACATAGTGGTAATCGAACATGAGGCTCGATTAGCAACCCCTTGGGAGGCAGCACGATCAAGCCGTGTAAGTGTTATTCGCTATTGGAATGACCCACGGTGGGACGGAACTTATTATGATCAACGAATTCCTTATCAATCGGAGAATGGGATCGATCTATTCATCACATCGACTCCGGTCCGTCCATTTCGCCCGAGTGAATATAGTCAAATCTCCATACCCGATTTACCTCGTGAATACCGAATGATCATTGGTGAAACGTTCCATCATGTGCAGGTGGAACATACATATGAATGGGAAAATGCACAATACAGTCATCAAGTCTTGCAATACTCGCTTGAAATGTACGCAAGCCTTCGAATCTTTCAAGCCAGACAAAATATAGTTGATGGAGATGGGAGACAATGTGCAATATGCTTGTTGGACATTGTTGGGTCCCGTGAAGCATATCGTTGTCCTCAATGTACTCAGCTAGTACATCTCTACTGTGGGTTAACTTGGATGCAGCAAAAACAAAGTTGTCCTCTGTGTCGATTTGACCTCCTATGGGGAACTCCTTTGAAGAAGCATAGCTTCGATTTTACGCTCCGTAATTATCAGTTTTTCCCCGCTAACAGAATCAGGTAGAATTTATTGTTATCTTTATTACTTTCAGGAATTCAGAATGTAAGAATGTAATACCTTAGGAAAAAAAGGTGATTCCTGTTGTCTGGTGGCGTTCCGATATATTAGTCCGTAATAAATACTCCCTGTAGTGCTTTTCTTCTCCCTAAAAACCGGTAGTGCCTGATCCTGATCATGGATTCCCGTCACCGTGTTGACCGTGATGTTGATAGCATCCTGGTCACCACGGGTGATTGGTCATCCTGTTTCCCTGGATCCGGTCAGCCGGTGATCCTGGTGATCCTGGTCACTATCTTGATCACTATTGACAATTTTGGAATTCATCTGATCCAGACTCGAGCTCCGCTAAAAGTTTACCGGACCTCGCGTCTTGGTTGGGAGGATTGTAACGAAATGCCCTCCACGGAGCCCCTCCACGGAGCGCGTCGAGTTAATCTCCGTGGGGTGCATCGGAGTCTTATGATTGCACTCGAGAATCTTGGTTCCCGAAGTGTTAATGTGTTAATCAGAGTGGCCAAGTCCTACTTGGTAATAATTCTCTGTTGTATAAACTTTAATAAGTAAACGCTGTTTTCAAACCCAAGTTATGTAATTTTATTCAATTCTTCGTATATTTGCATTGCATAAGAGCAGTGCAGCTGACCTACAGAAGTACTTTATGCACTTACTGTAAAAAGGTGTTTTTGACAGTATTTGCAATTATGATTGGCATATGAGCTAGTAAAAGCCTAACCTATAATAACCCCATCAGAATGCTTTTGACAGATTTTAGCATTGTATACTGACCCGACCTAACCTCAACACACCCAGTATCAGTTTCAGCTCTGAGAATTGTGCAATCTTGCACGTTCACAAGATGGCCGACCGGTTTTGCGGTTATACACCTATTAATTGCCAGCATCCTTTTAAAAGCGAGAACGCATACTCTTAGCATAGGATACCCACCGGATGCCCTACTGTTCCAGGATGGAAGTAAGGGGTTAAGAAATACCTCTCCGCCATCTTGGGGTATATGTGGTGTTTTGTGGTGTTTTATGACGTAAATTCTGCCGAGTAGACACGATTCAAGTCGTATTTAAGCCAACGGAATCACCCGAGACGGACACTTCTCTCTGGTCTTCCGTACATACAAGAAGTCACTCTCCTATTCTCGTGGAAGGACGCCGCCGAACGCTGCCAGGCCAGACAACATTTCCAGACACAGGACGCGATGAGAGCGATGCGATAATTTCGACTTAGTCTCATTTCGTATCTGATATTTTCAAACATTTACCAGAGAGAGAATTTGTTTCAAGTTTAATTTGTAGAAACTTTACTTAGGGTTTTAATAAAAGTGTAGAAAACTGTAAGTACATTTTATGTGTTTTTGACTTCACCCTTTCGCTGCGGCTGCAGTATCAAGAATTGTTGCAGACTCTACAGAACTGGTTGCCTCTTAAGACTGAACTTAAGACTGAACACTTAAATTGTCCTGTGGCCATTTTTGCCACGATTATAGTCCGAACGAAAAACCACTAGACGATCATTTTCCGGGGTACTTAACCCTGCTATGCCACAGGCCATGTGAGTTAAAAACACGCAACAAAATGTATGGAGTTGGGAGTTGTTGGACAGCAGCTCAAGATCATTCAGTTGTAAGTCTTTACCTGGTGAAACGTAAATTGAACAAAATGTAACTGTTTTATCTAAAGTTAAGCGTACCGCCACAGCCTGTAAATTTGTGTGTAATGGTACAGAACTATGAATGATGTCGTTCCTAACTAAGACAGACGTTCCACGAATATGAAGATCATTATCATCCGCCCAGGAATTATACGAAGTATAATGCTTAAAAGCTGAATAATCTTGAGCCTCGGGTTTCTTTAAAAGAGTTTCCTGCAAGCAAAAAAGCTGCATGTTTATATTTTCAGCTTAAAAGGCCCAGTTCATTAAAATTCGTTCTAAGACCTCCACAATTCCACTGTATTATATACTCTCCCAAAAAAAGAAAGTGTGCATGCTAACAAATAACACTAAAAAAAGATATCTATCATTTTCATTCATGGAAATTTTATTCAATCACAGATGAATCAATTTGTGATTAACACGAGAAATTTCATTACGCAACGACGAATACTCTTGGTGCCATGGAGAGTCACAGACACTAAGGGTCAAACACAAAAGTCACACACTCAATATCTGGTATGACCTCCGTCTGCATCGACTACTGCTGTGCATCTACGCCTCATGGAAGCGAACAAGTTAGCATGGAAGTGTTGTGGGATGTTGTTCCATATTCTGATAAGCTGTCTTTGGAGTTCCGCAAGCGTTGACGGTGCATGGGGAAGCCGGCGTAGCTGACGTTTCATTTCGTCCCATACGTGCTCAATGGGTGAGATATCGGGCGAATTTGCGGGCCAGGAAAGAACATCCACTTGTTGTTGCTGCAGATACTGTTGAACATCACGAGCTGCGTGGGGTCGGGCGTTGTCCTGCTGTAGAATGACGCCGGGGCCGTGACGTTGCAGAAATGGGACAACAACAGATGTAAGCACTTCATCTCGATATCTGGCTGCATTGAGATTGCCATCAATAATGACCAGCTCAGTTCTGTTACGGGCAGTGATGCCACCCCACACCATGAGAGACCCTCCCCCATAACGGTTTCGCTCCACGACACATGGATCTGCGTAGCGTTCGTTTCGACATCTGTACACTCTCTGGCGGCCATCTGATGATGAAAGATGGAAACGACATTCATCTGTGAATACAACACGTCGCCACCAGTGTAAGGGATGCCTGAGATGTTGTCTACACCACTGCAGTCGAGCACGACGATGACGTAACGTCAAAATCGGACGAATTGCAGGTCTTTGAGGACGTAAGCCGTATTCGCTCAGCCGGTTGATTACTGTTTGAGGATGTATCCGTCTCAGGTTAGGGATGTTCCTGGCTGTCGTCGTTGCCGTTTTTTGCCGGTTCCGGAGATGGACGATACGGATATACCGATCTTGTGCAGGGGTGGTAACTCGGGGTCTTCCGGAGCGGGGTCGGTCTCGAACGTCATCATGTTGTGCATGTCAATGGACTAGCCTGTCTACACTGTTACGGTGGCAGTTCAAATGCTGGGCAACCTCTCGGTGTGTTCTGCCAGCTCTAATCATACCCAGGGCAAGGAGACGTTGATTCATTGTCAATCTTGGCATGCTAATGTGGAGTCGTTTTAACAGCAGCGCAAGTTTGAATGTGAACGTTTGGAAGGCCTTACTTTAGTGTTTAAATACCCACGGATTCACACTGCTGTTTGAATTTTCAGACTTTCCACGTGCAAAACATGCCTTTTCACAAACGTGCAGCACGTCATTTAACGTTAATGCAATTTTAACGGGGAAAGCTGTTTTTGTGTTCAATATAACTTATTCATGAACAGAACTCTTTCCACCTACGAAATTATTTTTTTGGAGTTTGATCAATTTCTGCAATGCACACTTTCTATTTTGGTCTAGTATATTATGTTTGTTTGTAATATCCATGTTTGCGTGGTGAATGTGGTGGTGGATGTATGGGCGAAATAGCCCCGGTAGCTTTCTTAGGTGATTTGTTCCTCGGGGATCTATTTTGAGATGTCGAGCGAAATTGGCCGAACATTTCGTCGATGCTTTCACCGATGTCCATCAGGTCAAAGCCTTCAAACCTGTAACGTGTAACAGGATCTTGAAGGGCGTTGAATATCCTGTCTGATAATTGTTTTTGTTTTTCTCTCTATAATCTATTTTTTAAGTTCTCTTGTTTTCTTCTCTGACTCTGACTTTGCTGCTGTGATTTTCGTATATGTTCAGGTTTGGAGTTTCAGTTCGGATTGTTAATTTGCTGTTCTGATTTGATTTGCGTTTTTGTTTCGTCTGGCGTGGATTTTGAGGTTTGGAGTTTGAGTTCGGTTTGTTAATTTGCTGTTCTGATTTCATTTCCGTTTTTGTTTCGTCTGGCGTGGATTTTGAGGTTTGGAGTTTGAGTTCGGTTTGTTAATTTGCTGTTCTGATTTGATTTCCGTTTTTGTTTCGTCTGGCGTGGATTTTGAGGTTTGGAGTTTGAGTTCGGTTTGTTAATTTGCTGTTCTGATTTGATTTCCGTTTTTGTTTCGTCTGGCGTGGATGTTCAGGTTTGGAGTTTGAGTTCGGTTTGTTAATTTGCTGTTCTGATTTGATTTCCGGTTTTGTTTCGTCTGGCGTGGATGTTCAGGTTTGGAGTTTGAGTTCGGTTTGTTAATTTGCTGTTCTGATTTGATTTCCGTTTTTGTTTCGTCTGGCGTGGATGTTCAGGTTTGGAGTTTGAGTTCGGTTTGTTAATTTGCTGTTCTGATTTGATTTCCGTTTTTGTTTCGTCTGGCGTGGATGTTCAGGTTTGGAGTTTGAGTTCGGTTTGTTAATTTGCTGTTCTGATTTGATTTCCGGTTTTGTTTCGTCTGGCGTGGATGTTCAGGTTTGGAGTTTGAGTTCGGTTTGTTAATTTGCTGTTCTGATTTGATTTCCGTTTTTGTTTCGTCTGGCGTGGATTTTGAGGTTTGGAGTTTGAGTTCGGTTTGTTAATTTGCTGTTCTGATTTGATTTCCGTTTTTGTTTCGTCTGGCGTGGATTTTGAGGTTTGGAGTTTGAGTTCGGTTTGTTAATTTGCTGTTCTGATTTGATTTCCGTTTTTGTTTCGTCTGGCGTGGATGTTCAGGTTTGGAGTTTGAGTTCGGTTTGTTAATTTGCTGTTCTGATTTGATTTCCGTTTTTGTTTCGTCTGGCGTGGATGTTCAGGTTTGGAGTTTGAGTTCGGTTTGTTAATTTGCTGTTCTGATTTGATTTCCGGTTTTGTTTCGTCTGGCGTGGATGTTCAGGTTTGGAGTTTGAGTTCGGTTTGTTAATTTGCTGTTCTGATTTGATTTCCGTTTTTGTTTCGTCTGGCGTGGATGTTCAGGTTTGGAGTTTGAGTTCGGTTTGTTAATTTGCTGTTCTGATTTGATTTCCGTTTTTGTTTCGTCTGGCGTGGATGTTCAGGTTTGGAGTTTGAGTTCGGTTTGTTAATTTGCTGTTCTGATTTGATTTCCGGTTTTGTTTCGTCTGGCGTGGATGTTCAGGTTTGGAGTTTGAGTTCGGTTTGTTAATTTGCTGTTCTGATTTGATTTCCGTTTTTGTTTCGTCTGGCGTGGATTTTGAGGTTTGGAGTTTGAGTTCGGTTTGCTAATTTGCTGTTCTGATTTGATTTCCGTTTTTGTTTCGTCTGGCGCGGATGTTCAGGTTTGGAGTTTGAGTTCGGTTTGTTAATTTGCTGTTCTGATTTGATTTCCGTTTTTGTTTCGTCTGGCGTGGATGTTCAGGTTTGGAGTTTGAGTTCGGTTTGTTAATTTGCTGTTCTGATTTGATTTCCGTTTTTGTTTCGTCTGGCGTGGATGTTCAGGTTTGGAGTTTGAGTTCGGTTTGTTAATTTGCTGTTCTGATTTGATTTCCGGTTTTGTTTCGTCTGGCGTGGATGTTCAGGTTTGGAGTTTGAGTTCGGTTTGTTAATTTGCTGTTCTGATTTGATTTCCGGTTTTGTTTCGTCTGGCGTGGATGTTCAGGTTTGGAGTTTGAGTTCGGTTTGTTAATTTGCTGTTCTGATTTGATTTCCGTGTTTGTTTCGTCTGGCGTGGATTTTTGTTGTTCGTTTTTTTTGTAGTAGTGTCTTAAGCGTATCTTGGGAAGATGGATTTGTTTGTGCTGATTGTGATTGAGTTTGATTGATGGTTTCTGTGATGAATGCTTGCAGTGATGTTGGAATTTTTAAGCCAAGTATATTCAGTTTGGCACGCAATTGAATTTGTTGGTTTCTTTTGTTTTAAAGTTGAGCCATAAGATGGTATTGATATATTCATACCAGGCATAGATGTTACGATGTCTCTGGCTTCTTTAAAACTAACCTCTCGCATTTTATTTTCTGTATGAGTTTCTCTTTCTTCCATACAGGGCAATCCTTAGAAGATGACATATGGTTGCCCTGGCAGTTGATACATTGATATGTTGTGGTTACACATGGTCCGTCATGCCTTTTGCAACATTAATAACATGTTTGCTTGCCTCTACAAATATTCTGCCCGTGGCCAAACTTTTGGCACCTGAAACGTTCAGGTAACCAATTTTGATAGTCTTGGGTGGTCTTGTGCCATCAAATGTGCATATGTAGGTGTTTGTTTGTATAATGTTGCCTTCTTTTTTAATTTCAACACGTTTCACTGCTGTTATACCTTGAGGTTTTAGTTCTAAAGTGATTTCATTTTCTTTCATATCAGCCAGCTCCCTTGATCTTATGACGCCTTTGCTTGACTTCAGAGTTTTATGGAAGTTTGCTTTAACATTAAAATCTACAGGTTTAGTGGTGTGCATAAGATTATGTACCTGTACTTATTTAATACACTCTATCAGAATATCACCAGATCTTAACTTTTTTTAATGTCCTTAACAGTACCCACGATACCCTTGATGGCCTTTTCAAGAGCAGAGGGCTTAATAGTGCCTATTTTTTTATTTTCATCGGTAGATTGAATTAAAATGAATTTTGGAATATTATCCTCAAAGATTGTATTAAGTCGTCAGCAGAGCTAGAGTCTTTTAGGTCGTTAACTTTGATAGGTCCTATTGTTTTTGTTGGATTTGCCATTTTAGTGATGTAAATTGTTCATTGCCCGGCTCCGACCCACCACGGAGTCCAACAAGGGGTAAAGTTACTGCTTAGCAGTGAACCCTCCGAGCTGCTTGTATCCCCACATACTTATACTAGGGCACTATACTCAGCCAGTGTTGATGCCGAAGCATACCACTGACTGATTGACCCGTGTGTAGAAGTGCCATGTCTTCAGATGGCGGCCATCCAACCAACCACTTTACAAAGCACTGTAATAAAAGTTACCACGTATAACTGAAACAGACAGTGCAGCAAAACTAAGTATTTGTTAAAATAGAACGTTTAAAAACAGTACACAATGGCAATTATGGTATGTGATTAAAAGAAATGACTGATTGAATGACCACCAAATGCGACCCCCCCCCCCCCCTCGACGTGCCACCCTGAATTTTTGGGGTGGGACTCTCGACTGGCCAGAACGGGCCCTCCGACCATCCTTCTACTCCCGAAGTTGGGACCAAAGCAGTGTGTTGGACATTATCTCCAAAATGGAGTCCAGGGCCAAACCATTGTTTACGACCTGATCTGCATCCTGGAGACTGCTCTAACCTGGGCCACTAGTCCTCAACTGCCAGGATTCCTTCCTCTGGGGCCTTCGGAGCGCACCTCATGGGAAGACAAGGTGCTTGCAAGATGGTATTAGCAGGATTTACCATTTTGGTCGGGGGCTGCGTATTTTTATATTTCTCAGCAAACCAGCTTAATTGAGCAGACCTGCTAATTAAAAACCAGCATACCTGCCCAACCGAGCAGGCCGTTCTCTATCCGCCACCAGAGGACCCGCCTAGTGGGGGATAATCAAACCCCACTAGGTTGCACTAAGTTAAACTTTGGGCTTCAATAAATAGACTAAATAGTAACCCAGAGACCCGATTAAAAAAAATTCAATCTACCCCCCCCCCCCCCACCCCGCCCCCCACTAGAGATGTTGTATTCCAAATGTGAAAGCATTCTGACTGGTGGATCTGAAGAAGGTTTCCAAAAAAATTTCCTCATATTGCACTGTTGATGTTTGGTTGCCTATAGGGATCCCAAATATTAACTCAGGGACTCAATTTGAACAAACTTGAATTTCCCTCCCCCCCCCCCCCCCCCTCCTCTCCCCTAGAGATGCTGTATACCAAGTATCAAAAGATTCTTATAGATGGTTCTGGAGAAGATGGGTTTTTTTTAATTTTGGAAAATAATTTATGGGTGCTATCAGAGAAATGCCCCTTTTGGGGGCCCCTGTGGGCGTGGCAACTTTTTTTGAACAAACTGGAATTCATATATGATAAGGAACATATCAAATTTGGTTCAATTCGGTCCAGTTATTTATGGGGAGAGGTTAATAATGTAAAGTTCACGCCAGACAGAAGGACGGATGGTCGACAGACACAAAGTCATCACTTAAGCTCCCCCTGACTTTCAGTCAGGTGAGCTAACAATAAACAATATTCCCAAGCTTAATAAATATGGATGTTATTGGAACCGGCTGATGAGCCGGTTCCAATGACAGTCATATTTGTCCAAATTTTATTACCAGTGTCACGATATATCAGGTCATGTTAGTGTTAGGTAAAGGGTTCAACTGACTCAGTTCGTTTCACGTGAATCCTAGCAGTGGTGCTACAAGAATCTACATGGTTTCTCACTGGTTTTGTTGCACGGATCTCTACGTGAATCGATTCTCAGAATCTCGTCGAAATATAAACCCTGGCTGAGGCTATATTCACCAATATCAATAGAAAGTGCCATTTCATCTCAACAAATGATGTCAAATTTTTTTTTACCTAGTGATGGGGTAAAATATATCCCTGGATGTGCCCCACACCCATCAGTATGTCTTTTTCCATAAAAAAATATATTAATTTATAAATTAATTGATGTTGATACATATTGAATTTCCCATTTTTATTTAATCACATTCTGGGTTCTGAAGACATTTCACATTGTGTTTGATGAATAGTTTGCAATCTTAGTAAGAAAACGCCTCAGTTTTCTCAGTTAATGCACCTCGAGTCATAAAAACAGTGATTTTTTTTCAACAGAATGACCAGTACCTGCTATTGTGGTGTCTCGTGACACTGTTAAAATTCCTAAAATCATCAAATATTTATTCTGTAGTGATGTGCTTGTGCTGCACGTATCCACAAGTGCACTTTCAATACTTTGGTTTTAATCCCCACAGGCACACATTCTGTCAAAAGGAGTGAAACTGTAGAAAATATGTTCCCAAAGAGGACAAATCAGTTACAGTACAGTCGCCGTGGACTGGTTGAAATGCACGTGTGGGCTGTGATGTCCACTCATGAGTTTACCAGGTAATAAAAATAATCATCAGCAAAATTTTAATTAATAAAGCACCGGTTTGTACCTGGTGCTTCATTGTTTAAGTTTTTGATGATTATTCCTACAGTTAGCGTTTGGCATAAAATATTATTGTATCCATGGAAATATTACCCATCACTACACACTTTCACTATTTTGGTTCAAATCTCCACAGGCATGCATTCTGTCAAAAGGAGTGAAATTGTAGAAAATATGTTCACAAAGAGGACAAGTTACAGTACAGTCGCTGTGGACGGGTTGTAATACACGCGTGGGCAGTGATGTCCACTCATGCGTTTACCAGTCAATAAAAATCATCATCTACAAAATTTTTAATTGATGAAGCACCGAGTTGTACCTGGTGCTTCATTACTTAAATTTTTGATGATTATACCTATAGTTAGTGTTTGGCATCAAATATTATTGTATCCGTGGAAATATTGCCCATCCATGGAAAGTGAGCAGTACACAGCCACTGTACTGTATTTGTGTCAAGTATATAATACTCTGATGTTTAATATATTTGTGACAGGGCTGGGTCCGAAGTACTCAGTACTCGTAGTACTTGAATACCACTCTTTTGACAAAGTACTCAATACTCGCCCCAACCCTGATTGTGTATGTGTGTGGGGGAGATTGAAGGGTGAAAGATAGCTGCAAATTATTTAAAATGTTGAGCCAGGCAAATGAAAAGCAAAGGAACATTTCATCTGAAGGAGAGACAGACATGCAGTAACACATTTTGGAAGCCTACATAAAAGTAGAGACTGACTTACAATGACAAATATAGAGAGAAGAGCCAGGGCAATGTTGTCAAACAGAAAACAAGAGGCCCCAGGAGGCCTGAGGGCGCTCACCTGACATGGTTAGCCTAAATATCAACCCAGGGAATTTATTTGAACAAGTTGCATCTGCCCCTCCTAAGAAAAGCTTATTCCAAATATCCAAAGATTCTGAGCGGTGGATCTGAAAGAAAATATTTTTAAAGAATATTCCTCATATTGAAGTAAGCTATAATTCTGTCTCCCACAGGGAGCCCACATATGAACCCAGGGACTTGGCTTGGACAAACTTAAATTTCACCTCCCTAAGGATGTTGTATACCAATATCAAAGGATTCTGACTACTGGATTTTAAAGAATATTCCTCTTACTGAACTAAGTTATAATTCGGGCTCCCACAGGGAGCCCAAATATTAACCCAGGGACTTGGCTTGAACAAACTTGAATCTCACCCCTCTAAGGATGCTGCATACCAAATATCAAATGATTCGGAATGGTGGGTCGGAAGAAGAAGAAGATTTCTAAAGAATATTCCTCATATTGCACTAATCTAATCATAGAGAGCCCAAATATGGACCCAGAGATTTGATTAAAAAAAAAACGTGTGAATGAATCTTCCAAAGATGTTATATGCGAAATATGAAAGCCTTTGGAGCAGTGGTATGGGAGAAGAAGATTCTTTAATATGTTTCCAATTACTCACAGTGTTAAAATGATGACTCAGCATTTGCCCAAAGTCCTGGAAAACTACCCTAGGATAAAACTGATGGCATTCTTTTTTGGACCATTCCTTTCTGCTGTTCCTGAGGAAGCTTTACACAAAATAAAAATTCTCAGTGCCATGTAGTTTTGGAGATATGGGTGTTTTAATTTTTTTTTCTATATTTAGCTCCTGCGGTTCCCATGGTGCGACGGGAATTTTTTTTTTTTATAAATTAGATACTTATGACCCAATAAGCCTGTCATGTCACATTTGCTTCAAATCGGCCTCACTGGAAGCCCAAATATTAACCCATGGACTTGGTTATAACAAACTTGTATCTCATCTCCCTGAGGATATTGTATATCAAATATCAAAAGATTCTGACTGGTGATGTGAAGAAGAATATTTTTGAAGAATATTCCTCATATTGAACTAAGTTATAATTCAGGTTCCCACAGGAAGCTCAAATATGAACCCAGGGACTTGGCTTGAACAAAGTTGAATGGATGCTGGATACCAAATATCAAAACATACGGATTGCTGGATCTGAAGAAGATTTTTAAAGAAAATTCCTCATTTTGAACTAAGTTGTAATTCAGGTTCCCACAGGAAGCCCAAATATGAACCCAGGGACTTGGCTTTAACAAACTTATATCTCATCTCCCTAAGGGTACTGTACATCAAATATCAAAAGATTCTGACTAGTGGATGTGATGAAGAATATGTTTGAAGAATATTCCTCATATTGAACCAAAATATAATTCTGGCTCCCACGGGGAGCCCAAATATGAACCCAGGGACCTGGCTTGAACAAATATGAATCTCAACCCCCTAAGGATGCTGCATACCAAATATCAAAACATTCTGACTGCTGGATCTGAAGAAGATTTTTAAAGAAAATTCCTCATTTTGAACTAAGTTATAATTCGGGCTCCCACAGTGAGCCAGGGTTTCGCAAATATATTTTTTGCGGGATCCATTTCCAACATGTGTCTTAATCAAATGAATTATGCTTATATATATTCAAATGCATAGATCATTAGATTGTTTAACCACCACATCAAAGGCTATTGTAGTAATCATGTTTATAGAAATTAATTAGAACTGATACGGTTAACCGATTAATCGACTAACCAATGATCAGTGTCTTGATCGATAAAAAAGTAATTGATTGGTTAACCGATACCTTTGAACTACGGTATTAAATGGATTAACTAAGGAACAAACTTGCTCCAAAACTGGCAAACATTGTCACACTGGCTCACATCAATTATATGAGACAGAGTAACGCATGCCAGTTACGTGCTGACATACTTGTTCACTTGCATGATCATTATACTGTATAAGTAGCTGGAAATGTTCATTCCTCAACCCTTCACCAAATGCAGGTAGGAGACGATACTTGCACAAGAAATTCCTGAATTACTAAAGATTTTCAATGTTTGTCTCAAAAACATAGCTTATGACCCCTCAAATGAGGGGTCATAAGCTATATTTTCAGACAAAAATTGAAAACATAATAAAATTTGAATGGGCATTTTTGTATTTGGCGCTGGCCGGTTTTATCCATTACGTTGAGTAAAGTTTTAATTATATAAATCATCAATGGTATGGCAATTATTGAGCTACCTATAAGGGCAAGTGATTAATCGGTTAACCAAGGTTAATCCATGCTATTAATCGATCAAGAAAACCCTTTAATCGTTTCAGCTCTAAAATTAATCTAATTTTATTAAATTTTATCTGATGAAAAAATGCTTATATTTTTGCGGGAATGGGTCGCCTTAACAAGCATTTGCGAGAACGTCACGGGAACGAAACAGCCGCTCTCACAATTTGAGAAACCCTGGCACTGAGTCCAAATATGAACCCAGGGACTTGGCTTGAACAAACTGAAATCTCACCCGCCTAAGGATGCTGCATACCAAATATCAAAAGATTCTGATTGGTGGATCTCAAGAAGAAGATTTTTAAAGAATATTCCTCATACTGCACTCATTTCACCATTTGAACTCCCATGGTGAGCACCAATATGGACCCAGGGATTTGATTTCAATAAATGTCTGACAAAATCTTCCAAAGATGTTATATGTGAAATTTGAAAGCTTTTGGAGCAGTGGTTTGGGAGAAGAAGAGCCTTTAGTGCCTCCCACATAACTCACAGTGTAACAAAATGCTGACTCCGCATTTTTTTCAAATTCCCGAAAAACTACCCCATGATAGAACCGATAGCAATTTTTTTGGACCATTCCATTCCTTTGGTCCTAAGGAAGCTTCACACTAAATAAAAATTCTCAGTAGTTCTGTGTAGTTTTGGAGATATGGACATTTTAAATTTTGTTCTATTTTCAGCTCCTTCGGTTCCCATTGGGGCGATGGGAAAATTTTGTTTGGCATAAATTAAGTACTTATGACCCAATAAGCCCTCATATTAAATTTAGTTCAAATCAGCCTCTTGGTTTGGACAATTTTGGGCGGGGCGAAAATTCTTGCCCTCCATAACAAGGTCAAACATAGCCCCACAAACTTTTCTTGAACAAATATCAGTCTACACCTCAAAAGGAAGCTGCAAACCAAATATCAAGTCTCTGTTACTGCTGGTTCATGAGAAGAAGATATTTTAAAATTTAGGCATACTTTTTGGGCGTGGCCCTACTGAGGGGCTGGGTAACTTGATTTGAACAAAATCAAAATATGAGGTCATAATAAACAACCATCTTAAATTGCACTCAAATTGGTTCAGCGGCTTTGGAGGAGAAGACGCAAACACTATGTTCATGGACGACGGACGGCGAGTGATCACTATAGCTCACCCTGACTGGAAGTCTGGTAAGCTAAAAACTCAGTGGACCACGAGTGCTGCAGTTGGGCGAGAGACTCGGTTCAAGGAGAGAAGACACTTATAACTGTTGGATGTCGAAAGTGTTGCTAAAACCCAATAAATAAATAAACAAAAGGCCCCACGGGGCCTGAAGCACTCACCTTGAACAGAACACGATATAAACAGAATCCAAGAATAAATCTACATTAAGCAATCCATCTCCATAGGATACACTGTCAATCCGTGAGGCCCTCAGGAGTGACAGAAACAGTCCAAGCATTATGCCTTTTCTTCAGTTGATCATAATGTCAAATGTGGAGCTCCCCTCTGAGCCCCTTGATACAACCTATATAGATTAATCTTAGTTACACACCCCTAAAGGGTACTGAATAAAACAATTATAATTCTAATTGTTCAGCTACATGGCGAATTATGGCTCCCATAGGGAGCCCGAATATTAACCCAGGCACTTTGAACACAGTAGAATCTGACCTCCTTAGAGATGTTGTATACCAAATATGAAAGCATTCTGACCGGTGGATCTGAAGAAGAATTTTTTTTTTTCAATTTCCTCATATTGCACTAAGTTAAAATTTGGGCTACCACAGCAAGCCCAAATTTTAACCTACAGACTTCATTTGAACAAACTTGAATCTCACCCCCTAGAGATGTTGTATACCAAATATAAAAGCATTCTGACTGGTGGATCTAAAGAAGAAGATTCCTAAAGAAACTTCCTCATATTGGGCTACCAAACATTTAAAGATTCTGACTGGTGGTTCTGAAGAAGATTTTTAAAGAATATTCCCCATATTGCTCTAAGTTAACAAAAATTGGGCATTGAGTCCAAATATGAACGAATGGGCTTCATTTTAACAAACTTGTATCTGACCCCTCTATGGATGCTGTATACCAAATATCAAAAGATACTGAACATTGGTTCTGGAGAAAAGATTTCCTAAAATGTTTGCAAATATGCTGACTCAGCATTATTTCGATGCCCTCTGCAGAACTCCCTAACATAACAGATGGCACTTTTGTTTTACTATTCATTTCTACAGGCCCTAGGGATGCCTCATACCATATAACAGTTCTCTGTTCCGTGTGGTGTGGGAAACATGGGCGTTTGAAAATATTTCTATTTTTAGCTCCTGGGGATGCGGGATTTTTCTAGCATGAGTCAAGTACTTTTGACCCAATAATATCACATACTAAATTTAGTTTAAATCGGACCATCGGTTCAGAAAATAGAAATTTTGGGCGGTGCCAAAAATCTAACGCCCTCCCATTACAAAGCCAAATATTGTTTCACGAACTACGTTTGAACAAACTTGATTGTACACCTCAAAAGGAAGCTCCATCTCAAATATCAAGTCACTGTACCCACTGGTTCATGAGAAGATTTCAAAAATATTTTGGAGCATTTTCCTCCATCCTTTCCATATGGGGCTGGGCATGTTGAGTTGAACAAAAATTCAATACCCCTTTGGGACCATCGCTCAGATAAACTTTGACTTGAATTAGCCCAGTGGTTTTGGGAAAGAAGACCAAAACATTGTGTTGACGGGCGACAGATAGATGGACAATGGACGAAAAAATGAAATGGTTCATGTCCGATATTTTATCCATGTTATTAAAATTGAGCAATTTGTCTCTGGAGTGCAACAATGCTTATGCTATAACATTGCAAAGCCCTCTTGCACTCAAGGGATGGAATACACCACCACCCATGCTATTCTGTAGATTATGAAGCCTAAAACATACCAAGAACATGAACTTTTAAGGGCAAAGAAAAAATTACAAATATAAAAAATAAAAGAAAAAACAACCCACTTGCACGCAATTTTACAAAAAAATGGCCTGAGAAACAGATCTACTTTGTGGGACCTTATGCGTCAAGGTTATTACAAAGGATACACTGTCTTACACAAAGGAATACCACACAATCCAGTGTGGACTGATTTCAAGAACTCCTCCCCAGTGGAAGGGCAATTTTTTTAACAAACATACAGGCCCAAATAAACTTCATACACTGAGTAAACATTCCACAAAATTAATAAACATTCATGTATGTTTATTAGGAATTAGAAGTATTGTAATTAAAAGTAAATTGTGTGGTTGTTCATAAGCTTATATTACTTTGTTATCAGGTGTTAAAAATATTAATATTTATAAACACACCCACCCATTTAGAATTAGTCCCTGCTCATAGCAGTGGCGCAGACATACAGTACAGTTGCCGTCAATAAAATGTTAATTAATGAAGCGCCGGATTGTACCCTGTGCTTCATTTATTAAATTTTCGATGATTATTGCTGCAAACCGGGTTTGAAATCGAAAATCTCACTGCGTCCTTGGATATATTGCACAACCGTGGAAAGTGACCAGTCCACGGCGGCCGTACTGTAGGCATGAGGGCTGGGTGGGGGGGGGGGGGGGGGGGGGGGGCATGCCCTCCCCAATTTCAGCCATCCTCCCTCTCCCCTGTTAACCCATATAATGAACATCCGACAAGACTTTTTAATATCTAGATATTTATACTTGTTCGCAACTTATATATTATGGACACAAATGGATAGAGAGTCAAGGAAATTGTGTTTTTCGGTCTTGAAATTCAAGTTTTTCTTGGGGGGGGGGGGGCACCCGATCCCTCCACTGAGGAGAAAGGCACACTCCCTCTTGTCCCCGCTCCCATCTCACTGCTATGTGGTTCAGTTGATGCTATGCATCATATTCTTTATACCCCGGCCCCACTCTCACTAGATATTAATCTTGCCCCTAACTTTGATATCCTGGCTAAGCACCTGTATCATGGTAAACTAACATCAAATTGTGTGCTTATGTCCAGTAGCTAACATTGGGATAGTATAGTGTGTTTTGTCAGAAACTTGATCAAGTATTGATGACAAACGACAATTTTCATTACCAGTGCCTGGTACCAGTAATAAAATAAGATTTGCAAATATCACCCTGCGTTTTTTTCAGCTATTAACTAACATAAAATTGTGATTTTCATGAAAATTATTTTGTTACTATCTGTTAGAAATTACTGTTTCTTGTTTTGCTATTTTAGAAAAAAAATCACTCCTTTTCTGGCAGGCATACTAAACACCGAGGCAACCGAGGGATACCAAGGTGAAGGAAAACAGGAGAGAAACGGGTATGAGGTGGTGTGTTCTTTTTATTATTTATTTATTTGTGTTTAAGGTCACATATTTCTGCACAACAGCTAATCATGACCTCCACAATTTTACTGGTGGAGGAAGCCAGAGTACCCGGAGAGAACCACCGAGCAATGGCGAGCAACTGTCAGCTCCCCAACATACTACACAAGCAGGATTAGCCTTGTTCGAAGACAGGTGCACCAACAACATGCAGTGTGCCTTAGTACACAGCGCCACCATGCCCCCACATGGGCGATGGGGGTGAAGTGTCTTGCCCAAGGACACAAAGTCCTCGTGGTGTATTCTGATTATGTAAATAGATTTAAGCAGTATGTGCATGGTTTTATTACCATATTTGAGAATTATGGGTGTTAAAGTAATAGGGTGCGTTGACAACTCTTCCCTTTGGTATTTAGTAGGTAGCTTGGTAATGGTATTTAAAGCGACTGCACCTCAATAAGCAACGGTGTGAATTGTTAATCATATAGTGATTTCATAATTAGTTCTCTTTGTGGCTGTCGGCAATTGTCTTCTTTGTTATGACAGAAAAATTGTTATGGACCAATATTATGACATGGGAAACAGTATTTTTTGGAACTGGTAATTTTTCAGTCGCCAACGATGAAAAACAATTGCTGTAAGACCAGAGGGGTGGTCAGCACACCAATGGTACCGACGATTAAAAAGGTACTGACTTAATTGTTCTATAATTCTATAAAACGGCGGCAATTGTAAATAAAAAACTGGTCTCGTAAAGAAGGTGAAAACCTTGATAACAAAAAAAAGTGTCAACAAATCACCATAGATTAGTGCCGTTAGCACAGGCAAAAGGGCTAAAACGTAAACTGTATATATACAGTAGGTGCAGAGTGTATTATCACTAAATCACACACAGAGTGGTGGAGATTTCACCCACACATTAATTCCAAACATGCACAAGTTAAGCTCTGGACAGCCAATGGACCTCTGAGCTAAACCTGGAGGTCCATTGACTCCGCTGGATGAAACATTGCTTGTGTTTTTTGTCCATATTTATAAAATTTGAATATGATACTTTGGGTGATAACTCCACTCCACAGGTGCTTTTGGTGCAATCCACTCTCCATGTACTGTACATATATCAAATACAGGTTGTAGCTTTGGGTGTACAGTAGAGCAATACTTATCACAGTATGCTACAAAACCTAATAACATAAAGCCAACAATGGCAAAACAATAAAAAAAAAATAAATGAAAATTAAAAAGAAAACAACATTAAAGCTTCCGGAACTGAAAAGTTTGGCCGGCCCAAGGCCCAGATAAAATCTGATGGGAGTTTTATTTTTATCAAACATTACAGTGATCTGTTTTATGATACCCAGTTACCACTTAAGCTCTTCATCCACACAGACATAGCACATTAATAACCAAGCTACCTACTATATACCAAGGGATAGTTTTCGTTAGCAACTCTGTCTACATATATATATCCTGCATTTACTCGAATAAATCAATTAATATCACATACATTGCTTCGAAGGAATCAATTAAATGTCTGCAATTATATTTAAACCTTAAAAACAACCCTGACTTATTTTTTTCTTCTCACCTTGTTATCACTTGGTATACCTCGGTGTTTAATAGGACCTTTTTTTCCGGAGGGTGGTTTGGTTTGGATCAAATTGCCATAGGATGATTTGGATTAAATTAGCAGCCGGTTTGGGGCAAATTGCTGCAGGACAGTTTGGATGCAATTCTCACTGATAACAGTATATTGTAGAACACATGGAACGTTGATTTATTATTTATTTATTGGGGTTTAACAGCAGTTTTGACAGTCAGGATCACCTAGTGTCGGACAGTTTTATGGGTGGAGGAATTTGGAGTACCCGGAGTGAATCACTGAGCAACTGTCCGGCTCCCAGCATACTAACTCCACACGAGCAGGGTTAGCAATGGTTGAAGACAAGTGCACCATCAACGTACTATACACCTTAGCACACAATGCCACTGTGTCCGCACATGGGCAATGGGGGTGCAGTATCTTGCCCGAGGACACAATACGGTTGCCGCAGGTTGGATTCGAACAGAGGACCTCACAGCTTGCACCTCAATCTACTGAGATACCGTACCCCTTCGAATGTGGATTACTGCAGAGATAATTATACAATATATATTATTTTTTTAGGAATGAAAAAATATATATTGTACGTATATAAAATATCTCATAGATGTATAACTGTATTGCTTTTCTTTGGGATGTATCATACAGGCCGAGTTTTCCCCAGACCGAATCTTTTTACCTCCGAAAAACGATGACATGTTATTTTCGATGGCCTTAAAAATATAAAAAGGTTATAAGTTTTCTGTTTTTTTTTTTTTTGGTTTACAAAACTACAAACCATTGTTCATAAATAAAGATGGACATCACAAAGTACTTTGTTTTGATTTCTGACTGGACCAAAAAAGTAACCTATCCATATCGGGTTGTTTTATCCCAACTGCCCTTCATCCCGGCTGACGCGGGTCGTCTCACCCCCCTATATTGGGGTGAAATGACTCGGGTATGAGGGGGAGAAACGGCAGTGATTTTATTAAATTGTTTTAATGGTTTAAAGTACTTTTCCACCATCACGTAACATTATAATGTATAAATCTAATGCGGACACAACACACCATCTTGAAAACAATTTTTAACAATGGCAGAAAATTAAAATCCAATACCAGTTGTATTATTGGTATTATTACAAAATAAGAAATTTCTTATTGGTAGCATTGAGATGAATGACTCTAACTTTGTGGAAACATATATGGAGAGATGCCCTTGGAAAAGAGTAAAGGACCCACAGAAGAGAAACGGCACAGGCCGATGGATAATTGTAATGCATTGTTACGGATGTTATATAAATGTACACATTATACTCAAATGCCAAAAGTTGTGCTTCTGAACACTACTAAACTGTAAAAATACATGTATAGACAAATACATAAGTAAAACAGGAATAAAACATAATATCACTGCAAGTTTTGTTTTTATTTAATCCATACCTCAATGACATACCACCAAAACCCTCTCTATGTGTCTGATTTCACGTATCGGTCAATGCAGATATGGTAAAATTTTTCAATTTAGTAACAATTATGAAAATATTAATGGAAATTGTTTAATTTGGTAAATCCTTTAGGGAAAAAATACTAGGTACTAAAGGAAACAATTAGATTGCATTACCAAAATACAATTTAAATTTAGGGGCGAAACAACCCACCTCCGTCTGTGGGGCAAAATGATCTGGGCGAATGATGATTGGGCAAATCGACTCAAGGGCCGAAACGACCTGGGAGCAACTTATCAGCAAGGTATCACCTATTTTCAAGCCAAATTTTCATTACTATTTATTACACCTTAAAATTAAGATAATTCAAAAACTACGTTTTGTTTTGATTCTTGAACTTCACTAGCTACGTGTCCATGCATATCTTTATAAAATCGCACCAATATAATCAACAAGATCGTCGGTTATATCTGCGGTTTTTCGATGAAGGTACATCATGTAATCGCCGAATAGGACAAGTTACAACGAAATCAAGAGAGTTCGATCTGAAATAACAAGATTATTAGCTGAGCGTATTGAACCCAAGAAAATTACTTATCGAAAATATAAATCCATAAACATTGATGCCTTGAAAATGGATATCAGTTCATCAAATCTGTGTTCGAACTATTTTTGTTGTAGTCATAAATCATCTGAGCAATTGCTATCTTTATTTGAAGGAACTCTTAAGGGCATCATGGCTGAACATGCACCACGCAAGTCAAAAATTATAACTAATAGGGAAAAAGTGGAGTGGTTTTCAGAAGATGTTAGAGCTGCTAAACAACAGCGTCGCAGACTTGAGCGTCTTTACAATAAACGAAGCTTGAGGTTCACCGGCAAATGTTCCACTACCAAAGAAATACAACTAATAAGAATCAAAAAGGAGAAGAGGGAGTACTACAATTCTCTTGTAGAAGAGTCATCTGATACAAGGGTGCTGTTCTCGCTAACCAATAGTCTCCTTGGTGAAGAACAAAAAGTCATTCTCCCAGATCATCTAAATACTGACGAAATTCTGGAAAAATTCAGCGACTATTTCATAACCAAAATTCAAGTAATTCTGGATAGTATACCATCACGTGAACCACCAGAGTTTGATCATCTTGACATAAAAAGTGATGTTTCTAATTTTCACTCTGTCTCAGAAGACGACGTTCGAAAAATGATTTTATCATCATCCAATAAATCCAATGATCTAGATCAAATTCCAACATTCCTTTTAAAAGAGACAATTGATTATCTTCTGTCAGCAATAACATCTATTATATCTTCATCCCTACATGAGGGATTTGTTCCAAATGCATTAAAAAAAGCACTTGTTACTCCACTCATCAAGAAACCATCTCTTGATCCTGACAACCTGAAGAATTATCGACCAGTATCGAACCTCTCTTTCCTGTCTAAATTGTTGGAAAGGGTTGTTGCTTTACAACTCAAAAATCATCTGCATGAAAATGATCTTTTAGAGCCCTTCCAGTCTGCATATAAAGCCAACCACAGCACAGAAACAGCCTTACTACGAGTCAACAATGACATTGTTAAATCAGTGTCTGATGGTAAGGCTGTACTGCTTGTTCTCTTGGATTTGTCAGCAGCATTCGACACTGTCGACCATGGTATTCTCATGCAGACATTGACACAGCATGGCATTTGTGGAACTGTCTTATCGTCGTTTGCATCATATCTAGAAGGCCGCAGTCAACAAATATACATCAATAAGAACGGTTCAGAAAGCAGGACGTTAAAGTGTGGTGTTCCTCAGGGCTCCGTTCTTGGACCACTCTTGTTTACTCTGTACACTTCTTCTCCCAGTCGCCTTCTGAAAAAGCATGGCATATCATATCATCTGTATGCAGACGACACCCAACTGTACATCACATTCAACCCATCCGTTCCAAGTGACTCCTTCACCGCAGGCAATAACATGGAAATTTGCATAAATCTTTTGCGGGAATGGATGATAGACTATAAACTAAAAATGAATGACTCTAAAACTGAATTCTTAGTGATATCCGAGGTTCGCATGCCTACACCCTCTGTTACATCAATTCTGGTTGGAAACAACATCACTTTGAAAAGTGAATCGGCCAGGAATATTGGACTGATTATGGACTCAAATTCAAAACTAGACATTCATATCAATAAAATATGTTGTTATCACTCCAATGCAAGTCGGGGGGGGGGGGGGGAGGTGTGGTGGCTCAGTAGGTAGATATGCAGGCTGTAAGCCGAGAGGTCCTCGGTTCGAATCCCACCTGCGGTGACCGCGTTGTGTCCTTGGGCAAGACACTTCACCCCCCAAACTAATGGAGGTCGGTATCACACAGCTGTAAACTTTATGTCCTGTATTGGTAAATCTACAATATGTCCGACTTGGAGTGATAACAACACACTAATGGGGGTCGGTATCACACAACTATAAACTTTATGTACTGTATTGGTAAATCTAATATATGTTGGACTTGGAGTGATAACAACAAACTATTGGGGGTCGGTATCACACAACTATAAACTTTATGTACTGTATTGGTAAATCTAATATATGTCGGACTTGGAGTGATAACAACAAACTATTGGGGGTCGGCATCACACAACTATGAAATTTATGTCCTGTATTAGTAAATCTAATATATGTCGGACTTGGTGTGATAACAACAAACTATTGGGGGCCGGTATCACACAACTATAAACTTTATGTCCTGTATTGGTAAATCTAATATACATGTATGTCGGACTTGGAGTGATAACAGCAAACTAATGGGGGTCGGTATCACACAACTATAAACTTTATGTACTGTATTGGTAAATTTAATATATGTCGGACTTGGAGTGATAACAACAAACTAATGGGGGTCGGGGATCACGCAGCTGTAAACTTTATGTCCTGTATTGGTAAATCTAATATATGTCGGACTTGGAGTGATAACAACAAACTAATGGGGAGGAGGGGGGGGGGGGGGCGGGGCTCACACAACTATAAACTTTATGTCCTGTATTAGTAAACCTAATATATGTCGGACTTGAAGTGACAACAACAAACTAATGGGGGTCGGTATCACACAACTGTAAACTTTATGTCCGGTATTGGTAAATCTAATATACATCGGACTTAGAGTGATAGCAACAAACTGATGGGGGTCGGGGCTCACACAAATGTAAACTTTATGTCCTGTATTGGTAAATCTAAAATACGTCGGACTTGAAGTGATAACAACAAACTAATGGATGTCGGGGCTCACACAACTGTAAACTTTATGTCCTGTATTAGTAAATCTAATATATGTCGGACTTGGAATGATAACAACAAACTAATGGGGGTCGGGGATCACACAACTGTATACTTTATGTCCTGTATTTGTAAATATAATATATGTTGGACTTGGAGTGATAAGAACAAACTAATGGGGGTCGGGGCTCACACAGCTATAAACTTTATGTCTTGTTTTAGTAAATCTAATATATGTCGACTTGGAGTGATAGCAGCAAACCAATGGGGGTCGGGGCTCACACAATTATAATCTTTTTGTCCTGTATTGGTAAATCTAATATATGATGGACTTGGAGTGATGACAGCAAACTAATGGGGGTCGGGGCTCACACTACTGTAAACTTTATGTCCTGTATTAGTAAATCTAATATATGTCGGACTTGGAATGATAACAACAAACTAATGGGGTCGAGGCTCACACAACTGTAAACTTTATGTCCGGTATTGGTAAATCTAATATACATCGGACTTAGAGTGATAGCAACAAACTGATGGGGGTCGGGGCTCACACAAATGTAAACTTTATGTCCTGTATTGGTAAATCTAAAATACGTCGGACTTGAAGTGATAACAACAAACTAATGGATGTCGGGGCTCACACAACTGTAAACTTTATGTCCTGTATTAGTAAATCTAATATATGTCGGACTTGGAATGATAACAACAAACTAATGGGGGTCGGGGATCACACAACTGTATACTTTATGTCCTGTATTTGTAAATATAATATATGTTGGACTTGGAGTGATAAGAACAAACTAATGGGGGTCGGGGCTCACACAGCTATAAACTTTATGTCTTGTTTTAGTAAATCTAATATATGTCGACTTGGAGTGATAGCAGCAAACCAATGGGGGTCGGGGCTCACACAATTATAATCTTTTTGTCCTGTATTGGTAAATCTAATATATGATGGACTTGGAGTGATGACAGCAAACTAATGGGGGTCGGGGCTCACACTACTGTAAACTTTATGTCCTGTATTAGTAAATCTAATATATGTCGGACTTGGAATGATAACAACAAACTAATGGGGTCGAGGCTCACACAACTGTAAACTTTATGTCCTGTATTAATAAATCTATTATATGTCGGACTTGGAATGATAACAACAAACTAATGGGGCTCGGGGATCACACAACTGTATACTTTATGTCCTGTATTTGTAAATCTAATATATGTTGGACTTGGAGTGATAAGATCAAACTAATGGGGGTCGGGGCTCACACAGCTATCAACTTTATGTCTTGTTTTAGTAAATCTAATATATGTCGACTTGGAGTGATAGCAGCAAACTAATGGGGGTCGGGGCTCACACAATTATAATCTTTTTGTCCTGTATTGGTAAATCTAATATTTGATGGACTTGGAGTGATAACAGCAAACTAATGGGGGTCGGTATCACACAACTGTAAACTTTATGTCCTATATTAGTAAATCTAATATATGTCGGACTTTGGATTATAACAACAAACTAATGGGGGTCGGTATCACACAACTGTAAACTTTATGTCCTGTATTAGTAAATCTAATATATGTTAGACTTGGAGTGATATCAACAAACTAATGGGGGTCGGTATCACACAACTGTAAACTTTATGTCCTGTATTGGTAAATCTAATATATGTTAGACTTGGAGTGATAACAACAAACTAATGGGGGTCGGTATCACACAACTGTAAACTTTATGTCCTGTATTAGTAAATCTAATATATGTTAGACTTGGAGTGATAACAACAAACTAATGGGGGTCGGTATCACACAACTGTAAACTTTATGTACTGTATTAGTAAATCTAATATATGTTAAACTTGGAGTGATAACAACAAACTAATGGGGGTCGGTAATACACAACTGTAAACTTTATGTCCTGTATTAGTAAATCTAATATATGTTAGACTTGGAGTGATATCAACAAACTAATGGGTGTCGGTATCACACAACTGTAAACTTTACGTCCTGTATTGGTAAATCTAATATATGTCGGACTTGGAGTGATAGCAACAAACTAATGGGGGTCGGGGCTCACACTACTGTAAACCTTCTGTCCTGTATTAGTAAATCTAATATATGTCGGAGTTGGAGTGATAACAACAAATTAATGTGAGTCGGAGCTCAAAAAGCGTGATTATGGTGTAGATAATATAGACGGACTAATAACTATATCTTGCGATGTTTTATACAGGTAATTAAAACTTCAGAGTTTATTGAATTGTTTGTCAGCAAATAGGTATGAAATGCGTATGTCTCAATCAATTTGTTTCCTATAAAACAGCATTATTGCTGGAGGAGGTTATTTTCCCCAAAAACCTCAAGTCTGCACCTATCTAACATTTTTGGGTTGGAGAATTTGTTTTCTGAATATGCTGATGGGGGTGTGACCCTGCATTTACATGACCCGGATATAATAAGTTTCTTTTTCTCCCAAATTTATAAGATTCTCTCTGATATCGAGTCAAATTTATTAATATTTTTCCTGATTTAATCTACTGAAACTAGTCATTGGCGAAAACATCTCTCTGATTCTCGTTTGAATAATTTGGTTGGCCCTTGCGCGTTGTACTTTATAATATAGGGGGTCGTGAGAGAGTTGCTTGGTTGGGAGGGGGTGATTCATTGGGAGGACTTATTGATTGGTGTCTGGGAAATATGCCTTTATGAGGCTTGGTAACTGAAGCGCATATGCTTAGATTCTCTTTTGAATAATTTGGTTGGTCCTTAAAATGGCCGGTGTAAGTGCATCACCATACTGTGGGTTTATTCTCCATTATTTTATTGCGCATGATGTCATTTTCTGGTTCTCTGGCTAATAATGGGGCGTACTCGAACAGCTTCCATGCTAGTGCATTGTTCATATTTCCATCTATAAAGACGTGACTTCGGCTTTCTCCACTTTCGACGTGACCTCATCAGCGAGTCAGACTGCTCAGTACTTCTTACTCGTTGATGTGATTTTCTTTTGTTGGCTGATGCCTTATTGGCGAGAGCTTCTGCTTGTAGGTCGAGTTTTATGCTCGCATTGATGCTTCCTCACAGGTCCTCTATTGTCGACTGGATGCTGCTCAAATTGGTGGAGATGTCATGTGAAATCAGTTGGAAATGTCTTGTCACAAAATCGACAATTAAACACTTCCGCATCCTGATGCTGCTTCTCATGCTTCTGCAGGTTATCCTTTCTTCCATAACTCTTACTGCACACTTATCATGTGTACACGCCTGTTTCCTTATGGGTTTGTTCATTCGTGACAATTCCTTGCAAAAATCGTCGAAAAGGTCTTGTCTCAAACGATACATGAAATTCTTTCTATTTTTTACTTTGAGACTGAATGAGTAAAAAAAAGTGATTTATTGTATGTTCCCAAACCTAATTGTGTATACGGACACAACCCTTAACATAAAGAAACGATTTATTTTTCATTTCAGAAAACGAAAACTTTCATTGGATATACGATTATATCAGGATGAACACAGCAACATTCCTATCTCTATTTATCTGCCTCGCAGGTTTAATTTGTGATACTGAATCATGCCCAACTCCATGTAGTTGTAGGCCTGACGGCACCGTGGATTGCACGTCTAGAAATTTGACCGAAGTACCATCGCCAGTGCCGAATACAGCTAGATATCTGTAAGTAAATTGTACTGTATGGCACTGCATTTTGGATTGTCACTCTTCAAAATCAACACGATAGGGAAGTCTAGAAACAATACACGGAAGACAGTAGAGTGCTCATTTTTTTAAACGCCATTCGTTTCAGCATAAAATAAGTTTCTTAACCCTTTGACTCCGAGAGGCCGCTTTACTGGTCCCGGAACATCGTCGCCTGAGTGCTAGAATGTTCTACAGTACATGGAGAGTGGGTTGTAACTAAATCACCCGCGGAGTGGTGTTATCACTCAAGCTATAACTTTCAAATTTTGTATATATATCGACAAAAAACACAAGCAATGTTTCAGCCAATGGACCTCCCGGTTTAACCCGGAAGTCCATTGGCTGAAACTTTGCTGGTGCTGGTTATGCTTTGCAACAAATTTAAAATTATTGATTTAGTGATAATACACTCTCCACGTATTGTAACTAATAACAAGTAAGTTACAAGTTCCTGTTACTGACAGACACCCCCCCCCCCCCCCCCACCTCCAAATAAATAAATAAATTGTTAACTGAAATGTATCTATCAGTCTGCACCACTTGGGAAGAGTAAACTTTTAACGATACATGTATACACACCTTTTTTTGCTAATTTTTTGCTTTATTACATATTTTTCGAAGAAAAACTGCATATTCATATGCAACAAGATGAATTTAATTTCCAGATATTTATATATACAGTACGTGGAGAGTGGATTGTAACTAAATCACCCGCGGAGTGGAGTTATCACCCAAGCTATAACTTTCAAATTTTGTACATATCGACAAAAACACAAGCAATGTTTCAGCCAATGGACCTCCGGGTTTAACCCGGAGGTCCATTGGCTGAAACTTTGCTTGTGCTGGTTATGCTTTGCAACACATTTGCCATTATTGCTCGGGTGGAATCTCCACTCTGCGGGTGATTTAGTGATAATACACTCTCCACGTACTGTATGTCCCATAGGGGACATAGAACATTCTAGCACTCAGGCGACGACATGATACGTCATAATTGCATTAAGTTGGATGGTTGCTAAGTGAATATGTGGGGAAGTCCAACATGCCGCAGCCTTAATTATACTGATTGGCCTAACCCTACATATTGAAAAAGGACTCTTCCAAGTGTTGTCGATGAACTGACATGGAAGATACCACCAACTGATATCTCTACAACTTTATTGGTCGATCCACACCATGCTGTAAATCAACTGTTTTTAATCAACAATTTGTTGAAATATTTGCATAGTAAGTTCACTATAATTAGATTACTCATTCATATCTATACATCTAAAAATATGAATATATGAATACCGGATGTTTGCTTGTTATCTATTTGCTCCTGCGTAATGCACTGAATGAGACATTTTTTCCATGGCGTAGATACTGGAGGGGGCTGAATGTGACATGCTCTCCATGGCGTAGATACTGGAGGGGGCGGCGGCGATGGCACTCCACAAAACACATTGTCAAAAATTATTCGCCATTCCTTGAGGAAAGTTTCAGTCTTTTGTTAGCATTTTGAAAATATAAGATTCACTTTTGTTTTTTAACATTTGTTTTTAGATTGAACGTTTAATTACTTTACCGTTTTGGATGCCAAAATAGAAAAGAAAATTGGTTGCCCAATCCATAATTTGTTGAAAAACCTTTTTGGTGTCTTAGAAAATTGGGCTGATCCTTAAACAATAGACGAAGCATTTCTATGCCTATGGTGCTTCTAACAATCTATTTATTTATTTATTTATTTATTTGAGTTTTCCAAGCCTTTTAATGCCGTTCATACTATGGCAGTTAAAAGTTATTAAGAGTAAAGCAGATGATATTTTATGGAGAAAAATGATAAACCAAACCGTAAAAAAAAACTTGCATTCTGATGACTATGAGATTCACAGGAATGGCAGCTTTTTGAGTAGTGATACTAATAGCCGGATGAGTAGTGATACTAATAGCCGGATGAGTAGTGATACTAATACCTGGATGAGTAATGATACTAATAGCTGGATGAGTAATGATACTAATAGCTGGATGAGTAATGATACTAATACCTGGATGAGTAATGATACTAATAGCTGGATGAGTAATGATACTAATACCTGGATGAGTAATGATAAAAATATAAAAACTAAAAAAACGTGTTAAAAGAGTTCATGTCATTGACGGGCGATAGAATCCGATACGAATCTATTGTGTAAAATGATTAACAGTCAGTACATTAATGTGACGCCATGTAATATCATTCAAATCAGTACCCTGTAAGACAATGTGTCGCCATCTAATATCATTAAAATCAGTACCCTGTAAAAGAATGTGTCGCCATCTAATATCATTAAAATCAGTACCCTGTAAAAGAATGTGTCGCCATCTAATATCAATAAAATCAGTACCCTGTAAAAGAATGTGTCGCCATCTAATATCATTTAAATCAGTACCCTGTAAGCGAATGTGTCGCCATCTTATATCATTAAAATCAGTACCCTGTAAGAGAATATGTCGCCATCTAATACCATTAAAATCAGTACCCTGTAAGAGAATGTGTCGCCATGTAATATCAATAAAATCAGTACCCTGTAAAAGAATGTGTCGCCATCTAATATCAATAAAATCAGTACCCTGTAAAAGAATGTGTCGCCATCTAATATCATTTAAATCAGTACCCTGTAAGCGAATGTGTCGCAATCTAATATCAATAAAATCAGTACCCTGTAAAAGAATGTGTCGCCATCTAATATCATTTAAATCAGTACCCTGTAAGCGAATGTGTCGCAATCTAATATCAATAAAATCAGTACCCTGTAAAAGAATGTGTCGCCATCTAATATCATTTAAATCAGTACCCTGTAAGAGAATGTGTCGCTATCTAATATCAATAAAATCAGTACCCTGTAAAAGAATGTGTCGCCATCTAATATCATTTAAATCAGTACCCTGTAAGCGAATGTGTCGCAATCTAATATCAATAAAATCAGTACCCTGTAAAAGAATGTGTCGCCATCTAATATCATTTAAATCAGTACCCTGTAAGAGAATGTGTCGCTATCTAATATCAATAAAATCAGTACCCTGTAAAAGAATGTGTCGCCATCTAATATCATTTAAATCAGTACCCTGTAAGCGAATGTGTCGCCATCTAATATCAATAAAATCAGTACCCTGTAAAAGAATGTGTCGCCATCTAATATCATTTAAATCAGTACCCTGTAAGAGAATGTGTCGCTATCTAATATCAATAAAATCAGTACCCTGTAAAAGAATGTGTCGCCATCTAATATCATTTAAATCAGTACCCTGTAAGAGAATGTGTCGCAATCTAATATCAATAAAATCAGTACCCTGTAAAAGAATGTGTCGCCATCTAATATCATTTAAATCAGTACCCTGTAAGAGAATGTGTCGCCATCTAATATCAATAAAATCAGTACCCTGTAAAAGAATGTGTCGCCATCTAATATCATTTAAATCAGTACCCTGTAAGTTAATGTTTCGCAATCTAATATCATTAAAATCAGTACCCTGTAAGAGAATGTGTCGCCATCTAATATCATTTAAATCAGTACCCTGTAAAAGAATGTGTCGCCATCTAATATCATTTAAATCAGTACCCTGTAAGTGAATGTTTCGCAATCTAATATCATTAAAATCAGTACCCTGCAAGAGAATGTGTCGCCATCTAATATCATTTAAATCAGTACCCTGTAAGAGAATGTGTCGCAATCTAATATCATTAAAATCAGTACCCTGTTAGTGAATGTGTCGCCATCTTATATCATTAAAATCAGTACCCTGTAAGTGAATGTGTCGCCATTTAATATCATCAAAATCAGTACGCTGTAAGAGAATGTGTCGCCATCTAATAGCATTAAAATCAGCACCATGTAAGAGAATGTGTCGCTATCTAATATCATTAAAATCAGTACCCTGTAAGAGAATGTGTCGCTATCTAATATCATTAAAATCAGTACCCTGTAAGAGAATGTGTCGCCATCTAATAGCATTAAAATCAGTACCCTGTAAGAGAATGTGTCGCTATCTAATATCATTTAAATCAGTACCCTGTAAGAGAATGTGTCGCCATCTAATATCATTAAAATCAGTACCCTGTAAAAGAATGTGTCGCCATCTAATATCAATAAAATCAGTACCCTGTAAAAGAATGTGTCGCCATCTAATATCATTTAAATCAGTACCCTGTAAGCGAATGTGTCGCCATCTTATATCATTAAAATCAGTACCCTGTAAGAGAATATGTCGCCATCTAATACCATTAAAATCAGTACCCTGTAAGAGAATGTGTCGCCATGTAATATCAATAAAATCAGTACCCTGTAAAAGAATGTGTCGCCATCTAATATCAATAAAATCAGTACCCTGTAAAAGAATGTGTCGCCATCTAATATCATTTAAATCAGTACCCTGTAAGCGAATGTGTCGCAATCTAATATCAATAAAATCAGTACCCTGTAAAAGAATGTGTCGCCATCTAATATCATTTAAATCAGTACCCTGTAAGCGAATGTGTCGCAATCTAATATCAATAAAATCAGTACCCTGTAAAAGAATGTGTCGCCATCTAATATCATTTAAATCAGTAGCCTGTAAGAGAATGTGTCGCTATCTAATATCAATAAAATCAGTACCCTGTAAAAGAATGTGTCGCCATCTAATATCATTTAAATCAGTACCCTGTAAGCGAATGTGTCGCAATCTAATATCAATAAAATCAGTACCCTGTAAAAGAATGTGTCGCCATCTAATATCATTTAAATCAGTACCCTGTAAGAGAATGTGTCGCTATCTAATATCAATAAAATCAGTACCCTGTAAAAGAATGTGTCGCCATCTAATATCATTTAAATCAGTACCCTGTAAGCGAATGTGTCGCCATCTAATATCAATAAAATCAGTACCCTGTAAAAGAATGTGTCGCCATCTAATATCATTTAAATCAGTACCCTGTAAGAGAATGTGTCGCTATCTAATATCAATAAAATCAGTACCCTGTAAAAGAATGTGTCGCCATCTAATATCATTTAAATCAGTACCCTGTAAGAGAATGTGTCGCAATCTAATATCAATAAAATCAGTACCCTGTAAAAGAATGTGTCGCCATCTAATATCATTTAAATCAGTACCCTGTAAGAGAATGTGTCGCCATCTAATATCAATAAAATCAGTACCCTGTAAAAGAATGTGTCGCCATCTAATATCATTTAAATCAGTACCCTGTAAGTGAATGTTTCGCAATCTAATATCATTAAAATCAGTACCCTGTAAGAGAATGTGTCGCCATCTAATATCATTTAAATCAGTACCCTGTAAAAGAATGTGTCGCCATCTAATATCATTTAAATCAGTACCCTGTAAGTGAATGTTTCGCAATCTAATATCATTAAAATCAGTACCCTGCAAGAGAATGTGTCGCCATCTAATATCATTTAAATCAGTACCCTGTAAGAGAATGTGTCGCAATCTAATATCATTAAAATCAGTACCCTGTTAGTGAATGTGTCGCCATCTTATATCATTAAAATCAGTACCCTGTAAGTGAATGTGTCGCCATTTAATATCATCAAAATCAGTACGCTGTAAGAGAATGTGTCGCCATCTAATAGCATTAAAATCAGCACCATGTAAGAGAATGTGTCGCTATCTAATATCATTAAAATCAGTACCCTGTAAGAGAATGTGTCGCTATCTAATATCATTAAAATCAGTACCCTGTAAGAGAATGTGTCGCCATCTAATAGCATTAAAATCAGTACCCTGTAAGAGAATGTGTCGCTATCTAATATCATTAAAATCAGTACCCTGTAAGAGAATGTGTCGCCATCTAATATCATTAAAATCAGTACCCTGTAAGTGAATGTGTCGCCATTTAATATCATCAAAATCAGTACACTGTAAGAGAATGTGTCGCCATCTAATAGCATTAAAATCAGTACCCTGTAAGAGAATGTGTCGCCATCTAATATCATTAAAATCAGTACCCTGTAAGAGAATGCGTCGCCATCTAATATCATTAAAATCAGTACCCTGTAAGTGAATGTGTCGCCATCTTATATAATTAAAATCAGTACCCTGTAAGAGAATGTGTCGCCATCTTATATCATTAAAATCAGTACGCTGTAAGAGAATGTGTCGCCATCTAATACCATTAAAATCAGTACCCTGTAAGTGAATTTGTCGCCATCTTATATCATCAAAATCAGTACCCTGTAAGTGAATGTGTCGCCATGTAATATCATTAAAATCAGTACCCTGTAAGAGAATGTGTCGCCATCTTATATCATTAAAATCAGTACCCTGTAAGAGAATATGTCGCCATCTAATACCATTAAAATCAGTACCCTGTAAGAGAATGTGTCGCCATCTTATATCATTAAAATCAGTACCCTGTAAGAGAATATGTCGCCATCTAATACCATTAACATCAGTACCCTGTAAGAGAATGTGTCGCCATGTAATATCATTAAAATCAGTACCCTGTAAGAGAATGTGTCGCCATTTAATATCATTAAAATCAGCACCATGTAAGAGAATGTGTCGCCATCTAATATCATTAAAATCAGTACCCTGTAGGAGAATGTGTCGCCATCTAATATCAATAAAATCAGTACCCTGTAAGAGAATGTGTCGCCATTTAATATCATTAAAATCAGTACCCTGTAAGAGAATGTGTCGCCATCTAATAGCAATAAAATCAGTACCCTGTAGCAGAATGTGTCGCTATCTAATATCATTAAAATCAGTACCCTGTATGTAAATGTGTCGACATCTAATATCATTAAAATCAGTACCCTGTAAGAGAATGTGTCGCCATCTAATATCAATAAAATCAGTACCCTGTAAGAGAATGTGTCGCCATTTAATGTCATTAAAATCAGTACCCTGTAAGAAAATATGTCGCCATCTAATAGCATTAAAATCAGCACCCTGTAGCAGAATTTGTCGCTATCTAATATCATTAAAATCAATACCCTGTAAGAGAATGTGTCGCCATCTAATAGCATTAAAATCAGCACCCTGTATCAGAATGTGTCGCTATCTAATATCATTAAAATCAATACCCTGTAAGAGAATGTGTCGCCATCTAATAGCATTAAAATCAGTACCCTGTAGCAGAATGTGTCGCTATCTAATATCATTAAAATCAGTACACTGTAAGCGAATGTGTCGCCATCTAATATCATTCAAATCATTACCCTGAAAGAGAATGTGTCGCCAACTAATGTCATTAAAATCAGTACCCTGTAAGTGAATGTGCTGCCATATAATATCATTAAACTCAGTTCTCTGTAAGAGAATGTGTCGCCATCTACTATCATTAAAATTAGTACCCTGTAAGTGAATGTGTCGCCAACTAATACCATTAAAATCAGTACCCTGCAAGAGAATGTGTCGCCAACTAATACCATTAAAATCAGTACCCTGCAAGAGAATGTGTCGCCAACTAATATCATTAATATCAGTACCCGGCAAGTGAATGTGTCGCCATCTAATATCATTAAAATCAGTACCCTGTAAGAGAATGTGTCGCCATCTAATATCATTAAAATCAGTACCCTGTAAAAGAATGTGTCGCCATCTAATATCAATAAAATCAGTACCCTGTAAAAGAATGTGTCGCCATCTAATATCATTTAAATCAGTACCCTGTAAGCGAATGTGTCGCCATCTTATATCATTAAAATCAGTACCCTGTAAGAGAATATGTCGCCATCTAATACCATTAAAATCAGTACCCTGTAAGAGAATGTGTCGCCATGTAATATCAATAAAATCAGTACCCTGTAAAAGAATGTGTCGCCATCTAATATCAATAAAATCAGTACCCTGTAAAAGAATGTGTCGCCATCTAATATCATTTAAATCAGTACCCTGTAAGCGAATGTGTCGCAATCTAATATCAATAAAATCAGTACCCTGTAAAAGAATGTGTCGCCATCTAATATCATTTAAATCAGTACCCTGTAAGCGAATGTGTCGCAATCTAATATCAATAAAATCAGTACCCTGTAAAAGAATGTGTCGCCATCTAATATCATTTAAATCAGTACCCTGTAAGAGAATGTGTCGCTATCTAATATCAATAAAATCAGTACCCTGTAAAAGAATGTGTCGCCATCTAATATCATTTAAATCAGTACCCTGTAAGCGAATGTGTCGCAATCTAATATCAATAAAATCAGTACCCTGTAAAAGAATGTGTCGCCATCTAATATCATTTAAATCAGTACCCTGTAAGAGAATGTGTCGCTATCTAATATCAATAAAATCAGTACCCTGTAAAAGAATGTGTCGCCATCTAATATCATTTAAATCAGTACCCTGTAAGCGAATGTGTCGCCATCTAATATCAATAAAATCAGTACCCTGTAAAAGAATGTGTCGCCATCTAATATCATTTAAATCAGTACCCTGTAAGAGAATGTGTCGCTATCTAATATCAATAAAATCAGTACCCTGTAAAAGAATGTGTCGCCATCTAATATCATTTAAATCAGTACCCTGTAAGAGAATGTGTCGCAATCTAATATCAATAAAATCAGTACCCTGTAAAAGAATGTGTCGCCATCTAATTTCATTTAAATCAGTACCCTGTAAGAGAATGTGTCGCCATCTAATATCAATAAAATCAGTACCCTGTAAAAGAATGTGTCGCCATCTAATATCATTTAAATCAGTACCCTGTAAGTGAATGTTTCGCAATCTAATATCATTAAAATCAGTACCCTGTAAGAGAATGTGTCGCCATCTAATATCATTTAAATCAGTACCCTGTAAAAGAATGTGTCGCCATCTAATATCATTTAAATCAGTACCCTGTAAGTGAATGTTTCGCAATCTAATATCATTAAAATCAGTACCCTGCAAGAGAATGTGTCGCCATCTAATATCATTTAAATCAGTACCCTGTAAGAGAATGTGTCGCAATCTAATATCATTAAAATCAGTACCCTGTTAGTGAATGTGTCGCCATCTTATATCATTAAAATCAGTACCCTGTAAGTGAATGTGTCGCCATTTAATATCATCAAAATCAGTACGCTGTAAGAGAATGTGTCGCCATCTAATAGCATTAAAATCAGCACCATGTAAGAGAATGTGTCGCTATCTAATATCATTAAAATCAGTACCCTGTAAGAGAATGTGTCGCTATCTAATATCATTAAAATCAGTACCCTGTAAGAGAATGTGTCGCCATCTAATAGCATTAAAATCAGTACCCTGTAAGAGAATGTGTCGCTATCTAATATCATTAAAATCAGTACCCTGTAAGAGAATGTGTCGCCATCTAATATCATTAAAATCAGTACCCTGTAAGTGAATGTGTCGCCATTTAATATCATCAAAATCAGTACACTGTAAGAGAATGTGTCGCCATCTAATAGCATTAAAATCAGTACCCTGTAAGAGAATGTGTCGCCATCTAATATCATTAAAATCAGTACCCTGTAAGAGAATGCGTCGCCATCTAATATCATTAAAATCAGTACCCTGTAAGTGAATGTGTCGCCATCTTATATAATTAAAATCAGTACCCTGTAAGAGAATGTGTCGCCATCTTATATCATTAAAATCAGTACGCTGTAAGAGAATGTGTCGCCATCTAATACCATTAAAATCAGTACCCTGTAAGTGAATTTGTCGCCATCTTATATCATCAAAATCAGTACCCTGTAAGTGAATGTGTCGCCATGTAATATCATTAAAATCAGTACCCTGTAAGAGAATGTGTCGCCATCTTATATCATTAAAATCAGTACCCTGTAAGAGAATATGTCGCCATCTAATACCATTAAAATCAGTACCCTGTAAGAGAATGTGTCGCCATCTTATATCATTAAAATCAGTACCCTGTAAGAGAATATGTCGCCATCTAATACCATTAAAATCAGTACCCTGTAAGAGAATGTGTCGCCATGTAATATCATTAAAATCAGTACCCTGTAAGAGAATGTGTCGCCATTTAATATCATTAAAATCAGCACCATGTAAGAGAATGTGTCGCCATCTAATATCATTAAAATCAGTACCCTGTAGGAGAATGTGTCGCCATCTAATATCAATAAAATCAGTACCCTGTAAGAGAATGTGTCGCCATTTAATATCATTAAAATCAGTACCCTGTAAGAGAATGTGTCGCCATCTAATAGCAATAAAATCAGTACCCTGTAGCAGAATGTGTCGCTATCTAATATCATTAAAATCAGTACCCTGTATGTAAATGTG
Source organism: Pictodentalium vernedei (assembly GCA_031216915.1). Classification (NCBI taxonomy): domain Eukaryota; kingdom Metazoa; phylum Mollusca; class Scaphopoda; order Dentaliida; family Dentaliidae; genus Pictodentalium; species Pictodentalium vernedei. The sequence goes on along the minus strand of CM062295.1, from coordinate 6,922,542 downwards.
TCGACATCTAATATCATTAAAATCAGTACCCTGTAAGAGAATGTGTCGCCATCTAATATCAATAAAATCAGTACCCTGTAAGAGAATGTGTCGCCATTTAATGTCATTAAAATCAGTACCCTGTAAGAAAATATGTCGCCATCTAATAGCATTAAAATCAGCACCCTGTAGCAGAATTTGCCGCTATCTAATATCATTAAAATCAATACCCTGTAAGAGAATGTGTCGCCATCTAATAGCATTAAAATCAGCACCCTGTATCAGAATGTGTCGCTATCTAATATCATTAAAATCAATACCCTGTAAGAGAATGTGTCGCCATCTAATAGCATTAAAATCAGTACCCTGTAGCAGAATGTGTCGCTATCTAATATCATTAAAATAAGTACACTGTAAGCGAATGTGTCGCCATCTAATATCATTCAAATCATTACCCTGAAAGAGAATGTGTCGCCAACTAATGTCATTAAAATCAGTACCCTGTAAGTGAATGTGCTGCCATATAATATCATTAATCTCAGTTCTCTGTAAGAGAATGTGTCGCCATCTACTATCATTAAAATTAGTACCCTGTAACTGAATGTGTCGCCAACTAATACCATTAAAATCAGTACCCTGCAAGAGAATGTGTCGCCAACTAATATCATTAATATCAGTACCCGGCAAGTGAATGTGTCGCCATCTAATATCATTAAAATCAGTACCCTGTAAGAGAATTTGTCGCCAACTAATATCATTAAAATCAGTACCCTGTAAGAGAATGTGTCGCCATCTAATATCATTAAAATCAGTACCCTGTAAGAGAATGTGTCGCCATCTAATATTACTAAAATCAGTACCCTGTAAAGGAATGAGTCGACATCTAATAGCATTAAAATCAGTACCCTGTAAAAGAATGTGTCGCCATCTAATATCTTTAAAATCAGTACCCTGTAAGAGAATGTGTCGCCATCTAATATCATTAAAATCAGTATCCTGTAAGAGAATGTGTCGCCATCTAATATCATTAAAATCAGTAACCTGTAAAGTGAATGTGTCGCCATCTTATATCATTTAAATCAGTACCCTGTAAGTGAATGTTTCGCAATCTAATATCATTAAAATCAGTACCCTGCAAGAGAATGTGTCGCCATCTAATATCATTAAAATCAGTACACTGTAAGAGAATGTGCCGCAATCTAATATCATTAAAATCAGTACCCTGTTAGTGAATGTGTCGCCATCTTATATCATTAAAATCAGTACCCTGTAAGTGAATGTGTCGGCATTTAATATCATCAAAATCAGTACGCTGTAAGAGAATGTGTCGCCATCTAATAGCATTAAAATCAGCACCATGTAACAGAATGTGTCGCTATCTAATATCATTAAAATCAGTACCCTGTAAGAGAATATGTCGCTATCTAATATCATTAAAATCAGTACCCTGTAAGAGAATGTGTCGCCATCTAATAGTATTAAAATCAGTACCCTGTAAGAGAATGTGTCGCTATCTAATATCATTAAAATCAGTACCCTGTAAGAGAATGTGTCGCCATCTAATATCATTTAAATCAGTACCCTGTAAAAGAATGTGTCGCCATCTAATATCATTTAAATCAGTACCCTGTAAGTGAATGTTTCGCAATCTAATATCATTAAAATCAGTACCCTGCAAGAGAATGTGTCGCCATCTAATATCATTTAAATCAGTACCCTGTAAGAGAATGTGTCGCAATCTAATATCATTAAAATCAGTACCCTGTTAGTGAATGTGTCGCCATCTTATATCATTAAAATCAGTACCCTGTAAGTGAATGTGTCGCCATTTAATATCATCAAAATCAGTACGCTGTAAGAGAATGTGTCGCCATCTAATAGCATTAAAATCAGCACCATGTAAGAGAATGTGTCGCTATCTAATATCATTAAAATCAGTACCCTGTAAGAGAATGTGTCGCTATCTAATATCATTAAAATCAGTACCCTGTAAGAGAATGTGTCGCCATCTAATAGCATTAAAATCAGTACCCTGTAAGAGAATGTGTCGCTATCTAATATCATTAAAATCAGTACCCTGTAAGAGAATGTGTCGCCATCTAATATCATTAAAATCAGTACCCTGTAAGTGAATGTGTCGCCATTTAATATCATCAAAATCAGTACACTGTAAGAGAATGTGTCGCCATCTAATAGCATTAAAATCAGTACCCTGTAAGAGAATGTGTCGCCATCTAATATCATTAAAATCAGTACCCTGTAAGAGAATGCGTCGCCATCTAATATCATTAAAATCAGTACCCTGTAAGTGAATGTGTCGCCATCTTATATAATTAAAATCAGTACCCTGTAAGAGAATGTGTCGCCATCTTATATCATTAAAATCAGTACGCTGTAAGAGAATGTGTCGCCATCTAATACCATTAAAATCAGTACCCTGTAAGTGAATTTGTCGCCATCTTATATCATCAAAATCAGTACCCTGTAAGTGAATGTGTCGCCATGTAATATCATTAAAATCAGTACCCTGTAAGAGAATGTGTCGCCATCTTATATCATTAAAATCAGTACCCTGTAAGAGAATATGTCGCCATCTAATACCATTAAAATCAGTACCCTGTAAGAGAATGTGTCGCCATCTTATATCATTAAAATCAGTACCCTGTAAGAGAATATGTCGCCATCTAATACCATTAACATCAGTACCCTGTAAGAGAATGTGTCGCCATGTAATATCATTAAAATCAGTACCCTGTAAGAGAATGTGTCGCCATTTAATATCATTAAAATCAGCACCATGTAAGAGAATGTGTCGCCATCTAATATCATTAAAATCAGTACCCTGTAGGAGAATGTGTCGCCATCTAATATCAATAAAATCAGTACCCTGTAAGAGAATGTGTCGCCATTTAATATCATTAAAATCAGTACCCTGTAAGAGAATGTGTCGCCATCTAATAGCAATAAAATCAGTACCCTGTAGCAGAATGTGTCGCTATCTAATATCATTAAAATCAGTACCCTGTATGTAAATGTGTCGACATCTAATATCATTAAAATCAGTACCCTGTAAGAGAATGTGTCGCCATCTAATATCAATAAAATCAGTACCCTGTAAGAGAATGTGTCGCCATTTAATGTCATTAAAATCAGTACCCTGTAAGAAAATATGTCGCCATCTAATAGCATTAAAATCAGCACCCTGTAGCAGAATTTGTCGCTATCTAATATCATTAAAATCAATACCCTGTAAGAGAATGTGTCGCCATCTAATAGCATTAAAATCAGCACCCTGTATCAGAATGTGTCGCTATCTAATATCATTAAAATCAATACCCTGTAAGAGAATGTGTCGCCATCTAATAGCATTAAAATCAGTACCCTGTAGCAGAATGTGTCGCTATCTAATATCATTAAAATCAGTACACTGTAAGCGAATGTGTCGCCATCTAATATCATTCAAATCATTACCCTGAAAGAGAATGTGTCGCCAACTAATGTCATTAAAATCAGTACCCTGTAAGTGAATGTGCTGCCATATAATATCATTAAACTCAGTTCTCTGTAAGAGAATGTGTCGCCATCTACTATCATTAAAATTAGTACCCTGTAAGTGAATGTGTCGCCAACTAATACCATTAAAATCAGTACCCTGCAAGAGAATGTGTCGCCAACTAATACCATTAAAATCAGTACCCTGCAAGAGAATGTGTCGCCAACTAATATCATTAATATCAGTACCCGGCAAGTGAATGTGTCGCCATCTAATATCATTAAAATCAGTACCCTGTAAGAGAATGTGTCGCCATCTAATATCATTAAAATCAGTACCCTGTAAAAGAATGTGTCGCCATCTAATATCAATAAAATCAGTACCCTGTAAAAGAATGTGTCGCCATCTAATATCATTTAAATCAGTACCCTGTAAGCGAATGTGTCGCCATCTTATATCATTAAAATCAGTACCCTGTAAGAGAATATGTCGCCATCTAATACCATTAAAATCAGTACCCTGTAAGAGAATGTGTCGCCATGTAATATCAATAAAATCAGTACCCTGTAAAAGAATGTGTCGCCATCTAATATCAATAAAATCAGTACCCTGTAAAAGAATGTGTCGCCATCTAATATCATTTAAATCAGTACCCTGTAAGCGAATGTGTCGCAATCTAATATCAATAAAATCAGTACCCTGTAAAAGAATGTGTCGCCATCTAATATCATTTAAATCAGTACCCTGTAAGCGAATGTGTCGCAATCTAATATCAATAAAATCAGTACCCTGTAAAAGAATGTGTCGCCATCTAATATCATTTAAATCAGTACCCTGTAAGAGAATGTGTCGCTATCTAATATCAATAAAATCAGTACCCTGTAAAAGAATGTGTCGCCATCTAATATCATTTAAATCAGTACCCTGTAAGCGAATGTGTCGCAATCTAATATCAATAAAATCAGTACCCTGTAAAAGAATGTGTCGCCATCTAATATCATTTAAATCAGTACCCTGTAAGAGAATGTGTCGCTATCTAATATCAATAAAATCAGTACCCTGTAAAAGAATGTGTCGCCATCTAATATCATTTAAATCAGTACCCTGTAAGCGAATGTGTCGCCATCTAATATCAATAAAATCAGTACCCTGTAAAAGAATGTGTCGCCATCTAATATCATTTAAATCAGTACCCTGTAAGAGAATGTGTCGCTATCTAATATCAATAAAATCAGTACCCTGTAAAAGAATGTGTCGCCATCTAATATCATTTAAATCAGTACCCTGTAAGAGAATGTGTCGCAATCTAATATCAATAAAATCAGTACCCTGTAAAAGAATGTGTCGCCATCTAATTTCATTTAAATCAGTACCCTGTAAGAGAATGTGTCGCCATCTAATATCAATAAAATCAGTACCCTGTAAAAGAATGTGTCGCCATCTAATATCATTTAAATCAGTACCCTGTAAGTGAATGTTTCGCAATCTAATATCATTAAAATCAGTACCCTGTAAGAGAATGTGTCGCCATCTAATATCATTTAAATCAGTACCCTGTAAAAGAATGTGTCGCCATCTAATATCATTTAAATCAGTACCCTGTAAGTGAATGTTTCGCAATCTAATATCATTAAAATCAGTACCCTGCAAGAGAATGTGTCGCCATCTAATATCATTTAAATCAGTACCCTGTAAGAGAATGTGTCGCAATCTAATATCATTAAAATCAGTACCCTGTTAGTGAATGTGTCGCCATCTTATATCATTAAAATCAGTACCCTGTAAGTGAATGTGTCGCCATTTAATATCATCAAAATCAGTACGCTGTAAGAGAATGTGTCGCCATCTAATAGCATTAAAATCAGCACCATGTAAGAGAATGTGTCGCTATCTAATATCATTAAAATCAGTACCCTGTAAGAGAATGTGTCGCTATCTAATATCATTAAAATCAGTACCCTGTAAGAGAATGTGTCGCCATCTAATAGCATTAAAATCAGTACCCTGTAAGAGAATGTGTCGCTATCTAATATCATTAAAATCAGTACCCTGTAAGAGAATGTGTCGCCATCTAATATCATTAAAATCAGTACCCTGTAAGTGAATGTGTCGCCATTTAATATCATCAAAATCAGTACACTGTAAGAGAATGTGTCGCCATCTAATAGCATTAAAATCAGTACCCTGTAAGAGAATGTGTCGCCATCTAATATCATTAAAATCAGTACCCTGTAAGAGAATGCGTCGCCATCTAATATCATTAAAATCAGTACCCTGTAAGTGAATGTGTCGCCATCTTATATAATTAAAATCAGTACCCTGTAAGAGAATGTGTCGCCATCTTATATCATTAAAATCAGTACGCTGTAAGAGAATGTGTCGCCATCTAATACCATTAAAATCAGTACCCTGTAAGTGAATTTGTCGCCATCTTATATCATCAAAATCAGTACCCTGTAAGTGAATGTGTCGCCATGTAATATCATTAAAATCAGTACCCTGTAAGAGAATGTGTCGCCATCTTATATCATTAAAATCAGTACCCTGTAAGAGAATATGTCGCCATCTAATACCATTAAAATCAGTACCCTGTAAGAGAATGTGTCGCCATCTTATATCATTAAAATCAGTACCCTGTAAGAGAATATGTCGCCATCTAATACCATTAAAATCAGTACCCTGTAAGAGAATGTGTCGCCATGTAATATCATTAAAATCAGTACCCTGTAAGAGAATGTGTCGCCATTTAATATCATTAAAATCAGCACCATGTAAGAGAATGTGTCGCCATCTAATATCATTAAAATCAGTACCCTGTAGGAGAATGTGTCGCCATCTAATATCAATAAAATCAGTACCCTGTAAGAGAATGTGTCGCCATTTAATATCATTAAAATCAGTACCCTGTAAGAGAATGTGTCGCCATCTAATAGCAATAAAATCAGTACCCTGTAGCAGAATGTGTCGCTATCTAATATCATTAAAATCAGTACCCTGTATGTAAATGTGTCGACATCTAATATCATTAAAATCAGTACCCTGTAAGAGAATGTGTCGCCATCTAATATCAATAAAATCAGTACCCTGTAAGAGAATGTGTCGCCATTTAATGTCATTAAAATCAGTACCCTGTAAGAAAATATGTCGCCATCTAATAGCATTAAAATCAGCACCCTGTAGCAGAATTTGCCGCTATCTAATATCATTAAAATCAATACCCTGTAAGAGAATGTGTCGCCATCTAATAGCATTAAAATCAGCACCCTGTATCAGAATGTGTCGCTATCTAATATCATTAAAATCAATACCCTGTAAGAGAATGTGTCGCCATCTAATAGCATTAAAATCAGTACCCTGTAGCAGAATGTGTCGCTATCTAATATCATTAAAATAAGTACACTGTAAGCGAATGTGTCGCCATCTAATATCATTCAAATCATTACCCTGAAAGAGAATGTGTCGCCAACTAATGTCATTAAAATCAGTACCCTGTAAGTGAATGTGCTGCCATATAATATCATTAATCTCAGTTCTCTGTAAGAGAATGTGTCGCCATCTACTATCATTAAAATTAGTACCCTGTAACTGAATGTGTCGCCAACTAATACCATTAAAATCAGTACCCTGCAAGAGAATGTGTCGCCAACTAATATCATTAATATCAGTACCCGGCAAGTGAATGTGTCGCCATCTAATATCATTAAAATCAGTACCCTGTAAGAGAATTTGTCGCCAACTAATATCATTAAAATCAGTACCCTGTAAGAGAATGTGTCGCCATCTAATATCATTAAAATCAGTACCCTGTAAGAGAATGTGTCGCCATCTAATATTACTAAAATCAGTACCCTGTAAAGGAATGAGTCGACATCTAATAGCATTAAAATCAGTACCCTGTAAAAGAATGTGTCGCCATCTAATATCTTTAAAATCAGTACCCTGTAAGAGAATGTGTCGCCATCTAATATCATTAAAATCAGTATCCTGTAAGAGAATGTGTCGCCATCTAATATCATTAAAATCAGTAACCTGTAAAGTGAATGTGTCGCCATCTTATATCATTTAAATCAGTACCCTGTAAGTGAATGTTTCGCAATCTAATATCATTAAAATCAGTACCCTGCAAGAGAATGTGTCGCCATCTAATATCATTAAAATCAGTACACTGTAAGAGAATGTGCCGCAATCTAATATCATTAAAATCAGTACCCTGTTAGTGAATGTGTCGCCATCTTATATCATTAAAATCAGTACCCTGTAAGTGAATGTGTCGGCATTTAATATCATCAAAATCAGTACGCTGTAAGAGAATGTGTCGCCATCTAATAGCATTAAAATCAGCACCATGTAACAGAATGTGTCGCTATCTAATATCATTAAAATCAGTACCCTGTAAGAGAATATGTCGCTATCTAATATCATTAAAATCAGTACCCTGTAAGAGAATGTGTCGCCATCTAATAGTATTAAAATCAGTACCCTGTAAGAGAATGTGTCGCTATCTAATATCATTAAAATCAGTACCCTGTAAGAGAATGTGTCGCCATCTAATATCATTAAAATCAGTACCCTGTAAGTGAATGTGTCGCCATTTAATATCATCAAAATCAGTACACTGTAAGAGAATGTGTCGCCATCTAATAGCATTAAAATCAGTACCCTGTAAGAGAATGTGTCGCCATCTAATATCATTAAAATCAGTACCCTGTAAGAGAATGCGTCGCCATTTAATATCATTAAAATCAGTACCTTGTAAGTGAATGTGTCGCCATCTTATATCATTAAAATCAGTACCCTGTAAGAGAATGTGTCGCCATCTTATATCATTAAAATCAGTACGCTGTAAGAGAATGTGTCGCCATCTAATACCATTAAAATCAGTACCCTGTAAGTGAATTTGTCGCCATCTTATATCATCAAAATCAGTACCCTGTAAGTGAATGTTTCGCCATCTAATATCATTAAAATCAGTACCCTGTAAGGGAATGTGTCGCCATCTTATATCATTAAAATCAGTACCCTGTAAGAGAATATGTCGCCATACAGTACCCTGTATGTAAATGTGTCGACATCTAATATCATTAAAATCAGTACCCTGTAAGAGAATGTGTCGCCATCTAATATCAATAAAATCAGTACCCTGTAAGAGAATGTGTCGCCATTTAATATCATTAAAATCAGTACCCTGTAAGAAAATATGTCGCCATCTAATAGCATTAAAATCAGCACCCTGTAGCAGAATTTGTCGCTATCTAATATCATTAAAATCAATACCCTGTAAGAGAATGTGTCGCCATCTAATAGCATTAAAATCAGTACCCTGTAGCAGAATGTGTCGCTATCTAATATCATTAAAATCAGCACACTGTAAGAGAATGTGTCGCCATCTAATAGCATTAAAATCAGTACCCTGTAGCAGAATGTGTCGCCATTTAATATCATTAAAATCAGTACCCTGTAAGAGAATGTGTCGCCATCTAATAGCATTAAAATCAGAACCCTGTAGCAGAATGTGTCGCTATCTAATATCATTAAAATCAGTACCCTGTAAGAGAATGTGTCGCCATCTAATAGCATTAAAATCAGAACCATGTAAGAGAATATATCGCCATCTAATACCATTAAAATCAGTACACTGTAAGAGAATATGTCGCCATCTAATATCATTAAAATCAGTACCCTGTAAGAGAATATGTCGCCATCTAATACCATTAAAATCAGTACCCTGTAAGAGAATGTGTCGCATTTAATATCATTAAAATCAGGAACCTGTAAAGTGAATGTGTCGCCATCTTATATCATTAAAATCAGTACCCTGTAAGAGATTGTGTCGCCATCTAATATCAATAAAACCAGTACCCTGTAAGAGAATGTGTCGCCATTTAATATCATTAAAATCAGTACCCTGTAAGAGAATGTGTCGCCATCTAATAGCATTAAAATCAGTACCCTGTAGGAGAATGTGTCGCTATCTAATATCATTAAAATCAGTACCCTGTAAGTGAATGTGTCGCCATTTAAGATCATCAAAATCAGTACGCTGTAAGAGAATGTGACGCCATCTAATAGCATTAAAATCAGTACCCTGTAAGAGAATGTGTTGCCATCTAATATCATTAAAATCAGTACGTACCCTGTAAGAGAATGTGTCGCCATCTAATATCATTAAAATCAGTACCCTGTAAGAGAATGTGTCGCCATCTAATAGCATTAAAATCTGTACCCTGTAGGAGAATGTGTCGCCATCTAATACCATTAAAATCAGTACACTGTAAGTGAATGTTTCGCCATCTAATATCATTAAAATCAGTACCCTGTAAAAGAATGTGTCGCCATCTAATATCATTAAAATCAGTACCTTGTAAGAGAATGTACGCCAACTAATATCATTAAAATCAGTACCCTGTAAGAGAATGTGTCGCCATCTAATATCATTAAAATCAGTACCCTGTAGGTGAATGCATCGCCAACTAATATCACTAAAATCAGTACCCTGTAAGACAATGTGTTGCCATCTAATAGCATTAAAATTAGTACCCTGTAAGAGAATGTGTCGCCATCTAATATCATTAAAATCAGTACCCTGTAGGAGAATGTGTCGCCATCTAATATCATTAAAATCAGTACCCTGTAAGACGATGTGTCGCTATCTAATATCATTAAAATCAGTACACTCTAAGAGAATGTGTCGCCATCTAATATCAATAAAATCAGTACCCTGTAAGAGGATGTGTCGCTATCTTATATCATTAAAATCAGTACCCTGTAAGAGAATATGTCGCCATCTAATACCATTAAAATCAGTACACTGTAAGAGAATGTGTCGCCATCTTATATCATTAAAATCAGTACCCTGTAAGAGAATATGTCGCCATCTAATACCATTAAAATCAGTACCCTGTAAGAGAATGTGTCGCCATGTAATATCATTAAAATCAGTACCCTGTAAGAAAATGTGTCGCCATTTAATATCATTAAAATCAGTACCATGTAAGAGAATGTGTCGCCATCTAATATCATTAAAATCAGTACCCTGTAAAACGATGTGTAGCTATCTAATATCATTAAAATCAGTACACTGAAAGTGAATGTGTCGCCATCTAATATCATTAAAATCAGTACCCTGTAAGAGAATCTGTCGCCATCTTATACCATTAAAATCAGTACCCTGTAAGAGAATATGTCGCCATCTAATACCATTAAAATCAGTACCCTGTAAGAGAATGTGTCGCCTTGTAATATCATTAAAATCAGTACCCTGTAAGAGAATGTGTCGCCATTTAATATCATTAAAATCAGTACCATGTAAGAGAATGTGTCGCCATCTAATATCATTAAAATCAGTACCCTGTAGGAGAATGTGTCGCCATCTAATATCAATAAAATCAGTACCCTGTAAGAGAATGTGTCGCCATCTAATATCACTAAAATCAGTACCCTGAAAAGGAATGTGTCGACATCTAATAGCATTAAAATCAGTACCCTGTAAAAGAATGTGTCGCCATCTAATATCTATAAAATCAGTACCCTGTAAGAGAATGTGTCGCCATCTAATATCATTAAAATCAGTATCCTGTAAGAGAATGTGTCGCCATCTAATATCATTAAAATCAGTAACCTGTAAAGTGAATGTGTTGCCATCTTATATTATTTAAATCAGTACCCTATAAGTGAATGTTTCGCAATCTAATATCATTAAAATCAGTACCCTGCAAGAGAATGTGTCCCCATCTAATATCATTAAAATCAGTACCCTGTAAGTGAATGTGTCGCCATTTAATATCATCAAAATCAGTACACTGTAAGAGAATGTGTCGCCATCTAATAGCATTAAAATCAGTACCCTGTAAGAGAATGTGTCGCCATCTAATATCATTAAAATCAGTACCCTGTAAGAGAATGCGTCGCCATCTAATATCATTAAAATCAGTACCCTGTAAGTGAATGTGTCGCCATCTTATATCATTAAAATCAGTACCCTGTAAGAGAATGTGTCGCCATCTTATATCATTAAAATCAGTACGCTGTAAGAGAATGTGTCGCCATCTAATACCATTAAAATCAGTACCCTCTAAGTGAATTTGTCGCCATCTTATATCATCAAAATCAGTACCCTCTAAGTGAATGTGTCGCCATCTAATATCATTAAAATCAGTACCCTGTAAGAGAATGTGTCGCCATCTTATATCATTAAAATCAGTACCCTGTAAGAGAATATGTCGCCATCTAATACCATTAAAATCAGTACCCTGTAAGAGAATGTGTCGCCATCCAATATCAGTAAAATCAGTACCCTGTAAAAGAATATGTCGCCATCTAATACCATTAAAATCAGTACCCTGTAAGAGAATGTGTCGCAATGGAATATCATTAAAATCAGTACCCTGTAAGAGAATGTGTCGCCATTTAATATCATTAAAAACAGCACCATGTAAGAGAATGTGTCGCCATCTAATATCATTAAAATCAGTACCCTGTAAGAGAATGTGTCGCCATCTAATATCACTAAAATCAGTACCCTGTAAAGGAGTGTGTCGACATCTAATAGCATTAAAATCAGTACCCTGTAAAAGAATGTGTCGCCATCTAATATCTTTAAAATCAGTACCCTGTAAGAGAATGTGTCGCCATCTAATATCATTAAAATCAGTATCCTGTAAGAGAATGTGTCGCCATCTAATATCATTAAAATCAGTAACCTGTAAAGTGAATGTCTCGCCATCTTATATCATTTAAATCAGTACCCTGTAAGTGAATGTTTCGCAATCTAATATCATTAAAATCAGTACCCTGCAAGAGAATGTGTCGCCATCTAATATCATTAAAATCAGTACCCTGTAAGAGAATGTGCCGCAATCTAATATCATTAAAATCAGTACCCTGTTAGTGAATGTGTCGCCATCTTATATCATTAAAATCAGTACCCTGTAAGTGAATGTGTCGCCATTTAATATCATCAAAATCAGTACGCTGCAAGAGAATGTGTCGCCATCTAATAGCATTAAAATCAGCACCATGTAAGAGAATGTGTCGCTATCTAATATCATTAAAATCAGTACCCTGTAAGAGAATGTGTCGCTATCTAATATCATTAAAATCAGTACCCTGTAAGAGAATGTGTCGCCATCTAATAGCATTAAAATCAGTACCCTGTAAGAGAATGTGTCGCTATCTAATATCATTAAAATCAGTACCCTGTAAGAGAATGTGTCGCCATCTAATATCATTAAAATCAGTACCCTGTAAGTGAATGTGTCGCCATTTAATATCATCAAAATCAGTACACTGTAAGAGAATGTGTCGCCATCTAATAGCATTAAAATCAGTACCCTGTTAGAGAATGTGTCGCCATCTAATATCATTAAAATCAGTACTCTGTAAGAGAATGCGTCGCCATCTAATATCATTAAAATCAGCACCCTGTAAGTGAATGTGTCGCCATCTTATATCATGAAAATCAGTACCCTCTAAGTGAATGTGTCGCCATCTAATATCATTAAAATCAGTACCCTGTAAGAGAATGTGTCGCCATCTTATATCATTAAAATCAGTACCCTGTAAGAGAATATGTCGCCATCTAATACCATTAAAATCAGTACCCTGTAAGAGAATGTGTCGCCATCCAATATCAGTAAAATCAGTACCCTGTAAAAGAATATGTCGCCATCTAATACCATTAAAATCAGTACCCTGTAAGAGAATGTGTCGCCATGGAATATCATTAAAATCAGTACCCTGTAAGAGAATGTGTCGCCATTTAATATCATTAAAATCAGCACCATGTAAGAGAATGTGTCGCCATCTAATATCATTAAAATCAGTACCCTGTAAGAGAATGTGTCGCCATCTAATATCACTAAAATCAGTACCCTGTAAAGGAATGTGTCGACATCTAATAGCATTAAAATCAGTACCCTGTAAAAGAATGTGTCGCCATCTAATATCTTTAAAATCAGTACCCTGTAAGAGAATGTGTCGCCATCTAATATCATTAAAATCAGTATCCTGTAAGAGAATGTGTCGCCATCTAATATCATTAAAATCAGTAACCTGTAAAGTGAATGTGTCGCCATCTTATATCATTTAAATCAGTACCCTGTAAGTGAATGTTTCGCAATCTAATATCATTAAAATCAGTACCCTGCAAGAGAATGTGTCGCCATCTAATATCATTAAAATCAGTACCCTGTAAGAGAATGTGCCGCAATCTAATATCATTAAAATCAGTACCCTGTTAGTGAATGTGTCGCCATCTTATATCATTAAAATCAGTACCCTGTAAGTGAATGTGTCGCCATTTAATATCATCAAAATCAGTACGCTGCAAGAGAATGTGTCGCCATCTAATAGCATTAAAATCAGCACCATGTAAGAGAATGTGTCGCTATCTAATATCATTAAAATCAGTACCCTGTAAGAGAATGTGTCGCTATCTAATATCATTAAAATCAGTACCCTGTAAGAGAATGTGTAGCCATCTAATAGCATTAAAATCAGTACCCTGTAAGAGAATGTGTCGCTATCTAATATCATTAAAATCAGTACCCTGTAAGAGAATGTGTCGCCATCTAATATCATTAAAATCAGTACCCTGTAAGTGAATGTGTCGCCATTTAATATCATCAAAATCAGTACACTGTAAGAGAATGTGTCGCCATCTAATAGCATTAAAATCAGTACCCTGTTAGAGAATGTGTCGCCATCTAATATCATTAAAATCAGTACCCTGTAAGAGAATGCGTCGCCATCTAATATCATTAAAATCAGTACCCTGTAAGTGAATGTGTCGCCATCTTACATCATTAAAATCAGTACCCTGTAAGAGAATGTGTCGCCATCTTATATCATTAAAATCAGTACGCTGTAAGTGAATGTGTCGCCATCTAATACCAATAAAATCAGTACCCTGTAAGTGAATTTGTCGCCATCTTATATCATCAAAATCAGTACACTGTAAGTGAATGTGTCGCCATCTAATATCATTAAAATCAGTACCCTGTAAGAGAATATGTCGCCATCTAATACCATTAAAATCAGTACCCTGTAAGAGAATGTGTCGCCATCCAATATCAGTAAAATCAGTACCCTGTAAAAGAATATGTCGCCATCTAATACCATTAAAATCAGTACCCTGTAAGAGAATGTGTCGCCATCTTATATCATTAAAATCAGTACCCTGTAAGAGAATATGTCGCCATCTAATACCATTAAAATCAGTACCCTGTAAGAGAATGTGTCGCCATCTTATATCATTAAAATCAGTACCCTGTAAGAGAATATGTCGCCATCTAATACCATTAAAATCAGTACCCTGTAAGAGAATGTGTCGCCATGTAATATCATTAAAATCAGTACCCTGTAAGAGAATGTGTCGCCATTTAATATCATTAAAATCAGCACCATGTAAGAGAATGTGTTGCCATCTAATATCATTAAAATCAGTACCCTGTAGGAGAATGTGTCGCCATCTAATATCAATAAAATCAGTGCCCTGTAAGAGAATGTGTCGCCATTTAATATCATTAAAATCAGTACCCTGTAAGAGAATGTGTCGCCATCTAATAGCAATAAAATCAGTACCCTGTAGCAGAATGTGTCGCTATCTAATATCATTAAAATCAGTACCCTGTATGTAAATGTGTCGACATCTAATATCATTAAAATCAGTACCCTGTAAGAGAATGTGTCGCCATCTAATATCAATAAAATCAGTACCCTGTAAGAGAATGTGTCGCCATTTAATATCATTAAAATCAGTACCCTGTAAGAAAATATGTCGCCATCTAATAGCATTAAAATCAGCACCCTGTAGCAGAATTTGTCGCTATCTAATATCATTAAAATCAATACCCTGTAAGAGAATGTGTCGCCATCTAATAGCATTAAAATCAGCACCCTGTATAAGAATGTGTCGGTACCTAATATCATTAAAATCAATACCCTGTAAGAGAATGTGTCGCCATCTAATAGCATTAAAATCAGTACCCTGTAGCAGAATGTGTCGCTATCTAATATCATTAAAATCAGTACACTGTAAGAGAATGTGTCGCCATCTAATAGCATTAAAATCAGTACCCTGTAGCAGAATGTGTCGCCATTTAATATCATTAAAATCAGTACCCTGTAAGAGAATGTGTCGCCATCTAATAGCATTAAAATCAGAACCCTGTAGCAGAATGTGTCGCTATCTAATATCATTAAAATCAGTACCCTGTAAGAGAATGTGTCGCCATCTAATAGCATTAAAATCAGAACCATGTAAGAGAATATATCGCCATCTAATACCATTAAAATCAGTACCCTGTAAGAGAATATGTCGCCATCTAATATCATTAAAATCAGTACCCTGTAAGAGAATATGTCGCCATCTAATACCATTAAAATCAGTACCCTGTAAGAGAATGTGTCGCATTTAATATCATTAAAATCAGGAACCTGTAAAGAGAATGTGTCGCCATCTTATATCATTAAAATCAGTACCCTGTAAGAGATTGTGTCGCCATCTAATATCATTAAAATCAGTATCCTGTAAGAGAATGTGTCGCCATCTAATATCATTAAAATCAGTAACCTGTAAAGTGAATGTGTTGCCATCTTATATTATTTAAATCAGTACCCTATAAGTGAATGTTTCGCAATCTAATATCATTAAAATCAGTACCCTGCAAGAGAATGTGTCCCCATCTAATATCATTAAAATCAGTACCCTGTAAGTGAATGTGTCGCCATTTAATATCATCAAAATCAGTACACTGTAAGAGAATGTGTCGCCATCTAATAGCATTAAAATCAGTACCCTGTAAGAGAATGCGTCGCCATCTAATATCATTAAAATCAGTACCCTGTAAGAGAATGCGTCGCCATCTAATATCATTAAAATCAGTACCCTGTAAGTGAATGTGTCGCCATCTTATATCATTAAAATCAGTACCCTGTAAGAGAATGTGTCGCCATCTTATATCATTAAAATCAGTACGCTGTAAGAGAATGTGTCGCCATCTAATACCATTAAAATCAGTACCCTCTAAGTGAATTTGTCGCCATCTTATATCATCAAAATCAGTACCCTCTAAGTGAATGTGTCGCCATCTAATATCATTAAAATCAGTACCCTGTAAGAGAATGTGTCGCCATCTTATATCATTAAAATCAGTACCCTGTAAGAGAATATGTCGCCATCTAATACCATTAAAATCAGTACCCTGTAAGAGAATGTGTCGCCATCCAATATCAGTAAAATCAGTACCCTGTAAAAGAATATGTCGCCATCTAATACCATTAAAATCAGTACCCTGTAAGAGAATGTGTCGCCATGGAATATCATTAAAATCAGTACCCTGTAAGAGAATGTGTCGCCATTTAATATCATTAAAATCAGCACCATGTAAGAGAATGTGTCGCCATCTAATATCATTAAAATCAGTACCCTGTAAGAGAATGTGTCGCCATCTAATATCACTAAAATCAGTACCCTGTAAAGGAGTGTGTCGACATCTAATAGCATTAAAATCAGTACCCTGTAAAAGAATGTGTCGCCATCTAATATCTTTAAAATCAGTACCCTGTAAGAGAATGTGTCGCCATCTAATATCATTAAAATCAGTATCCTGTAAGAGAATGTGTCGCCATCTAATATCATTAAAATCAGTAACCTGTAAAGTGAATGTCTCGCCATCTTATATCATTTAAATCAGTACCCTGTAAGTGAATGTTTCGCAATCTAATATCATTAAAATCAGTACCCTGCAAGAGAATGAGTCGCCATCTAATATCATTAAAATCAGTACCCTGTAAGAGAATGTGCCGCAATCTAATATCATTAAAATCAGTACCCTGTTAGTGAATGTGTCGCCATCTTATATCATTAAAATCAGTACCCTGTAAGTGAATGTGTCGCCATTTAATATCATCAAAATCAGTACGCTGCAAGAGAATGTGTCGCCATCTAATAGCATTAAAATCAGCACCATGTAAGAGAATGTGTCGCTATCTAATATCATTAAAATCAGTACCCTGTAAGAGAATGTGTCGCTATCTAATATCATTAAAATCAGTACCCTGTAAGAGAATGTGTCGCCATCTAATAGCATTAAAATCAGTACCCTGTAAGAGAATGTGTCGCTATCTAATATCATTAAAATCAGTACCCTGTAAGAGAATGTGTCGCCATCTAATATCATTAAAATCAGTACCCTGTAAGTGAATGTGTCGCCATTTAATATCATCAAAATCAGTACACTGTAAGAGAATGTGTCGCCATCTAATAGCATTAAAATCAGTACCCTGTTAGAGAATGTGTCGCCATCTAATATCATTAAAATCAGTACCCTGTAAGAGAATGCGTCGCCATCTAATATCATTAAAATCAGCACCCTGTAAGTGAATGTGTCGCCATCTTATATCATGAAAATCAGTACCCTCTAAGTGAATGTGTCGCCATCTAATATCATTAAAATCAGTACCCTGTAAGAGAATGTGTCGCCATCTTATATCATTAAAATCAGTACCCTGTAAGAGAATATGTCGCCATCTAATACCATTAAAATCAGTACCCTGTAAGAGAATGTGTCGCCATCCAATATCAGTAAAATCAGTACCCTGTAAAAGAATATGTCGCCATCTAATACCATTAAAATCAGTACCCCGTAAGAGAATGTGTCGCCATGGAATATCATTAAAATCAGTACCCTGTAAGAGAATGTGTCGCCATTTAATATCATTAAAATCAGCACCATGTAAGAGAATGTGTCGCCATCTAATATCATTAAAATCAGTACCCTGTAAGAGAATGTGTCGCCATCTAATATCACTAAAATCAGTACCCTGTAAAGGAATGTGTCGACATCTAATAGCATTAAAATCAGTACCCTGTAAAAGAATGTGTCGCCATCTAATATCTTTAAAATCAGTACCCTGTAAGAGAATGTGTCGCCATCTAATATCATTAAAATCAGTATCCTGTAAGAGAATGTGTCGCCATCTAATATCATTAAAATCAGTAACCTGTAAAGTGAATGTGTCGCCATCTTATATCATTTAAATCAGTACCCTGTAAGTGAATGTTTCGCAATCTAATATCATTAAAATCAGTACCCTGCAAGAGAATGTGTCGCCATCTAATATCATTAAAATCAGTACCCTGTAAGAGAATGTGCCGCAATCTAATATCATTAAAATCAGTACCCTGTTAGTGAATGTGTCGCCATCTTATATCATTAAAATCAGTACCCTGTAAGTGAATGTGTCGCCATTTAATATCATCAAAATCAGTACGCTGCAAGAGAATGTGTCGCCATCTAATAGCATTAAAATCAGCACCATGTAAGAGAATGTGTCGCTATCTAATATCATTAAAATCAGTACCCTGTAAGAGAATGTGTCGCTATCTAATATCATTAAAATCAGTACCCTGTAAGAGAATGTGTAGCCATCTAATAGCATTAAAATCAGTACCCTGTAAGAGAATGTGTCGCTATCTAATATCATTAAAATCAGTACCCTGTAAGAGAATGTGTCGCCATCTAATATCATTAAAATCAGTACCCTGTAAGTGAATGTGTCGCCATTTAATATCATCAAAATCAGTACACTGTAAGAGAATGTGTCGCCATCTAATAGCATTAAAATCAGTACCCTGTTAGAGAATGTGTCGCCATCTAATATCATTAAAATCAGTACCCTGTAAGAGAATGCGTCGCCATCTAATATCATTAAAATCAGTACCCTGTAAGTGAATGTGTCGCCATCTTACATCATTAAAATCAGTACCCTGTAAGAGAATGTGTCGCCATCTTATATCATTAAAATCAGTACGCTGTAAGTGAATGTGTCGCCATCTAATACCAATAAAATCAGTACCCTGTAAGTGAATTTGTCGCCATCTTATATCATCAAAATCAGTACACTGTAACTGAATGTGTCGCCATCTAATATCATTAAAATCAGTACCCTGTAAGAGAATATGTCGCCATCTAATACCATTAAAATCAGTACCCTGTAAGAGAATGTGTCGCCATCCAATATCAGTAAAATCAGTACCCTGTAAAAGAATATGTCGCCATCTAATACCATTAAAATCAGTACCCTGTAAGAGAATGTGTCGCCATCTTATATCATTAAAATCAGTACCCTGTAAGAGAATATGTCGCCATCTAATACCATTAAAATCAGTACCCTGTAAGAGAATGTGTCGCCATCTTATATCATTAAAATCAGTACCCTGTAAGAGAATATGTCGCCATCTAATACCATTAAAATCAGTACCCTGTAAGAGAATGTGTCGCCATGTAATATCATTAAAATCAGTACCCTGTAAGAGAATGTGTCGCCATTTAATATCATTAAAATCAGCACCATGTAAGAGAATGTGTTGCCATCTAATATCATTAAAATCAGTACCCTGTAGGAGAATGTGTCGCCATCTAATATCAATAAAATCAGTGCCCTGTAAGAGAATGTGTCGCCATTTAATATCATTAAAATCAGTACCCTGTAAGAGAATGTGTCGCCATCTAATAGCAATAAAATCAGTACCCTGTAGCAGAATGTGTCGCTATCTAATATCATTAAAATCAGTACCCTGTATGTAAATGTGTCGACATCTAATATCATTAAAATCAGTACCCTGTAAGAGAATGTGTCGCCATCTAATATCAATAAAATCAGTACCCTGTAAGAGAATGTGTCGCCATTTAATATCATTAAAATCAGTACCCTGTAAGAAAATATGTCGCCATCTAATAGCATTAAAATCAGCACCCTGTAGCAGAATTTGTCGCTATCTAATATCATTAAAATCAATACCCTGTAAGAGAATGTGTCGCCATCTAATAGCATTAAAATCAGCACCCTGTATAAGAATGTGTCGGTACCTAATATCATTAAAATCAATACCCTGTAAGAGAATGTGTCGCCATCTAATAGCATTAAAATCAGTACCCTGTAGCAGAATGTGTCGCTATCTAATATCATTAAAATCAGTACACTGTAAGAGAATGTGTCGCCATCTAATAGCATTAAAATCAGTACCCTGTAGCAGAATGTGTCGCCATTTAATATCATTAAAATCAGTACCCTGTAAGAGAATGTGTCGCCATCTAATAGCATTAAAATCAGAATCCTGTAGCAGAATGTGTCGCTATCTAATATCATTAAAATCAGTACCCTGTAAGAGAATGTGTCGCCATCTAATAGCATTAAAATCAGAACCATGTAAGAGAATATATCGCCATCTAATACCATTAAAATCAGTACCCTGTAAGAGAATATGTCGCCATCTAATATCATTAAAATCAGTACCCTGTAAGAGAATATGTCGCCATCTAATACCATTAAAATCAGTACCCTGTAAGAGAATGTGTCGCATTTAATATCATTAAAATCAGGAACCTGTAAAGAGAATGTGTCGCCATCTTATATCATTAAAATCAGTACCCTGCATGAGATTGTGTCGCCATCTAATATCAATAAAACCAGTACCCTGTAAGAGAATGTGTCGCCATTTAATATCATTAAAATCACTACCCTGTAAGAGAATGTGTCGCCATCTAATAGCATTAAAATCAGTACCCTGTAGGAGAATGTGTCGCTATCTAATATCATTAAAATCAGTACCCTGTAAGTGAATGTGTCGCCATTTAAGATCATCAAAATCAGTACGCTGTAAGAGAATGTGACGCCATCTAATAGCATTAAAATCAGTACCCTGTAAGAGAATGTGTCGCCATCTAATAGCATTAAAATCAGAACCCTGTAGCAGAATGTGTCGCTATCTAATATCATTAAAATCAGTACCCTGTAAGAGAATGTGTCGCCATCTAATAGCATTAAAATCAGAACCATGTAAGAGAATATATCGCCATCTAATACCATTAAAATCAGTACCCTGTAAGAGAATATGTCGCCATCTAATATCATTAAAATCAGTACCCTGTAAGAGAATATGTCGCCATCTAATACCATTAAAATCAGTACACTGTAAGTGAATGTTTCGCCATCTAATATCATTAAAATCAGTACCCTGTAAAAGAATGTGTCGCCATCTAATATCATTAAAATCAGTACCTTGTAAGAGAATGTACGCCAACTAATATCATTAAAATCAGTACCCTGTATGAGAATGTGTCGCCATCTAATATCATTAAAATCAGTACCCTGTAAGTGAATGCATCGCCAACTAATATCACTAAAATCAGTACCCTGCAAGACAATGTGTCGCCATCTAATAGCATTAAAATTAGTACCCTGTAAGGGAATGTGTCGCCATCTAATATCATTAAAATCAGTACCCTGTAGGAGAATGTGTCGCCATCTAATATCATTAAAATCAGTACCCTGTAAGACGATGTGTCGCTATCTAATATCATTAAAATCAGTACACTGAAAGTGAATGTGTCGCCATCTAATATCATTAAAATCAGTACCCTGTAAGAGAATGTGTCGCCATCTTATACCATTAAAATCAGTACCCTGTAAGAGAATATGTCGCCATCTAATACCATTAAAATCAGTACCCTGTAAGAGAATGTGTCGCCATTTAATATCATTAAAATCAGTACCATGTAAGAGAATGTGTCGCCATCTAATATCATTAAAATCAGGACCCTGTAGGAGAATGTGTCGCCATCTAATATCAATAAAATCAGTACCCTGCAAGAGAATGTGTCGCCATCTAATATCACTAAAATCAGTACCCTGTAAAGGAATGTGTCGACATCTAATAGCATTAAAATCAGTACCCTGTAAAAGAATGTGTCGCCATCTAATATCTTTAAAATCAGTACCCTGTAAGAGAATGTGTCGCCATCTAATATCATTAAAATCAGTATCCTGTAAGAGAATGTGTCGCCATCTAATATCATTAAAATCAGTAACCTGTAAAGTGAATGTGTCGCCATCTTATATTATTTAAATCAGTACCCTATAAGTGAATGTTTCGCAATCTAATATCATTAAAATCAGTACCCTGGAAGAGAATGTGTCGCCATCTAATATCATTAAAATCAGTACCCTGTAAGAGAATGTGTCGCAATCTAATATCATTAAAATCAGTACCCTGTAAGAGAATGTGTCGCTATCTAATATCATTAAAATCAGTACCCTGTAAGAGAATGTGTCGCCATCTAATAGCATTAAAATCAGTACCCATTAAGAGAATGTGTCGCTATCTAACATCATTAAAATCAGTACCCTGTAAGAGAATGTGTCGCCATCTAATAATATTAAAATCAGTACCCTGTATGTGAATGTGTCGCCATTTAATATCATCAAAATCAGGACACTGTAAGAGAATGTGTCGCCATCTAATAGCATTAAAATCAGTACCCTGTAAGAGAATGTGTCGCCATCTAATATCATTAAAATCAGTACCCTGTAAGAGAATGCGTCGCCATCTAATATCATTAAAATCAGTACCCTGTAAGTGAATGTGTCGCCATCTTATATCATTAAAATCAGTACCCTGTAAGAGAATGTGTCGCCATCTTATATCATTAAAATCAGTACGCTGTAAGAGAATGTGTCGCCATCTAATACCATTAAAATCAGTACCCTGTAAGTGAATTTGTCGCCATCTTATATCATCAAAATCAGTACCCTCTAAGTGAATGTGTCGCCATCTAATATCATTAAAATCAGTACCCTGTAAGAGAATGTGTCGCCATCTTATATCATTAAAATCAGTACCCTGTAAGAGAATATGTCGCCATCTAATACCATTAAAATCAGTACCCTGTAAGAGAATGTGTCGCCATCCTATATCATTAAAATCAGTACCCTGTAAAAGAATATGTCGCCATCTAATACCATTAAAATCAGTACCCTGTAAGAGAATGTGTCGCCATGGAATATCATTAAAATCAGCACCATGTAAGAGAATGTGTCGCCATCTAATATCATTAAAATCAGTACCCTGTAGGAGAATGTGTCGCCATCTAATATCAATAAAATCAGTACCCTGTAAGAGAATGTGTCGCCATTTAATATCATTAAAATCAGTACCCTGTAAGAGAATGTGTCGCCATCTAATAGCAATAAAATCAGTACCCTGTAGCAGAATGTGTCGCTATCTAATATCATTAAAATCAGTACCCTGTATGTAAATGTGTCGACATCTAATATCATTAAAATCAGTACCCTGTAAGAGAATGTGTCGCCATCTAATATCAATAAAATCAGTACCCTGTAAGAGAATGTGTCGCCATTTAATATCATTAAAATCAGTACCCTGTAAGAAAATATGGCGCCATCTAATAGCATTAAAATCAGCACCCTGCAGCAGAATGTGTCGCTATCTAATATCATTAAAATCAATACCCTGTAAGAGAATGTGTCGCCATCTAATAGCATTAAAATCAGCACCCTGTATCAGAATGTGTCGCTATCTAATATCATTAAAATCAATACCCTGTAAGAGAATGTGTCGCCATCTAATAGCATTAAAATCAGTACTCTGTAGCAGAATGTGTCGCTATCTAATATCATTAAAATCAGTACACTGTAAGAGAATGTGTCGCCATCTAATAGCATTAAAATCAGTACCCTGTAGCCGAATGTGTCGCCATTTAATATCATTAAAATCAGTACCCTGTAAGAGAATGTGTCGCCATCTACTAGCATTAAAATCAGAACCCTGTAGCAGAATGTATCGCTATCTAATATCATTAAAATCAGTACCCTGTAAGAGAATGTGTCGCCATCTAATAGCATTAAAATCAGAACCATGTAAGAGAATGTGTCGCCATCTTATACCATTAAAATCAGTACCCTGTAAGAGAATATGTCGCCATCTAATACCATTAAAATCAGTACCCTGTAAGAGAATATGTCGCCATCTAATACCATTAAAATCAGTACCCTGTAAGAGAATGTGTCGCCATGTAATATCATTAAAATCAGTACCCTGTAAGAGAATGTGTCGCCATTTAATATCATTAAAATCAGTACCATGTAAGAGAATGTGTCGCCATCTAATATCATTAAAATCAGTACCCTGTAAGAGAATGTGTCGCCATTTAATATCATTAAAATCAGTACCCTGTAAGAGAATGTGTCGCCATCTAATAGCATTAAAATCAGTACCCTGTAGGAGAATGTGTCGCTATCTAATATCATTAAAATCAGTACACTGTAAGTGAATGTGTCGCCATCTAATATCATTAAAATCAGTACCTTGTAAGAGAATGTGTCGCCAACTAATATCATTAAAATCAGTACCCTGTAAGAGAATGTGTCGCCATCTAATATCATTAAAATCAGTACCCTGTAAGTGATTGCATCGCCAACTAATATCACTAAAATCAGTACCCTGTAAAACAATGTGTCGCCATCTAATAGCATTAAAATTAGTACCCTGTAAGAGAATGTGTCGCCATCTAATATCATTAAAATCAGTACCCTGTAAGACGATGTGTCGCTATCTAATATCATTAAAATCAGTACACTGTAAGAGAATGTGTCGCCATCTAATATCAATAAAATCAGAACCCTGTAAGAGGATGTGTCGCTATCTTATATCATTAAAATCAGTACCCTGTAAGAGAATATGTCGCCATCTAATACCATTAAAATCAGTACACTGTAAGAGAATGTGTCGCCATCTTATATCATTAAAATCAGTACCCTGTAAGAGAATATGTCGCCATCTAATACCATTAAAATCAGTACCCTGTAAGAGAATGTGTCGCCATGTAATATCATTAAAATCAGTACCCTGTAAGAAAATGTGTCGCCATTTAATATCATTAAAATCAGTACCATGTAAGAGAATGTGTCGCCATCTAATATCATTAAAATCAGTACCCTGTAAGACGATGTGTAGCTATCTAATATCATTAAAATCAGTACACTGAAAGTGAATGTGTCGCCATCTAATATCATTAAAATCAGTACCCTGTAAGAGATTGTGTCGCCATCTTATACCATTAAAATCAGTACCCTGTAAGAGAATATGTCGCCATCTAATACCATTAAAATCAGTACCCTGTAAGAGAATGTGTCGCCATGTAATATCATTAAAATCAGTACCCTGTAAGAGAATGTGTCGCCATTTAATATCATTAAAATCAGTACCATGTAAGAGAATGTGTCGCCATCTAATATCATTAAAATCAGTACCCTGTAGGAGAATGTGTCGCCATCTAATAGCAATAAAATCAGTACCCTGTAAGAGAATGTGTCGCCATCTAATATCACTAAAATCAGTACCCTGAAAAGGAATGTGTCGACATCTAATAGCATTAAAATCAGTACCCTGTAAAAGAATGTGTCGCCATCTAATATCTTTAAAATCAGTACCCTGTAGGAGAATGTGTCGCCATCTAATATCATTAAAATCAGTATCCTGTAAGAGAATGTGTCGCCATCTAATATCATTAAAATCAGTAACCTGTAAAGTGAATGTGTCGCCATCTTATATTATTTAAATCAGTACCCTATAAGTGAATGTTTCGCAATCTAATATCATTAAAATCAGTACCCTGCAAGAGAATGTGTCGCCATCTAATATCATTTAAATCAGTACCCTGTAAGAGAATGTGTCGCCATTTAATATCATTAAAATCAGTACCATGTAAGAGAATGTGTCGCCATCTAATATCATTAAAATCAGTACCCTGTAGGAGAATGTGTCGCCATCTAATAGCAATAAAATCAGTACCCTGTAAGAGAATGTGTCGCCATCTAATATCACTAAAATCAGTACCCTGAAAAGGAATGTGTCGACATCTAATAGCATTAAAATCAGTACCCTGTAAAAGAATGTGTCGCCATCTAATATCTTTAAAGTCAGTACCCTGTAAGAGAATGTGTCGCCATCTAATATCATTAAAATCAGTATCCTGTAAGAGAATGTGTCGCCATCTAATATCATTAAAATCAGTAACCTGTAAAGTGAATGTGTCGCCATCTTATATTATTTAAATCAGTACCCTATAAGTGAATGTTTCGCAATCTAATATCATTAAAATCTGTACCCTGCAAGAGAATGTGTCGCCATCTAATATCATTAAAATCAGTACCCTGTAAGAGAATGTGTCGCAATCTAATATCATTAAAATCAGTACCCTGTAAGAGAATGTGTCGCTATCAAATATCATTAAAATCAGTACCCTGTAAGAGAATGTGTCGCCATCTAATAGCATTAAAATCAGTACCCTGTAAGAGAATGTGTCGCTATCTAATATCATTAAAATCAGTACCCTCTAAGACAATGTGTCGCCATCTAATATCATTAAAATCAGTACCCTGTAAGTGAATGTGTCGCCATTTAATATCATCAAAATCAGTACACTGTAAGAGAATGTGTCGCCATGTAATAGCATTAAAATCAGTACCCTGTAAGAGAATGTGTCGCCATCTAATATCATTAAAATCAGTACCCTGTAAGAGAATGCGTCGCCATCTAATATCATTAAAATCAGTACCCTGTAAGTGAATGTGTCGCCATCTTATATCATTAAAATCAGTACCCTGTAAGAGAATGTGTCGCCATCTTATATCATTAAAATCAGTACGCTGTAAGAGAATGTGTCGCCATCTAATACCATTAAAATCAGTACCTTGTAAGTGAATTTGTCGCCATCTTATATCATCAAAATCAGTACCCTCTAAGTGAATGTGTCGCCATCTAATATCATTAAAATCAGTACCCTGTAAGAGAATGTGTCGCCATCTTATATCATTAAAATCAGTACCCTGTAAGAGAATATGTCGCCATCTAATACCATTAAAATCAGTACCCTGTAAGAGAATGTGTCGCCATCCTATATCATTAAAATCAGTACCCTGTAAAAGAATATGTCGCCATCTAATACCATTAAAATCAGTACCCTGTAAGAGAATGTGTCGCCATGGAATATCATTAAAATCAGTACCCTGTAAGAGAATGTGTCGCCATTTAATATCATTAAAATCAGCACCATGTAAGAGAATGTGTCGCCATCTAATATCATTAAAATCAGTACCCTGTAGGAGAATGTGTCGCCATCTAATATCAATAAAATCAGTACCCTGTAAGAGAATGTGTCGCCATTTAATATCATTAAAATCAGTGCCCTGTAAGAGAATGTGTCGCCATCTAATAGCAATAAAATCAGTACCCTGTAGCAGAATGTGTCGCTATCTAATATCATTAAAATCAGTACCCTGTATGTAAATGTGTCGACATCTAATATCATTAAAATCAGTACCCTGTAAGAGAATGTGTCGCCATCTAATATCAATAAAATCAGTACCCTGTAAGAGAATGTGTCGCCATTTAATATCATTAAAATCAGTACCCTGTAAGAAAATATGTCGCCATCTAATAGCATTAAAATCAGCACCCTGCAGCAGAATGTGTCGCTATCTAATATCATTAAAATCAATACCCTGTAAGAGAATGTGTCGCCATCTAATAGCATTAAAATCAGCACCCTGTATCAGAATGTGTCGCTATCTAATATCATTAAAATCAATACCCTGTAAGAGAATGTGTCGCCATCTAATAGCATTAAAATCAGTACCCTGTAGCAGAATGTGTCGCTATCTAATATCATTAAAATCAGTACACTGTAAGAGAATGTGTCGCCATCTAATAGCATTAAAATCAGTACCCTGTAGCAGAATGTGTCGCCATTTAATATCATTAAAATCAGTACCCTGTAAGAGAATGTGTCGCCATCTACTAGCATTAAAATCAGAACCCTGTAGCAGAATGTGTCGCTATCTAATATCATTAAAATCAGTACCCTGTAAGAGAATGTGTCGCCATCTAATAGCATTAAAATCAGAACCATGTAAGAGAATGTGTCGCCATCTTATACCATTAAAATCAGTACCCTGTAAGAGAATATGTCGCCATCTAATACCATTAAAATCAGTACCCTGTAAGAGAATATGTCGCCATCTAATACCATTAAAATCAGTATCCTGTAAGAGAATGTGTCGCCATGTAATATCATTAAAATCAGTACCCTGTAAGAGAATGTGTCGCCATTTAATATCATTAAAATCAGTACCATGTAAGAGAATGTTTCGCCATCTAATATCATTAAAATCAGTACCCTGTAAGAGAATGTGTCGCCATTTAATATCATTAAAATCAGTACCCTGTAAGAGAATGTGTCGCCATCTAATAGCATTTAAATCAGTACCCTGTAGGAGAATGTGTCGCTATCTAATATCATTAAAATCAGTACCCTGTAAGTGAATATGTCGCCATTTAATATCATCAAAATCAGTAACCTGTTAAGTGAATGTGTCGCCATCTCATATCATTAAAATCAGTACCCTGTAAGAGAATGTGTCGCCATCTAGTATCAATAACATCAGTACCCTGTAAGAGAATGTGTCGCCATTTAATATCATTAAAATCAGTACCCTGTAAGAGAATGTGTCGCCATCTAATAGCATTAAAATCAGTACCCTGTAGGAGAATGTGTCGCTATCTAATATCATTAAAATCAGTACCCTGTAAGTGAATGTGTCGCCATTTAATATCATCAAAATCAGTACGCTGTAAGAGAATGTGTCGCCATCTAATAGCATTAAAATCCGTACCCTGTAAGAGAATGTGTTGCCATCTAATATCATTAAAATCAGTACGTACCCTGTAAGAGAATGTGTCGCCATCTAATATCATTAAAATCAGTACCCAGTAAGAGAATGTGTCGCCATCTAATAGCATTAAAATCTGTACCCTGTAGGAGAATGTGTCGCCATCTAATACCATTAAAATCAGTACACTGCAAGTGAATATTTCGCCATCTAATATCATTAAAATCAGTACCCTTAAGAGAATGTGTCGCCATCTAATATCATTAAAATCAGTACCTTGTAAGAGAATGTGTCGCCAACTAATATCATTAAAATCAGTACCCTGTAAGAGAATGTGTCGCCATCTAATATCATTAAAATCAGTACCCTGTAAGTGAATGTATCGCCAACTAATATCACTAAAATCAGTACCCTGTAAGAGAATGTGTCGCCATCTAATAGCATTAAAATTAGTACCCTGTAAGAGAATGTGTCGCCATCTAATATCATTAAAATCAGTACCCTGTAGGAGAATGGGTCGCCATCTAATATCATTAAAATCAGTACCCTGTAAGACGATGTGTCGCTATCTAATATCATTAAAATCAGTACACTGTAAGAGAATGTGTCGCCATTTAATATCAATAAAATCAGTACCCTGTAAGAGGATGTGTCGCTATCTTATATCATTAAAATCAGTACCCTGTAAGAGAATATGTCGCCATCTAATACCATTAAAATCAGTACCCTGTAAGAGAATGTGTCGCCATCTTATATCATTAAAATCAGTACCCTGTAAGAGAATATGTCGCCATCTAATACCATTAAAATCAGTACCCTGTAAGAGAATGTGTCGCCATGTAATATCATTAAAATCAGTACCCTGTAAGAGAATGTGTCGCCATTTAATATCATTAAAATCAGTACCATGTAAGAGAATGTGTCGCCATCTAATATCATTAAAATCAGTACCCTGTAAGACGATGTGTCGCTATCTAATATCATTAAAATCAGTACACTGTAAGTGAATATTTCGCCATCTAATATCATTAAAATCAGTACCATGTAAGAGAATGTGTCGCCATCTAATATCATTAAAATCAGTACCTTGTAAGAGAATGTGTCGCCAACTAATATCATTAAAATCAGTACCCTGTAAGAGAATGTGTCGCCATCTAATATCATTGAAATCAGTACCCTGTAAGTGAATGTATCGCCAACTAATATCACTAAAATCAGTACCCTTTAAGAGAATATGTCGCCAACTAATATCAATAAAATCAGTACCCTGTAAGAGAATGTGTCGCCATCTAATATCATTAAAATCAGTACCCTGTAAGTGAATGTATCGCCAACTAATATCACTAAAATCAGTACCCTGTAAGAGAATGTGTCGCCATCTAATAGCATTAAAATTAGTACCCTGTAAGAGAATGTGTCGCCATCTAATATCATTAAAATCAGTACCCTGTAGGAGAATGTGTCGCCATCTAATATCATTAAAATCAGTACCCTGTAAGACGATGTGTCGCTATCTAATAGCATTAAAATCAGTACACTGTAAGAGAATGTGTCGCCATCTAATATCAATAAAATCAGTACCCTGTAAGAGGATGTGTCGCTATCTTATATCATTAAAATCAGTACCCTGTAAGAGAATATGTCGCCATCTAATACCATTAAAATCAGTACCGTGTAAGAGAATGTGTCGCCATCTTATATCATTAAAATCAGTACCCTGTAAGAGAATGTGTCGCCATCTAATAGCATTAAAATCAGAACCATGTAAGAGAATATGTCGCCATCTAATACCATTAAAATCAGTACCCTGTAAGAGAATGTGTCGCCATCTTATATCATTAAAATCAGTACCCTTTAAGAGAATGCGTCGCCATATAATACCATTAAAATCAGTACCCTGTAAGAGAATGTGTCGCCATCTAATATCATTAAAAGAAGTACCCTGTAAGAGAATGTGTCGCCATTTAATATCATTAAAATCAGTAACCTGTAATGTGAATGTGTCGCCATCTTATATCATTAAAATCAGTACCCTGTAAGAGAATGTGTCGCCATGTAATATCATTAAAATCAGTACCCTGTAAGAGAATGTGTCGCCATTTAATATCATTAAAATCAGTACCATGTAAGAGAATGTGTCGCCATCTAATATCATTAAAATCAGTACCCTGTAAGACGATGTGTCGCTATCTAATATCATTAAAATCAGTACACTGTAAGTGAATGTGTCGCCATCTAATATCATTAAAATCAGTACCCTGTAAGAGAATATGTCGCCATCTAACACCATTAAAATCAGTACCCTGTAAGAGAATGTGTCGCCATGTAATATCATTAAAATCAGTACCCTGTAAGAGAATGTGTCGCTATTTAATATCATTAAAATCAGTACCCTGTAAGAGAATGTGTCGCCATCTAATAGCATTTAAATCAGTACCCTGTAGGAGAATGTGTCGCTATCTAATATCATTAAAATCAGTACCCTGTAAGTGAATATGTCGCCATTTAATATCATCAAAATCAGTAACCTGTAAAGTGAATGTGTCGCCATCTCATATCATTAAAATCAGTACCCTGTAAGAGAATGTGTCGCCATCTAGTATCAATAACATCAGTACCCTGTAAGAGAATGTGTCGCCATTTAATATCATTAAAATCAGTACCCTGTAAGAGAATGTGTCGCCATCTAATAGCATTAAAATCAGTACCCTGTAGGAGAATGTGTCGCTATCTAATATCATTAAAATCAGTACCCTGTAAGTGAATGTGTCGCCATTTAATATCATCAAAATCAGTACGCTGTAAGAGAATGTGTCGCCATCTAATAGCATTAAAATCCGTACCCTGTAAGAGAATGTGTTGCCATCTAATATCATTAAAATCAGTACGTACCCTGTAAGAGAATGTGTCGCCATCTAATATCATTAAAATCAGTACCCAGTAAGAGAATGTGTCGCCATCTAATAGCATTAAAATCTGTACCCTGTAGGAGAATGTGTCGCCATCTAATACCATTAAAATCAGTACACTGCAAGTGAATATTTCGCCATCTAATATCATTAAAATCAGTACCCTTAAGAGAATGTGTCGCCATCTAATATCATTAAAATCAGTACCTTGTAAGAGAATGTGTCGCCAACTAATATCATTAAAATCAGTACCCTGTAAGAGAATGTGTCGCCATCTAATATCATTAAAATCAGTACCCTGTAAGTGAATGTATCGCCAACTAATATCACTAAAATCAGTACCCTGTAAGAGAATGTGTCGCCATCTAATAGCATTAAAATTAGTACCCTGTAAGAGAATGTGTCGCCATCTAATATCATTAAAATCAGTACCCTGTAGGAGAATGGGTCGCCATCTAATATCATTAAAATCAGTACCCTGTAAGACGATGTGTCGCTATCTAATATCATTAAAATCAGTACACTGTAAGAGAATGTGTCGCCATTTAATATCAATAAAATCAGTACCCTGTAAGAGGATGTGTCGCTATCTTATATCATTAAAATCAGTACCCTGTAAGAGAATATGTCGCCATCTAATACCATTAAAATCAGTACCCTGTAAGAGAATGTGTCGCCATCTTATATCATTAAAATCAGTACCCTGTAAGAGAATATGTCGCCATCTAATACCATTAAAATCAGTACCCTGTAAGAGAATGTGTCGCCATGTAATATCATTAAAATCAGTACCCTGTAAGAGAATGTGTCGCCATTTAATATCATTAAAATCAGTACCATGTATGAGAATGTGTCGCCATCTAATATCATTAAAATCAGTACCCTGTAAGACGATGTGTCGCTATCTAATATCATTAAAATCAGTACACTGTAAGTGAATATTTCGCCATCTAATATCATTAAAATCAGTACCATGTAAGAGAATGTGTCGCCATCTAATATCATTAAAATCAGTACCTTGTAAGAGAATGTGTCGCCAACTAATATCATTAAAATCAGTACCCTGTAAGAGAATGTGTCGCCATCTAATATCATTGAAATCAGTACCCTGTAAGTGAATGTATCGCCAACTAATATCACTAAAATCAGTACCCTTTAAGAGAATATGTCGCCAACTAATATCAATAAAATCAGTACCCTGTAAGAGAATGTGTCGCCATCTAATATCATTAAAATAAGTACCCTGTAAGTGAATGTATCGCCAACTAATATCACTAAAATCAGTACCCTGTAAGAGAATGTGTCGCCATCTAATAGCATTAAAATTAGTACCCTGTAAGAGAATGTGTCGCCATCTAATATCATTAAAATCAGTACCCTGTAGGAGAATGTGTCGCCATCTAATATCATTAAAATCAGTACCCTGTAAGACGATGTGTCGCTATCTAATAGCATTAAAATCAGTACACTGTAAGAGAATGTGTCGCCATCTAATATCAATAAAATCAGTACCCTGTAAGAGGATGTGTCGCTATCTTATATCATTAAAATCAGTACCCTGTAAGAGAATATGTCGCCATCTAATACCATTAAAATCAGTACCGTGTAAGAGAATGTGTCGCCATCTTATATCATTAAAATCAGTACCCTGTAAGAGAATATGTCGCCATCTAATACCATTAAAATCAGTACCCTGTAAGAGAATGTGTCGCCATGTAATATCATTAAAATCAGTACCCTGTAAGAGAATGTGTCGCCATTTAATATCATTAAAATCAGTACCATGTAAGAGAATGTGTCGCCATCTA
This sequence comes from Pictodentalium vernedei, assembly GCA_031216915.1. Lineage (NCBI taxonomy): Eukaryota > Metazoa > Mollusca > Scaphopoda > Dentaliida > Dentaliidae > Pictodentalium > Pictodentalium vernedei. Next base: position 6,888,820 of record CM062295.1, on the reverse strand, counting down.
ATATCATTAAAATCAGTACCCTGTAAGACGATGTGTCGCTATCTAATATCATTAAAATCAGTACACTGTAAGTGAATGTGTCGCCATCTAATATCATTAAAATCAGTACCCTGTAAGAGAATATGTCGCCATCTAACACCATTAAAATCAGTACCCTGTAAGAGAATGTGTCGCCATGTAATATCATTAAAATCAGTACCCTGTAAGAGAATGTGTCGCCATTCAATATCATTAAAATCAGCACCAAGTAAGAGAATGTGTGGCCATCTAATATCATTAAAATCAGTACCCTGTAGGAGAATGTGTCGCCATCTAATATCAATAAAATCAGTACCCTGTAAGAGAATGTGTCGCCATCTAATATCACTAAAATCAGTACCCTGTAAAGGAATGTGTCGACATCTAATAGCGTTAAAATCAGTACCCTGTAAAAGAATGTGTCGCCATCTAATATCTTTAAAATCAGTACCCTGTAAGAGAATGTGTCGCCATCTAATATCATTAAAATCAGTATCCTGTAAGAGAATGTGTCGCCATCTAATATCATTAAAATCAGTAACCTGTAAAGTGAATGTGTCGCCATCTTATATCATTTAAATCAGTACCCTGTAAGTGAATGTGTCGCCATTTAATATTATCAAAATCAGTACACTGTAAGAGAATGTGTCGCCATCTAATAGCATTAAAATCAGTACCCTGTAAGAGAATGTGTCGCCATCTAATATCATTAAAATCAGTACCCTGTAAGAGAATGCGTCGCCATCTAATATCATTAAAATCAGTACCCTGTAAGTGAATGTGTCGCCATCTTATATCATTAAAATCAGTACCCTGTAAGAGAATGTGTCGCCATCTTATATCATTAAAATCAGTACGCTGTAAGAGAATGTGTCGCCATCTAATACCATTAAAATCAGTACCCTGTAAGTGAATTTGTCGCCATCTTATATCATCAAAATCAGTACCCTCTAAGTGAATGTGTCGCCATCTAATATCATTAAAATCAGTACCCTGTAAGAGAATGTGTCGCCATCTTATATCATTAAAATCAGTACCCAGTAAGAGAATATGTCGCCATCTAATACCATTAAAATCAATACCCTGTAAGAGAATGTGTCGCCATCTTATATCATTAAAATCAGTACCCTGTAAGAGAATATGTCGCCATCTAATACCATTAAAATCAGTACCCTGTAAGAGAATGTGTCGCCATGTAATATCATTAAAATCAGTACCCTGTAAGAGAATGTGTCGCCATTTAATATCATTAAAATCAGCACCATGTAAGAGAATGTGTCGCCATCTAATATCATTAAAATCAGTACCCTGTAGGAGAATGTGTCGCCATCTAATATCAATAAAATCAGAACCCTGTAAGAGAATGTGTCGCCATTTAATATCAATAAAATCAGTACCCTGTAAGAGAATGTGTCGCCATCTAATAGCAATAAAATCAGTACCCTGTAGCAGAATGTGTCGCTATCTAATATCATTAAAATCAGTACCCTGTATGTAAATGTGTCGACATCTAATATCATTAAAATCAGTACCCTGTAAGAGAATGTGTCGCCATCTAATATCAATAAAATCAGTACCCTGTAAGAGAATGTGTCGCCATTTAATATCATTAAAATCAGTACCCTGTAAGAAAATATGTCGCCATCTAATAGCATTAAAATCAGCACCCTGCAGCAGAATGTGTCGCAATCTAATATCATTAAAATCAATACCCTGCAAGAGAATGTGTCGCCATCTAATAGCATTAAAATCAGTACCCTGTAGCGGAATGTGTCGCTATCTAATATCATTAAAATCAGTACACTGTAAGAGAATGTGTCGCCATCTAATAGCATTATAATCAGTACCCTGTAGCAGAATGTGTCGCCATTTAATATCATTAAAATCAGTACCCTGTAAGAGAATGTGTCGCCATCTAATAGCATTAAAATCAGAACCCTGTAGCAGAATGTGTCGCTATCTAATATCATTAAAATCAGTACCCTGTAAGAGAATGTGTCGCCATCTAATAGCATTAAAATCAGAACCATGTAAGAGAATATATCGCCATCTAATACCATTAAAATCAGTACCCTGTAAGAGAATATGTCGCCATCTAATACCATTAAAATCAGTACCCTGTAAGAGAATATGTCGCCATTTAATATCATTAAAATCAGTACCCTGTAAGTGAATGTGTCGCCATTTAATATCATCAAAATCAGTACGCTGTAAGAGAATGTGTCTCCATCTAATAGCATTAAAATCCGTACCCTGTAAGAGAATGTGTTGCCATCTAATATCATTAAAATCAGTACGTACCCTGTAAGAGAATGTGTCGGCATCTAATAGCATTAAAATCTGTACCCTGTAGGAGAATGTGTCGCCATCTAATACCATTAAAATCAGTGCACTGTAAGTGAATATTTCGCCATCTAATATCATTAAAATCAGTACCCTGTAAGAGAATGTGTCGCTATCTAATATCATTAAAATCAGTACCCTGTAAGAGAATGTGTCGCCATCTAATATCATTAAAATCAGTAACCTGTAAAGTGAATGTGTAGCCATCTTATATCATTAAAATCAGTACCCTGTAAGAGAATGTGTCGCCATCTAATATCAATAAAATCAGTACCCTGTAAGAGAATGTGTCGCCATTTAATATCATTAAAATCAGTACCCTGTAAGTGAATGTGTCGCCATTTAATATCATCAAAATCAGTACGCTGTAAGAGAATGTGTCTCCATCTAATAGCATTAAAATCCGTACCCTGTAAGAGAATGTGTTGCCATCTAATATCATTAAAATCAGTACGTACCCTGTAAGAGAATGTGTCGGCATCTAATAGCATTAAAATCTGTACCCTGTAGGAGAATGTGTCGCCATCTAATACCATTAAAATCAGTGCACTGTAAGTGAATATTTCGCCATCTAATATCATTAAAATCAGTACCCTGTAAGAGAATGTGTCGCCATCTAATATCATTAAAATCAGTATCTTGTAAGAGAATGTGTCGCCAACTAATATCATTAAAATCAGTACCCTGTAAGAGAATGTGTCGCCATCTAATATCATTAAAATCAGTACCCTGTAAGTGAATGTATCGCCAACTAATATCACTAAAATCAGTACCCTTTAAGAGAATGTGTCGCCCTCTAATATCAATAAAATCAGTACCCTGTAAGAGAATGTGTCGCCATCTAATATCATTAAAATCAGTACCCTGTAAGTGAATGTATCGCCAACTAATATCACTAAAATCAGTACCCTGTAAGAGAATGTGTCGCCATCTAATAGCATTAAAATTAGTACCCTGTAAGAGAATGTGTCGCCATCTAATATCATTAAAATCAGTACCCTGTAGGAGAATGTGTCGCCATCTAATATCATTAAAATCAGTACCCTGTAAGACGATGTGTCGCTATCTAATATCATTAAAATCAGTACACTGTAAGAGAATGTGTCGCCATCTAATGTCAATAAAATCAGTACCCTGTAAGAGGATGTTTCGCTATCTTATATCATTAAAATCAGTACCCTGTAAGAGAATATGTCGCCATCTAATACCATTAAAATCAGTACCCTGTAAGAGAATGTGTCGCCATCTTATATCATTAAAATCAGTACCCTGTAAGAGAATATGTCGCCATCTAATACCATTAAAATCAGTACCCTGTAAGAGAATGTGTCGCCATGTAATATCATTAAAATCAGTACCCTGTAAGAGAATGTGTCGCCATTTAATATCGTTAAAATCAGTACCATGTAAGAGAATGTGTCGCCATCTAATATCATTAAAATCAGTACCCTGTAAGACGATGTGTCGCTGTCTAATATCATTAAAATCAGTACACTGTAAGTGAATGTGTCGCCATCTAATATCATTAAAATCAGTACCCTGTAAGAGAATGTGTCGCCATCTTTTTTCATTAAAATCAGTACCCTGTAAGAGAATATGTCGCCATCTAATACCATTAAAATCAGTACCCTGTAAGAGAATGTGTCGCCATGTAATATCATTAAAATCAGTACCCTGTAAGAGAATGTGTCGCCATTTAATACCATTAAAATCAGTACCATGTAAGAGAATGTGTCGCCATCTAATATCATTAAAATCAGTACCCTGTAGGAGAATGTGTCGCCATCTAATATCAATAAAATCAGTACCATGTAAGAGAATGTGTCGCCATCTAATATCACTAAAATCAGTACCCTGTAGGAGAATGTGTCGCCATCTAATATCAATAAAATCAGTACCCTGTAAGAGAATGTGTCGCCATCTAATATCACTAAAATCAGTACCCTGTAAAGGAATGTGTCGACATCTAATAGCATTAAAATCAGTACCCTGTAAAAGAATGTGTCGCCATCTAATATCTTTAAAATCAGTACCCTGTAAGAGAATGTGTCGCCATCTAATATCATTAAAATTAGTATCCTGTAAGAGAATGTGTCGCCATCTAATATCATTAAAATCAGTAACCTGTAAAGTGAATGTGTTGCCATCTTATATCATTTAAATCAGTACCCTGAAAGTGAATGTTTCGCAATCTAATATCATTAAAATCAGTACCCTGCAAGAGAATGTGTCGCCATCTAATATCATTAAAATCAGTACCCTGTAAGAGAATGTGTCGCAATCTAAAATCATTAAAATCAGTACCCTGTAAGAGAATGTGTCGCTATCTAATATCATTAAAATCAGTACCCTGTAAGAGAATGTGTCGCCATCTAATAGCATTAAAATCAGTACCCTGTAAGAGAATGTGTCGCTATCTAATATCATTAAAATCATTACCCTGTAAGAGAATGTGTCGCCATCTAATATCATTAAAATCAGTACCCTGTAAGTGAATGTGTCGCCATTTAATATCATCAAAATCAGTACATTGTAAGAGAATGTGTCGCCATCTAATAGCATTAAAATCAGTACCCTGTAAGAGAATGTGTCGCCATCTAATATCATTAAAATCAGTACCCTGTAAGAGAATGCGTCGCCATCTAATATCATTAAAATCAGTACCCTGTAAGTGAATGTGTCGCCATCTTATATCATTAAAATCAGTACCCTGTAAGAGAATGTGTCGCCATCTTATATCATTAAAATCAGTACCCTGTAAGAGAATGTGTCGCCATCTAATATCATTAAAATCAGTACCCTGTAAGAGAATGCGTCGCCATCTAATATCATTAAAATCAGTATCCTGTAAGTGAATGTGTCGCCATCTTATATCATTAAAATCAGTACCCTGTAAGAGAATGTGTCGCCATCTTATATCATTAAAATCAGTACGCTGTAAGAGAATGTGTAGCCATCTAATACCATTAAAATCAGTACCCTGTAAGTGAATTTGTCCCCATCTTATATCATCAAAATCAGTACCCTCTAAGTGAATGTGTCCTCATCTAATATCATTAAAATCAGTACCATGTAAGAGAATGTGTCGCCATCTTATATCATTAAAATCAGTACCCTGTAACAGAATGTGTCGCCATCTTATATCATTAAAATCAGTACCCTGTAAGAGAATATGTCGCCATCTAATACCATTAAAATCAGCACCCTGTAAGAGAATGTGTCGCCATGTAATATCATTAAAATCAGTACCCTGTAAGAGAATGTGTCGCCATTTAATATCATTAAAATCAGCACCATGTAAGAGAATGTGTCGCCATCTAATATCATTAAAATCAGTACCCTGTAGGAGAATGTGTCGCCATCTAATATCAATAAAATCAGTACCCTGTAAGAGAATGTGTCGCCATTTAATAGCAATAAAATCAGTACCCTGTAGCAGAATGTGTCGCTATCTAATATCATTAAAATCAGTACCCTGTAATTAAATGTGTCGACATCTAATATCATTAAAATCAGTACCCTGTAAGAGAATGTGTCGCCATCTAATATCAATAAAATCAGTACCCTGTAAGAGAATGTGTCGCCATTTAATATCATTAAAATCAGTACCCTGTAAGAAAATATGTCGCCATCTAATAGCATTAAAATCAGCACCCTGCAGCAGAATGTGTCGCTATCTAATATCATTAAAATCAATACCCTGTAAGAGAATGTGTCGCCATCTAATAGCATTAAAATCAGCACCCTGTATCAGAATGTGTCGCTATCTAATATCATTAAAATCAATACCCTGTAAGAGAATGTGTCGCCATCTAATAGCATTAAAATCAGTACCCTGTAGCAGAATGTGTCGCTATCTAATATCATTAAAATCAGTACACTGTAAAAGAATGTGTCGCCATCTAATAGCATTAAAATCAGTACCCTGTAGCAGAATGTGTCGCCATTTAATATCATTAAAATCAGTACCCTGTAAGAGAATGTGTCCCCATCTAATAGCATTAAAATCAGAACCCTGTAGCAGAATGTGTCGCTATCTAATATCATTGAAATCAGAATCCTGTAAGAGAATGTGTCGCCATCTAATAGCATTAAAATCAGAACCATGTAAGAGAATATATCGCCATCTAATACCATTAAAATCAGTACCCTGTAAGAGAATATGTCGCCATCTAATACCATTAAAATCAGTACCCTGTAAGAGAATATGTCGCCATCTAATACCATTAAAATCAGTACCCTGTAAGAGAATGTGTCGCCATTTAATATCATTAAAATCAGTAACCTATAAAGTGAATGTGTCGCCATCTTATATCATTAAAATCAGTACACTGTAAGAGAATGTGTCGCCATCTAATATCAATAAAATCAGTACCCTGTAATAGAATGTGTCGCCATTTAATATCATTAAAATCAGTACCCTGTAAGAGAATGTGTCGCCATCTAATAGCATTAAAATCAGTACCCTTTAGGAGAATGTGTCGCTATCTAATATCATTAAAATCAGTACCCTGTAAGTGAATGTGTCGCCATTTAATATCATCAAAATCAGTACGCTGTAAGAGAATGTGTCGCCATCTAATAGCATTAAAATCAGTACCCTGTAAGAGAATGTGTTGCCATCTAATATCATTAAAATCAGTACGTACCGTGTAAGAGAATGTGTCGCCATCTAATATCATTAAAATCAGTACCCAGTAAGGGAATGTGTCGCCATCTAATAGCATTAAAATCTGTACCCTGTAGGAGAATGTGTCGCCATCTAATACCATTAAAATAAGTGCACTGTAAGTGAATATTTCGCCATCTAATATCATTAAAATCAGTACCCTGTAAGAGAATGTGTCGCCATCTAATATCATTAAAATCAGTACCTTGTAAGAGAATGTGTCGCCAACTAATATCATTAAAATCAGTACCCTGTAAGAGAATGTGTCGCCATCTAATATCATTAAAATCAGTACCCTGTAAGTGAATGTATCGCCAACTAATATCACTAAAATCAGTACCCTTTAAGAGAATGTGTCGCCATCTAATATCAATAAAATCAGTACCCTGTAAGAGAATGTGTCGCCATCTAATATCATTAAAATCAGTACCCTGTAAGTGAATGTATCGCCAACTAATATCACTAAAATCAGTACCCTGTAAGAGAATGTGTCGCCATCTAATAGCATTAAAATTAGTACCCTGTAAGAGAATGTGTCGCCATCTAATATCATTAAAATCAGTACCCTGTAGGAGAATGTGTCGCCATCTAATATCATTAAAATCAGTACCCTGTAAGACGATGTGTCGCTATCTAATATCATTAAAATCAGTACACTGTAAGAGAATGTGTCGCCATCTAATGTCAATAAAATCAGTACCCTGTAAGAGGATGTGTCGCTATCTTATATCATTAAAATCAGTACCCTGTAAGAGAATATGTCGCCATCTAATACCATTAAAATCAGTACCCTGTAAGAGAATGTGTCGCCATCTTATATCATTAAAATCAGTACCCTGTAAGAGAATATGTCGCCATCTAATACCATTAAAATCAGTACCCTGTAAGAGAATGTGTCGCCATGTAATATCATTAAAATCAGTACCCTGTAAGAGAATGTGTCGCCATTTAATATCATTAAAATCAGTACCATGTAAGAGAATGTGTCGCCATCTAATATCATTAAAATCAGTACCCTGTAAGACGATGTGTCGCTATCTAATATCATTAAAATCAGTACACTGTAAGTGAATGTGTCGCCATCTAATATCATTAAAATCAGTACCCTGTAAGAGAATGTGTCGCCATCTTTTTTCATTAAAATCAGTACCCTGTAAGAGAATATGTCGCCATCTAATACCATTAAAATCAGTACCCTGTAAGAGAATGTGTCGCCATGTAATATCATTAAAATCAGTACCCTGTAAGAGAATGTGTCGCCATTTAATATCATTAAAATCAGTACCATGTAAGAGAATGTGTCGCCATCTAATATCATTAAAATCAGTACCCTGTAGGAGAATGTGTCGCCATCTAATATCAATAAAATCAGTACCATGTAAGAGAATGTGTCGCCATCTAATATCATTAAAATCAGTACCCTGTAGGAGAATGTGTCGCCATCTAATATCAATAAAATCAGTACCCTGTAAGAGAATGTGTCGCCATCTAATATCACTAAAATCAGTACCCTGTAAAGGAATGTGTCGACATCTAATAGCATTAAAATCAGTACCCTGTAAAAGAATGTGTCGCCATCTAATATCTTTAAAATCAGTACCCTGTAAGAGAATGTGTCGCCATCTAATATCATTAAAATCAGTATCCTGTAAGAGAATGTGTCGCCATCTAATATCATTAAAATCAGTAACCTGTAAAGTGAATGTGTCGCCATCTTATGTCATTTAAATCAGTACCCTGAAAGTGAATGTTTCGCAATCTAATATCATTAAAATCAGTACCCTGCAAGAGAATGTGTCGCCATCTAATATCATTAAAATCAGTACCCTGTAAGAGAATGTGTCGCAATCTAAAATCATTAAAATCAGTACCCTGTAAGAGAATGTGTCGCTATCTAATATCATTAAAATCAGTACCCTGTAAGAGAATGTGTCGCCATCTAATAGCATTAAAATCAGTACCCTGTAAGAGAATGTGTCGCCATCTAATATCATTAAAATCAGTACCCTGTAAGACGATGTGTCGCTATCTAATATCATTAAAATCAGTACACTGTAAGTGAATGTGTCGCCATCTAATATCATTTAAATCAGTACCCTGTAAGAGAATGTGTCGCCATCTTTTTTCATTAAAATCAGTACCCTGTAAGAGAATATGTCGCCATCTAATACCATTAAAATCAGTACCCTGTAAGAGAATGTGTCGCCATGTAATATCATTAAAATCAGTACCCTGTAAGAGAATGTGTCGCCAATTAATAGCATTAAAATCAGTACCATGTAAGAGAATGTGTCGCCATCTAATATCATTAAAATCAGTACCCTGTAGGAGAATGTGTCGCCATCTAATATCAATAAAATCAGTACCATGTAAGAGAATGTGTCGCCATCTAATATCATTAAAATCAGTACCCTGTAGGAGAATGTGTCGCCATCTAATATCAATAAAATCAGTACCCTGTAAGAGAATGTGTCGCCATCTAATATCACTAAAATCAGTACCCTGTAAAGGAATGTGTCGACATGTAATAGCATTAAAATCAGTACCCTGTAAAAGAATGTGTCGCCATCTAATATCTTTAAAATCAGTACCCTGTAAGAGAATGTGTCGCCATCTAATATCATTGAAATCAGTATCCTGTAAGAGAATGTGTCCCCATCTAATATTATTAAAATCAGTAACCTGTAAAGTGAATGTGTCGCCATCTTATATCATTTAAATCAGTACCCTGAAAGTGAATGTTTCGCAATCTAATATCATTAAAATCAGTACCCTGCAAGACAATGTGTCGCCATCTAATATCATTAAAATCAGTACCCTGTAAGAGAATGTGTCGCAATCTAAAATCATTAAAATCAGTACCCTGTAAGAGAATGTGTCGCTATCTAATATCATTAAAATCAGTACCCTGTAAGAGAATGTGTCGCCATCTAATAGCATTAAAATCAGTACCCTGTAAGAGAATGTGTCGCTATCTAATATCATTAAAATCATTACCCTGTAAGAGAATGTGTCGCCATCTAATATCATTAAAATCAGTACCCTGTAAGTGAATGTGTCGCCATTTAATATCATCAAAATCAGTACACTGTAAGAGAATGTGTCGCCATCTAATAGCATTAAAATCAGTACCCTGTAAGAGAATGTGTCGCCATCTAATATCATTAAAATCAGTACCCTGTAAGAGAATGCGTCGCCATCTAATATCATTAAAATCAGTACCCTGAAAGTGAATGTGTCGCCATCTTATATCATTAAAATCAGTACCCTGTAAGAGAATGTGTCGCCATCTTATATCATTAAAATCAGTACGCTGTAAGAGAATGTTTCGCCATCTAATACCATTAAAATCAGTACCCTGTAAGTGAATTTGTCGCCATCTTATATCATCAAAATCAGTACCCTCTAAGTGAATGTGTCCTCATCTAATATCATTAAAATCAGTACCCTGTAAGAGAATGTGTCGCCATCTTATATCATTAAAATCAGTACCCTGTAAGAGAATGTGTCGCCATCTTATATCATTAAAATCAGTACCCTGTAAGAGAATATGTCGCCATCTAATACCATTAAAATAAGTACCCTGTAAGAGAATGTGTCGCCATGTAATATCATTAAAATCAGTACCCTGTAAGAGAATGTGTCGCCATTTAATATCATTAAAATCAGCACCATGTTAGAGAATGTGTCGCCATCTAATATCATTAAAATCAGTACCTTGTAGGAGAATGTGTCGCCATCTAATATCAATAAAATCAGTACCCTGTAAGAGAATGTGTCGCCATTTAATATCATTAAAATCAGTACCCTGTAAGAGAATGTGTCGCCATCTAATAGCAATAAAATCAGTACCCTGTAGCAGAATGTGTCGCTATCTAATACCATTAAAATCAGTACCCTGTATGTAAATGTGTCGACATCTAATATCATTAAAATCAGTACCCTGTAAGAAAATATGTCGCCATCTAATAGCATTAAAATCAGCACCCTGCAGCAGAATGTGTCGCTATCTAATATCATTAAAATCAGTACCCTGTAAGAGAATGTGTCGCCATCAAATAGCATTAAAATCAGCACCCTGTATCAGAATGTGTCGCTATCTAATATCATTAAAATCAATACCCTGTAAGAGAATGTGTCGCCATCTAATAGCATTAAAATCAGTACCCTGTAGCAGAATGTGTCGCTATCTAATATCATTAAAATCAGTACACTGTAAGAGAATGTGTCGCCATCTAATAGCATTAAAATCAGTACCCTGTAGCAGAATGTGTCGCCATTTAATATAATTAAAATCAGTACCCTGTAAGAGAATGTGTCGCCATCTAATAGCATTAAAATCAGAACCCTGTAGCAGAATGTGTCGCTATCTAATATCATTGAAATCAGTACCCTGTAAGAGAATGTGTCGCCATCTAATAGCATTAAAATCAGAACCATGTAAGAGAATATATCGCCATCTAATACCATTAAAATCAGTACCCTGTAAGAGAATATGTCGCCATCTAATACCATTAAAATCAGTACCCTGTAAGAGAATATGTCGCCATCTAATACCATTAAAATCAGTACCCTGTAAGAGAATGTGTCGCCATTTTATATCATTAAAATCAGTAACCTATAAAGTGAATGTGTCGCCATCTTATATCATTAAAATCAGTACCCTGTAAGAGAATGTGTCGCCATCTAATATCAATAAAATCAGTACCCTGTAAGAGAATGTGTCGCCATTTAATATCATTAAAATCAGTACCCTGTAAGAGAATGTGTCGCCATCTAATATCATTAAAATCAGTACCCTGTAAGTGAATGTGTCGCCATTTAATATCATCAAAATCAGTACGCTGTAAGAGAATGTGTCGCCATCTAATAGCATTAAAATCAGTACCCTGTAAGAGAATGTGTTGCCATCTAATATCATTAAAATCAGTCCGTACCCTGTAAGAGAATGTGTCGCCATCTAATATCATTAAAATCAGTACCCAGTAAGGGAATGTGTCGCCATCTAATAGCATTAAAATCTGTACCCTGTAGGAGAATGTGTCGCCATCTAATACCATTAAAATCAGTACACTGTAAGTGAATAGTTCGCCATCTAATATCATTAAAATCAGTACCCTGTAAGAGAATGTGTCGCCATCTAATATCATTAAAATCAGTACCTTGTACGAGAATGTGTCGCCAACTAATATCATTAAAATCAGTAACCTGTAAGAGAATGTGTCGCCATCTAATGTCATTAAAATCAGTACCCTGTAAATGAATGTATCGCCAACTAGTATCACTAAAATCAGGACCCTTCAAGAGAATGGGTCGCCATCTAATAGCATTAAAATTAGTACCCTGTAAGAGAATGTTTCGCCATCTAATATCATTAAAATCAGTACCCTGTAGGAGAATGTGTCGCCATCTAATATCATTAAAATCAGTACCCTGTAAGACGATGTGTCGCTATCTAATATCATTAAAATCAGTACACTGTAAGAGAATGTGTCGCCATCTTATATCATTAAAATCAGTACCCTGTAAGAGAATATGTCGCCATCTAATACCATTAAAATCAGTACCCTGTAAGAGAATGTGTCGCCATGTAATATCATTAAAATCAGTACCCTGTAAGAGAATGTGTCGCCATTTAATATCATTAAAATCAGTACCATGAAAGAGAATGTGTCGCCATCTAATATCATTAAAATCAGTACCCTGTAGGAGAATGTGTCGCCATCTAATATCAATAAAATCAGTACCCTGTAAGAGAATGTGTCGCCATTTAATATCATTAAAATCAGTACCCTGTAAGAGAATGTGTCGCCATCTAATAGCAATAAAATCAGTACCCTGTAGCAGAATGTGTCGCTATCTAATATCATTAAAATCAGTACCCTGTATGTAAATGTGTCGACATCTAATATCATTAAAATCAGTACCCTGTAAGAGAATGTGTCGCCATCTAATATCAATAAAATCAGTACCCTGTAAGAGAATGTGTCGCCATTTAATATCATTAAAATCTGTACCCTGTAAGAAAATATGTCGCTATCTAATAGCATTAAAATCAGCACCCTGTAGCAGAATGTGTCGCTATCTAATATCATTAAAATCAATACCCTGTAAGAGAATGTGTCGCCATCTAATAGCATTAAAATCAGCACCCTGTAGCAGAATGTGTCGCTATCTAATATCATTAAAATCAATACCCTGTAAGAGAATGTGTCGCCATCTAATAGCATTAAAATCAGTACCCTGTAGCAGAATGTGTCGCTATCTAATATCATTAAAATCAGTACACTGTAAGAGAATGTGTCGCCATCTAATAGCATTAAAATCAGTACCCTGTAGCAGATTGTGTCGCCATTTAATATCATTAAAATCAGTACCCTGTAAGAGAATCTGGCGCCATCTAATAGCATTAAAATCAGTACCCTGTAGCAGAATGTGTCGCTATCTAATATCATTAAAATCAGTACCCTGTAAGAGAATGTGTCGCCATCTAATAGCATTAAAATCAGAACCATGTAAGAGAATATATCGCCATCTAATACCATTAAAATCAGTACCCTGTAAGAGAATATGGCGCCATCTAATATCATTGAAATCAGTACCCTGAAAGAGAATATGTCGCCATCTAATGCCATTAAAATCAGTACCCTGTAAGAGAATGTGTCGCCATTTAATATCATTAAAATCAGTAACCTGTAAAGTGAATGTGTCGCCATCTTATATCATTAAAATCAGTACCCTGTAAGAGAATGTGTCGCCATCTAATATCAATAAAATCAGTACCCTGTAAGAGAATGTGTCGCCATTTAATATTATTAAAATCAGTACCCTGTAAGAGAATGTGTCGCCATCTAATAGCATTAAAATCAGTACCCTGTAAGAGAATGTGTTGCCATCTAATATCATTAAAATCAGTACGTACCCTGTAAGAGAATGTGTCGCCATCTAATATCATTAAAATCAGTACCCTGTAAGAGAAAATGTCGCCATCTAATAGCATTAAAATCTGTACCCTGTAGGAGAATGTGTCGCCATCTAATACCATTAAAATCAGCACTCTGTAAGTGAATGTTTCGCCATCTAATATCATTAAAATCAGTACCCTGTAAGAGAATGCGTCGCCATCTAATGTCATTAAAATCAGTATCCTGTAAGTGAATGTGTCGCCATCTTATATCATTAAAATCAGTACCCTGTAAGAGAATGTGTCGCCATCTTATATCATTAAAATCAGTACGCTGTAAGAGAATGTGTAGCCATCTAATACCATTAAAATCAGTACCCTGTAAGTGAATTTGTCCCCATCTTATATCATCAAAATCAGTACCCTCTAAGTGAATGTGTCCTCATCTAATATCATTAAAATCAGTACCCTGTAAGAGAATGTGTCGCCATCTTATATCATTAAAATCAGTACCCTGTAACAGAATGTGTCGCCATCTTATATCATTAAAATCAGTACCCTGTAAGAGAATATGTCGCCATCTAATACCATTAAAATCAGTACCCTGTAAGAGAATGTGTCGCCATGTAATATCATTAAAATCAGTACCCTGTAAGAGAATGTGTCGCCATTTAATATCATTAAAATCAGCACCATGTAAGAGAATGTGTCGCCATCTAATATCATTAAAATCAGTACCCTGTAGGAGAATGTGTCGCCATCTAATATCAATAAAATCAGTACCCTGTAAGAGAATGTGTCGCCATTTAATAGCAATAAAATCAGTACCCTGTAGCAGAATGTGTCGCTATCTAATATCATTAACATCAGTACCCTGTATGTAAATGTGTCGACATCTAATATCATTAAAATCAGTACCCTGTAAGAGAATGTGTCGCCATCTAATATCAATAAAATCAGTACCCTGTAAGAGACTGTGTCGCCATTTAATATCATTAAAATCAGTACCCTGTAAGAAAATATGTCGCCATCTAATAGCATTAAAATCAGCACCCTGCAGCAGAATGTGTCGCTATCTAATATCATTAAAATCAATACCCTGTAAGAGAATGTGTCGCCATCTAATAGCATTAAAATCAGCACCCTGTATCAGAATGTGTCGCTATCTAATATCATTAAAATCAATACCCTGTAAGAGAATGTGTCGCCATCTAATAGCATTAAAATCAGTACCCTGTAGCAGAATGTGTCGCTATCTAATATCATTAAAATCAGTACACTGTAAGAGAATGTGTCGCCATCTAATAGCATTAAAATCAGTACCCTGTAGCAGAATGTGTCGCCATTTAATATCCTTAAAATCAGTACCCTGTAAGAGAATGTGTCCCCATCTAATAGCATTAAAATCAGAACCCTGTAGCAGAATGTGTCGCTATCTAATATCATTGAAATCAGAATCCTGTAAGAGAATGTGTCGCCATCTAATAGCATTAAAATCAGAACCATGTAAGAGAATATATCGCCATCTAATACCATTAAAATCAGTACCCTGTAAGAGAATATGTCGCCATCTAATACCATTAAAATCAGTACCCTGTAAGAGAATATGTCGCCATCTAATACCATTAAAATCAGTACCCTGTAAGAGAATGTGTCGCCATTTAATATCATTAAAATCAGTAACCTATAAAGTGAATGTGTCGCCATCTTATATCATTAAAATCAGTACACTGTAAGAGAATGTGTCGCCATCTAATATCAATAAAATCAGTACCCTGTAAGAGAATGTGTCGCCATTTAATATCATTAAAATCAGTACCCTGTAAGAGAATGTGTCGCCATCTAATAGCATTAAAATCAGTACCCTGTAGGAGAATGTGTCGCTATCTAATATCATTAAATCAGTACCCTGTAAGTGAATGTGTCGCCATTTAATATCATCAAAATCAGTACGCTGTAAGAGAATGTGTCGCCATCTAATAGCATTAAAATCAGTACCCTGTAAGAGAATGTGTTGCCATCTAATATCATTAAAATCAGTACGTACCGTGTAAGAGAATGTGTCGCCATCTAATATCATTAAAATCAGTACCCAGTAAGGGAATGTGTCGCCATCTAATAGCATTAAAATCTGTACCCTGTAGGAGAATGTGTCGCCATCTAAGACCATTAAAATAAGTGCACTGTAAGTGAATATTTCGCCATCTAATATCATTAAAATCAGTACCCTGTAAGAGAATGTGTCGCCATCTAATATCATTAAAATCAGTACCTTGTAAGAGCATGTGTCGCCAACTAATATCATTAAAATCAGTACCCTGTAAGAGAATGTGTCGCCATCTAATATCAATAAAATCAGTACCCTGTAAGTGAATGTATCGCCAACTAATATCACTAAAATCAGTACCCTTTAAGAGAATGTGTCGCCATCTAATATCAATAAAATCAGTACCCTGTAAGAGAATGTGTCGCCATCTAATATCATTAAAATCAGTACCCTGTAAGTGAATGTATCGCCAACTAATATCACTAAAATCAGTACCCTGTAAGAGAATGTGTCGCCATCTAATAGCATTAAAATTAGTACCCTGTAAGAGAATGTGTCGCCATCTAATATCATTAAAATCAGTACCCTGTAGGAGAATGTGTCGCCATCTAATATCATTAAAATCAGTACCCTGTAAGACGATGTGTCGCTATCTAATATCATTAAAATCAGTACACTGTAAGAGAATGTGTCGCCATCTAATGTCAATAAAATCAGTACCCTGTAAGAGGATGTGTCGCTATCTTATATCATTAAAATCAGTACCCTGTAAGAGAATATGTCGCCATCTAATACCATTAAAATCAGTACCCTGTAAGAGAATGTGTCGCCATCTTATATCATTAAATCAGTACCCTGTAAGAGAATATGTCGCCATCTAATACCATTAAAATCAGTACCCTGTAAGAGAATGTGTCGCCATGTAATATCATTAAAATCAGTACCCTGTAAGAGAATGTGTCGCCATTTAATATCATCAAAATCAGTACCATGTAAGAGAATGTGTCGCCATCTAATATCATTAAAATCAGTACCCTGTAAGACGATGTGTCGCTATCTAATATCATTAAAATCAGTACACTGTAAGTGAATGTGTCGCCATCTAATATCATTAAAATCAGTACCCTGTAAGAGAATGTGTCGCCATCTTTTTTCATTAAAATCAGTACCCTGTAAGAGAATATGTCGCCATCTAATACCATTAAAATCAGTACCCTGTAAGAGAATGTGTCGCCATGTAATATCATTAAAATCAGTACCCTGTAAGAGAATGTGTCGCCATTTAATATCATTAAAATCAGTACCATGTAAGAGAATGTGTCGCCATCTAATATCATTAAAATCAGTACCCTGTAGGAGAATGTGTCGCCATCTAATATCAATAAAATCAGTACCATGTAAGAGAATGTGTCGCCATCTAATATCATTAAAATCAGTACCCTGTAGGAGAATGTGTCGCCATCTAATATCAATAAAATCAGTACCCTGTAAGAGAATGTGTCGCCATCTAATATCACTAAAATCAGTACCCTGTAAAGGAATGTGTCGACATCTAATAGCATTAAAATCAGTACCCTGTAAAAGAATGTGTCGCCATCTAATATCTTTAAAATCAGTACCCTGTAAGAGAATGTGTCGCCATCTAATATCATTAAAATCAGTATCCTGTAAGAGAATGTGTCGCCATCTAATATCATTAAAATCAGTAACCTGTGAAGTGAATGTGTCGCCATCTTATATCATTTAAATCAGTACCCTGAAAGTGAATGTTTCGCAATCTAATATCATTAAAATCAGTACCCTGCAAGAGAATGTGTCGCCATCTAATATCATTAAAATCAGTACCCTGTAAGAGAATGTGTCGCAATCTAAAATCATTAAAATCAGTACCCTGTAAGAGAATGTGTCGCTATCTAATATCATTAAAATCAGTACCCTGTAAGAGAATGTGTCGCCATCTAATAGCATTAAAATCAGTACCCTGTAAGAGAATGTGTCGCTATCTAATATCATTAAAATCATTACCCTGTAAGAGAATGTGTCGCCATCTAATATCATTAAAATCAGTACCCTGTAAGTGAATGTGTCGCCATTTAATATCATCAAAATCAGTACATTGTAAAAGAATGTGTCGCCATCTAATAGCATTAAAATCAGTACCCTGTAAGAGAATGAGTCGCCATCTAATATCATTAAAATCAGAACCCTGTAAGAGAATGTGTCGCCATCTAATATCATTAAAATCAGTACCCTGTAAGTGAATGTGTCGCCATCTTATATCATTAAAATCAGTACCCTGTAAGAGAATGTGTCGCCATCTTATATAATTAAAATCAGTACCCTGTAAGAGAATGTGTCGCCATCTAATATCATTAAAATCAGTACCCTGTAAGAGAATGCGTCGCCATCTAATATCATTAAAATCAGTATCCTGTAAGTGAATGTGTCGCCATTTTATATCATTAAATCAGTACCCTGTAAGAGAATGTGTCGCCATCTTATATCATTAAAATCAGTACGCTGTAAGAGAATGTGTAGCCATCTAATACCATTAAAATCAGTACCCTGTAAGTGAATTTGTCGCCATCTTATATCATCAAAATCAGTACCCTCTAAGTGAATGTGTCCTCATCTAATATCATTAAAATCAGTACCCTGTAAGAGAATGTGTCGCCATCTTATATCATTAAAATCAGTACCCTGTAAGAGAATGTGTCGCCATCTTATATCATTAAAATCAGTACCCTGTAAGAGAATATGTCGCCATCTAATACCATTAAAATCAGTACCATGTAAGAGAATGTGTCGCCATGTAATATCATTAAAATCAGTACCCTGTAAGAGAATGTGTCGCCATTTAATATCATTAAAATCAGCACCATGTAAGAGAATGTGTCGCCATCTAATATCATTAAAATCAGTACCCTGTAGGAGAATGTGTCGCCATCTAATATCAATAAAATCAGTACCCTGTAAGAGAATGTGTCGCCATTTAATAGTAATAAAATCAGTACCCTGTAGCAGAATGTGCCGCTATCTAATATCATTAAAATCAGTACCCTGTATGTAAATGTGTCGACATCTAATATCATTAAAATCAGTACCCTGTAAGAGAATGTGTCGCCATCTAATATCAATAAAATCAGTACCCTGTAAGAGACTGTGTCGCCATTTAATATCATTAAAATCAGTACCCTGTAAGAAAATATGTCGCCATCTAATAGCATTAAAATCAGCACCCTGCAGCAGAATGTGTCGCTATCTAATATCATTAAAATCAATTCCCTGTAAGAGAATGTGTCGCCATCTAATAGCATTAAAATCAGCACCCTGTATCAGAATGTGTCGCTATCTAATATCATTAAAATCAATACCCTGTAAGAGAATGTGTCGCCATCTAATAGCATTAAAATCAGTACCCTGTAGCAGAATGTGTCGCTATCTAATATCATTAAAATCAGTACACTGTAAGAGAATGTGTCGTCATCTAATAGCATTAAAATCAGTACCCTGTAGCAGAATGTGTCGCCATTTAATATCATTAAAATCAGTACCCTGTAAGAGAATGTGTCCCCATCTAATAGCATTAAAATCAGAACCCTGTAGCAGAATGTGTCGCCATCTAATATCATTGAAATCAGAATCCTGTAAGAGAATGTGTCGCCATCTAATAGCATTAAAATCAGAACCATGTAAGAGAATATATCGCCATCTAATACCATTAAAATCAGTACCCTGTAAGAGAATATGTCGCCATCTAATACCATTAAAATCAGTACCCTGTAAGAGAATATGTCGCCATCTAATACCATTAAAATCAGTACCCTGTAAGAGAATGTGTCGCCATTTAATATCATTAAAATCAGTAACCTATAAAGTGAATGTGTCGCCATCTTATATCATTAAAATCAGTACACTGTAAGAGAATGTGTCGCCATCTAATATCAATAAAATCAGTACCCTGTAAGAGAATGTGTCGCCATTTAATATCATTAAAATCAGTACCCTGTAAGAGAATGTGTCGCCATCTAATAGCATTAAAATCAGTACCCTGTAGGAGAGTGTGTCGCTATCTAATATCATTAAAATCAGTACCCTGTAAGTGAATGTGTCGCCATTTAATATCATCAAAATCAGTACGCTGTAAGAGAATGTGTCGCCATCTAATAGCATTAAAATCAGTACCCTGTAAGAGAATGTGTTGCCATCTAATATCATTAAAATCAGTACGTACCGTGTAAGAGAATGTGTCGCCATCTAATATCATTAAAATCAGTACCCAGTAAGGGAATGTGTCGCCATCTAATAGCATTAAAATCTGTACCCTGTAGGAGAATGTGTCGCCATCTAATACCATTAAAATCAGTACACTATAAGTGAATAGTTCGCCTTCTAATATCATTAAAATCAGTACCCTGTAAGAGAATGTGTCGCCATCTAATATCATTAAAATCAGTACCTTGTACGAGAATGTGTCGCCAACTAATATCATTAAAATCAGTAACCTGTAAGAGAATGTGTCGCCATCTAATGTCATTAAAATCAGTACCCTGTAAGTGAATGTATCGCCAACTAATATCACTAAAATCAGTACCCTTTAAGAGAATGTGTCGCCATCTAATAGCATTAAAATTAGTACCCTGTAAGAGAATGTGTCGCCATCTAATATCATTAAAATCAGTACCCTGTAGGAGAATGTGTCGCCATCTAATATCATTAAAATCAGTACCCTGTAAGACGATGTGTCACTATCTAATATCATTAAAATCAGTACACTGTAAGAGATTGTGTCGCCATCTAATATCAATAAAATCAGTACCCTCTAAGAGAATGTGTCGCTATCTTTTATCATTAAAATCAGTACCCTGTAAGAGAATATGTCGCCATCTAATACCATTAAAATCAGTACCCTGTAAGAGAATGTGTCGCCATCTTATATCATTAAAATCAGTACCCTGTAAGAGATTATGTCGCCGTCTAATACCATTAAAATCAGTACCCTGTAAGAGAATGTGTCGCCATGTAATATCATTAAAATCAGTACCCTGTAAGAGAATGTGTCGCCATCTAATAGCATTAAAATCAGAACCCTGTAGCAGAATGTGTCGCTATCTAATATCATTAAAATCAGTACCCTGTAAGAGAATGTGTCGCTATCTAATAGCATTAAAATCAGAACCATGTAAGAGAATATATCGCCATCTAATACCATTAAAATCAGTACCCTGTAAGAGAACATGTCGCCATCTAATACCATTAAAATCAGTACCTTGTAAGAGAATATGTCGCCATTTAGTATCATTAAAATCAGTAACCTGTAAAGTGAATGTGTAGCCATCTTATATCATTAAAATCAGTACCCTGTAAGAGAATGTGTCGCCATCTAATACCAATAAAATCAGTACCCTGTAAGAGAATGTGTCGCCATTTAATATCATTAAAATCAGTACCCTGTAAGTGAATGTGTCGCCATTTAATATCATCAAAATCAGTACGCTGTAAGAGAATGTGTCGCCATCTAATAGCATTAAAATCCGTACCCTGTAAGAGAATGTGTTGCCATCTAATATCATTAAAATCAGTACGTACCCTGTAAGAGAATGTGTCGCCATCTAATATCATTAAAATCAGTACCCAGTAAGAGAATGTGTCGCCATCTAATAGCATTAAAATCTGTACCCTGTAGGAGAATGTGTCGCCATCTAATATCATTAAAATCAGTACCTTGTAAGAGAATGTGTCGCCAACTAATATCATTAAAATCAGTACCCTGTAAGAAAATGTGTCGCCATCTAATATCATTAAAATCAGTACCCTGTAAGTGAATGTATCGCCAACTAATATCACTAAAATCAGTACCCTTTAAGAGAATGTGTCGCCATCTAATATCAATAAAATCAGTACCCTGTAAGAGAATGTGTCGCCATCTAATATCATTAAAATCAGTACCCTGTAAGTGAATGTATCGCCAACTAATATCACTAAAATCAGTACCCTGTAAGAGAATGTGTCGCCATCTAATAGCATTAAAATTAGTACCCTGTAAGAGAATGTGTCGCCATCTAATATCATTAAAATCAGTACCCTGTAGGAGAATGTGTCGCCATCTAATATCATTAAAATCAGTACCCTGTAAGACGATGTGTCGCTATCTAATACCATTAAAATCAGTACACTGTAAGAGAATGTGTCGCCATCTAATGTCAATAAAATCAGTACCGTGTAAGAGGATGTGTCGCTATCTTATATCATTAAAGTCAGTACCCTGTAAGAGAATATGTCGCCATCTAATACCATTAAAATCAGTACCCTGTAAGAGAATGTGTTGCCATCTTATATCATTAAAATCAGTACCCTGTAAGAGAATATGTCGCCATCTAATACCATTAAAATCAGTACCCTGTAAGAGAATGTGTCGCCATGTAATATCATTAAAATCAGTACCCTGTAAGAGAATGTGTCGCCATTTAATATCATTAAAATCAGTACCATGTAAGAGAATGTGTCGCCATCGAATGTCATTAAAATCAGTACCCTGTAAGACGATGTGTCGCTATCTAACATCATTAAAATCAGTACACTGTAAGTGAATGTGTCGCCATATAATATCATTAAAATCAGTACCCTGTAAGAGAATGTTTCGCCATCTTTTTTCATTAAAATCAGTACCCTGTAAGAGAATATGTCGCCATCTAATACCATTAAAATCAGTACCCTGTAAGAGAATGTGTCGCCATGTAATATCATTAAAATCAGTACCCTATAAGAGAATGTGTCGCCATGTAATATCATTAAAATCAGTACCATGTAAGAGAATGTGTCGCCATCTAATATCATTAAAATCAGTACCCTGTAGGAGAATGTGTCGCCATCTAATATCAATAAAATCAGTACCATGTAAGAGAATGTGTCGCCATCTAATATCATTAAAATCAGTACCCTGTAGGAGAATGTGTCGCCATCTAATATCAATAAAATCAGTACCATGTAAGAGAATGTGTCGCCATCTAATATCATTAAAATCAGTACCCTGTAGGAGAATGTGTCGCCATCTAATATCAATAAAATCAGTACCCTGTAAGAGAATGTTTCGCCATCTAATATCACTAAAATCAGTACCCTGTAAAGGAATGTGTCGACATGTAATAGCATTAAAATCAGTACCCTGTAAAAGAATGTGTCGCCATCTAATATCTTTAAAATCAGTACCCTGTAAGAGAATGTGTCGCCATCTAATATCATTAAAATCAGTATCCTGTAAGAGAATGTGTCGCCATCTAATATTATTAAAATCAGTAACCTGTAAAGTGAATGTGTCGCCATCTTATATCATTTAAATCAGTACCCTGAAAGTGAATGTTTCGCAATCTAATATCATTAAAATCAGTACCCTGCAAGACAATGTGTCGCCATCTAATATCATTAAAATCAGTACCCTGTAAAAGAATGTGTCGCAATCTTAAATCATTAAAATCAGTACCCTGTAAGAGAATGTGTCGCTATCTAATATCATTAAAATCAGTACCCTGTAAGAGAATGTGTCGCCATCTAATAGCATTAAAATCAGTACCCTGTAAGAGAATGTGTCGCTATCTAATATCATTAAAATCATTACCCTGTAAGAGAATGTGTCGCCATCTAATATCATTAAAATCAGTACCCTGTAAGTGAATGTGTCGCCATTTAATATCATCAAAATCAGTACACTGTAAGAGAATGTGTCGCCATCTAATAGCATTAAAATCAGTACCCTGTAAGATAATGTGTCGCCATCTAATATCATTAAAATCAGTACCCTGTAAGAGAATGCTTCGCCATCTAATATCATTAAAATCAGTACCCTGAAAGTGAATGTGTCGCCATCTTATATCATTAAAATCAGTACCCTGTAAGAGAATGTGTCGCCATCTTATATCATTAAAATCAGCACCCTGTAAGAGAATGTGTCGCCATCTAATACCATTAAAATCAGTACCCTGTAAGTGAATTTGTCGCCATCTTATATCATCAAAATCAGTACCCTCTAAGTGAATGTGTCCTCATCTAATATCATTAAAATCAGTACCCTGTAAGAGAATGTGTCGCCATCTTATATCATTAAAATCAGTACCCTGTAAGAGAATGTGTCGCCATCTTATATCATTAAAATCAGTACCCTGTAAGAGAATATGTCGCCATCTAATACCATTAAAATCAGTACCCTGTAAGAGAATGTGTCGCCATGTAATATCATTAAAATCAGTACCCTGTAAGAGAATGTGTCGCCATTTAATATCATTAAAATCAGCACCATGTAAGAGAATGTGTCGCCATCTAATATCATTAAAATCAGTACCTTGTAGGGGAATGTGTCGCCATCTAATATCAATAAAATCAGTACCCTGTAAGAGAATGTGTCGCCATTTAATATCATTAAAATCAGTACCCTGTAAGAGAATGTGTCGCCATCTAATAGCAATAAAATCAGTACCCTGTAGCAGAATGTGTCGCTATCTAATACCATTAAAATCAGTACCCTGTATGTAAATGTGTCGACATCTAATATCATTAAAATCAGTACCCTGTAAGAGAATGTGTCGCCATCTAATATCAATAAAATCAGTACCCTGTAAGAGACTGTGTCGCCATTTAATATCATTAAAATCAGTACCCTGTAAGAAAATATGTCGCCATCTAATAGCATTAAAATCAGCACCCTGCAGTAGAATGTGTCGCTATCTAATATCATTAAAATGAGTACCCTCTAAGAGAATGTGTCGCCATCAAATAGCATTAAAATCAGCACCCTGTATCAGAATGTGTCGCTATCTAATATCATTAAAATCAATACCCTGTAAGAGAATGTGTCGCCATCTAATAGCATTAAAATCAGTACCCTGTAGCAGAATGTGTCGCTATCTAATATCATTAAAATCAGTACACTGTAAGAGAATGTGTCGCCATCTAATAGCATTAAAATCAGTACCCTGTAGCAGAATGTGTCGCCATTTAATATCATTAAAATCAGTACCCTGTAAGAGAATGTGTCGCCATCTAATAGCATTAAAATCAGAACCCTGTAGCAGAATGTGTCGCTATCTAATATCATTGAAATCAGTACCCTGTAAGAGAATGTGTCGCCATCTAATAGCATTAAAATCAGAACCCTGTAAGAGAATGTGTCGCCATTTTATATCATTAAAATCAGTAACCTATAAAGTGAATGTGTCGCCATCTTATATCATTAAAATCAGTACCCTGTAAGAGAATGTGTCGCCATCTAATATCAATAAAATCAGTACCCTGTAAGAGAATGTGTCGCCATTTAATATCATTAAAATCAGTACCCTGTAAGAGAATGTGTCGCCATCTAATATCATTAAAATCAGTACCCTGTAAGTGAATGTGTCGCCATTTAATATCATCAAAATCAGTACGCTGTAAGAGAATGTGTCGCCATCTAATAGCATTAAAATCAGTACCCTGTAAGAGAATGTGTTGCCATCTAATATCATTAAAATCAGTACGTACCCTGTAAGAGAATGTGTCGCCATCTAATAGCATTAAAATCAGTACCCTGTAGCAGAATGTGTCGCCATTTAATATCATTAAAATCAGTACCCTGTAAGAGAATGTGTCGCCATCTAATACCATTAAAATCAGTACCCTGTAAGAGAATATGTCGCCATCTAATACCATTAAAATCAGTACCCTGTAAGAGAATATGTCGCCATCTAATACCATTAAAATCAGTACCCTGTAAGAGAATGTGTCGCCATTTTATATCATTAAAATCAGTAACCTATAAAGTGAATGTGTCGCCATCTTATATCATTAAAATCAGTACCCTGTAAGAGAATGTGTCGCCATCTAATATCAATAAAATCAGTACCCTGTAAGAGAATGTGTCGCCATTTAATATCATTAAAATCAGTACCCTGTAAGAGAATGTGTCGCCATCTAATATCATTAAAATCAGTACCCTGTAAGTGAATGTGTCGCCATTTAATATCATCAAAATCAGTACGCTGTAAGAGAATGTGTCGCCATCTAATAGCATTAAAATCAGTACCCTGTAAGAGAATGTGTTGCCATCTAATATCATTAAAATCAGTACGTACCCTGTAAGAGAATGTGTCGCCGTCTAATATCATTAAAATCAGTACCCAGTAAGGGAATGTGTCGCCATCTAATAGCATTAAAATCTGTACCCTGTAGGAGAATGTGTCGCCATCCAATACCATTATAATCAGTACACTGTAAGTGAATAGTTCGCCATCTAATATCATTAAAATTAGTACCCTGTAAGAGAATGTGTCGCCATCTAATATCATTAAAATCAGTACCTTGTACGAGAATGTGTCGCCAACTAATATCATTAAAATCAGTAACCTGTAAGAGAATGTGTCGCCATCTAATGTCATTAAAATCAGTACCCTGTAAGTGAATGTATCGCCAACTAATATCACTAAAATCAGGACCCTTTAAGAGAATGTGTCGCCATCTAATAGCATTAAAATTAGTACCCTGTAAGAGAATGTTTCGCCATCTAATATCATTAAAATCAGTACCCTGTAGGAGAATGTGTCGCCATCTAATATCATTAAAATCAGTACCCTGTAAGACGATGTGTCGCTATCTAATATCATTAAAATCAGTACACTGTAAGAGATTGTGTCGCCATCTAATATCAATAAAATCAGTACCCTCTAAGAGGATGTGTCGCTATCTTATATCATTAAAATCAGTACCATGTAAGAGAATGTGTCGCCATCTAATACCATTAAAATCAGTACCCTGTAAGAGAATGTGTCGCCATGTACTATCATTAAAATCAGTACCCTGTAAGAGAATGTGTCGCCATTTAATATCATTAAAATCAGTACCATGCAACAGAATGTGTCGCCATCTAATATCATTAAAATCAGTACCCTGTAGGAGAATGTGTCGCCATCTAATATCAATAAAATCAGTACCCTGTAAGAGAATGTGTCGCAATTTAATATCATTAAAATCAGTACCCTGTAAGAGAATGTGTCGCCATCTAATAGCAATAAAATCAGTACCCTGTAGCAGAATGTGTCGCTATCTAATATCATTAAAATCAGTACCCTGTATGTAAATGTGTCGACATCTAATATCATTAAAATCAGTACCCTGTAAGAGAATGTGTCGCCATCTAATATCAATAAAATCAGTACCCTGTAAGAGAATGTGTCGCCATTTAATATCATTAAAATCTGTACCCTGTAAGAAAATATGTCGCTATCTAATAGCATTAAAATCAGCACCCTGTAGCAGAATGTGTCGCTATCTAATATCATTAAAATCAATACCCTGTAAGAGAATGTGTCGCCATCTAATAGCATTAAAATCAGCACCCTGTAGCAGAAAGTGTCGCTATCTAATATCATTAAAATCAATACCCTGTAAGAGAATGTGTCGCCATCTAATAGCATTAAAATCAGTACCCTGTAGCAGAATGTCTCGCTATCTAATATCATTAAAATCAGTACACTGTAAGAGAATGTGTCGCCATCTAATAGCATTAAAATCAGTACCCTGTAGCAGATTGTGTCGCCATTTAATATCATTAAAATCAGTACCCTGTAAGAGAATCTGGCGCCATCTAATAGCATTAAAATCAGTACCCTGTAGCAGAATGTGTCGCTATCTAATATCATTAAAATCAGTACCCTGTAAGAGAATGTGTCGCCATCTAATAGCATTAAAATCAGAACCATGTAAGAGAATATATCGCCATCTAATACCATTAAAATCAGTACCCTGTAAGAGAATATGTCGCCATCTAATATCATTGAAATCAGTACCCTGAAAGAGAATATGTCGCCATCTAATACCATTAAAATCAGTACCCTGTAAGAGAATGTGTCGCCATTTAATATCATTAAAATCAGTAACCTGTAAAGTGAATGTGTCGCCATCTTATATCATTAAAATCAGTACCCTGTAAGAGAATGTGTCGCCATCTAATATCAATAAAATCAGTACCCTGTAAGAGAATGTGTCGCCATTTAATATTATTAAAATCAGTACCCTGTAAGAGAATGTGTCGCCATCTAATAGCATTAAAATCAGTACCCTGTAAGAGAATGTGTTGCCATCTAATATCATTAAAATCAGTACGTACCCTGTAAGAGAATGTGTCGCCATCTAATATCATTAAAATCAGTACCCTGTAAGAGAATGTGTCGCCATCTAATAGCATTAAAATCTGTACCCTGTAGGAGAATGTGTCGCCATCTAATACCATTAAAATCAGCACTCTGTAAGTGAATGTTTCGCCATCTAATATCATTAAAATCAGTACCCTGTAAGAGAATGTGTCGCCATCTAATATCATTAAAATCAGTACCTTGTAAGAGAATGTGTCGCCAACTAATATCATTAAAATCAGTACCCTGTAAGAGAATGTGTCGCCATCTAATATCATTAAAATCAGTACCCTGTAAGTGAATGTATCGCCAACTAATATCACTAAAATCAGTACCCTGTAAGAGAATGTGTCGCCATCTAATAGCATTAAAATTAGTACCCTGTAAGAGAATGTGTCGCCATCTAATATCATTAAAATCAGTATCCTGTAGGAGAATGTGTCGCCATCTAATATCATTAAAATCAGTACCCTGTAAGACGATGTGTCGCTATCTAATATCATTAAAATCAGTACACTGTAAGAGAATGTGTCGCCATCTAATATCAATAAAATCAGTACCCTGTAAGAGGATGTGTCGCTATCTAATATCATTAAAATCAGTACCCCGTAAGAGAATGTGTCGCCATCTAATATCATTAAAATCAGTACCCTGTAAGAGAATGTGTCGCCATCAAATATCAATAAAATCAGTACCCTGTAAGAGAATGTGCCGCCATTTAATATCATTAAAATCTGTACCCTGTAAGAGAATGTGTCGCCATCTAATAGCATTAAAATCAGTACCCTGTAGCAGAATGTGGCGCTATCTAATATCATTAAAATCAGTACCCTGTAAGAGAATGTGTCGCCATCTAATAGCATTAAAATCAGAACCATGTAAGAGAATATGTCGCCATCTAATACCATTAAAATCAGTACCCTGTAAGAGAATGTGTCGCCATCTTATATCATTAAAATCAGTACCCTGTAAGAGAATGCGTCGCCATATAATACCATTAAAATCAGTACCCTGTAAGAGAATGTGTCGCCATCTAATATCATTAAAAGAAGTACCCTGTAAGAGAATGTGTCGCCATTTAATATCATTAAAATCAGTAACCTGTAAAGTGAATGTGTCGCCATCTTATATCATTAAAATCAGTACCCTGTAAGAGAATGTGTCGCCATCTAATATCAATAAAATCAGTACCCTGTAAGAGAATGTTTCGCCATCTAATATCACTAAAATCAGTACCCTGTAAAGGAATGTGTCGACATGTAATAGCATTAAAATCAGTACCCTGTAAAAGAATGTGTCGCCATCTAATATCTTTAAAATCAGTACCCTGTAAGAGAATGTGTCGCCATCTAATATCATTAAAATCAGTATCCTGTAAGAGAATGTGTCGCCATCTAATATTATTAAAATCAGTAACCTGTAAAGTGAATGTGTCGCCATCTTATATCATTTAAATCAGTACCCTGAAAGTGAATGTTTCGCAATCTAATATCATTAAAATCAGTACCCTGCAAGACGATGTGTCGCCATCTAATATCATTAAAATCAGTACCCTGTAAAAGAATGTGTCGCAATCTAAAATCATTAAAATCAGTACCCTGTAAGAGAATGTGTCGCTATCTAATATCATTAAAATCAGTACCCTGTAAGAGAATGTGTCGCCATCTAATAGCATTAAAATCAGTACCCTGTAAGAGAATGTGTCGCTATCTAATATCATTAAAATCATTACCCTGTAAGAGAATGTGTCGCCATCTAATATCATTAAAATCAGTACCCTGTAAGTGAATGTGTCGCCATTTAATATCATCAAAATCAGTACACTGTAAGAGAATGTGTCGCCATCTAATAGCATTAAAATCAGTACCCTGTAAGAGAATGTGTCGCCATCTAATATCATTAAAATCAGTACCCTGTAAGAGAATGCATCGCCATCTAATATCATTAAAATCAGTACCCTGAAAGTGAATGTGTCGCCATCTTATATCATTAAAATCAGTACCCTGTAAGAGAATGTGTCGCCATCTTATATCATTAAAATCAGCACGCTGTAAGAGAATGTGTCGCCATCTAATACCATTAAAATCAGTACCCTGTAAGTGAATTTGTCGCCATCTTATATCATCAAAATCAGTACCCTCTAAGTGAATGTGTCCTCATCTAATATCATTAAAATCAGTACCCTGTAAGAGAATGTGTCGCCATCTTATATCATTAAAATCAGTACCCTGAAAGAGAATGTGTCGCCATCTTATATCATTAAAATCAGTACCCTGTAAGAGAATATGTCGCCATCTAATACCATTAAAATCAGTACCCTGTAAGAGAATGTGTCGCCATGTAATATCATTAAAATCAGTACCCTGTAAGAGAATGTGTCGCCATTTAATATCATTAAAATCAGCACCATGTAAGAGAATGTGTCGCCATCTAATATCATTAAAATCAGTACCTTGTAGGAGAATGTGTCGCCATCTAATATCAATAAAATCAGTACCCTATAAGAGAATGTGTCGCCATTTAATATCATTAAAATCAGTACCCTGTAAGAGAATGTGTCGCCATCTAATAGCAATAAAATCAGTACCCTGTAGCAGAATGTGTCGCTATCTAATACCATTAAAATCAGTACCCTGTATGTAAATGTGTCGACATCTAATATCATTAAAATCAGTACCCTGTAAGAGAATGTGTCGCCATCTAATATCAATAAAATCAGTACCCTGTAAGAGACTGTGTCGCCATTTAATATCATTAAAATCAGTACCCTGTAAGAAAATATGTCGCCATCTAATAGCATTAAAATCAGCACCCTGCAGCAGAATGTGTCGCTATCTAATATCATTAAAATGAGTACCCTCTAAGAGAATGTGTCGCCATCAAATAGCATTAAAATCAGCACCCTGTATCAGAATGTGTCGCTATCTAATATCATTAAAATCAATACCCTGTAAGAGAATGTGTCGCCATCTAATAGCATTAAAATCAGTACCCTGTAGCAGAATGTGTCGCTATCTAATATCATTAAAATCAGTACACTGTAAGAGAATGTGTCGCCATCTAATAGCATTAAAATCAGTACCCTGTAGCAGAATGTGTCGCCATTTAATATCATTAAAATCAGTACCCTGTAAGAGAATGTGTCGCCATCTAATAGCATTAAAATCAGAACCCTGTAGCAGAATGTGTCGCTATCTAATATCATTGAAATCAGTACCCTGTAAGAGAATGTGTCGCCATCTAATAGCATTAAAATCAGAACCCTGTAAGAGAATGTGTCGCCATTTTATATCATTAAAATCAGTAACCTATAAAGTGAATGTGTCGCCATCTTATATCATTCAAATCAGTACCCTGTAAGAGAATGTGTCGCCATCTAATATCAATAAAATCAGTACCCTGTAAGAGAATGTGTCGCCATTTAATATCATTAAAATCAGTACCCTGTAAGAGAATGTGTCGCCATCTAATATCATTAAAATCAGTACCCTGTAAGTGAATGTGTCGCCATTTAATATCATCAAAATCAGTACGCTGTAAGAGAATGTGTCGCCATCTAATAGCATTAAAATCAGTACCCTGTAAGAGAATGTGTTGCCATCTAATATCATTAAAATCAGTACGTACCCTGTAAGAGAATGTGTCGCCATCTAATAGCATTAAAATCAGTACCCTGTAGCAGAATGTGTCGCTATTTAATATCATTAAAATCAGTACCCTGTAAGAGAATGTGTCGCCATCTAATACCATTAAAATCAGTACCCTGTAAGAGAATATGTCGCCATCTAATACCATTAAAATCAGTACCCTGTAAGAGAATATGTCGCCATCTAATACCATTAAAATCAGTACCCTGTAAGAGAATGTGTCGCCATTTTATATCATTAAAATCAGTAACCTATAAAGTGAATGTGTCGCCATCTTATATCATTAAAATCAGTACCCTGTAAGAGAATGTGTCGCCATCTAATATCAATAAAATCAGTACCCTGTAAGAGAATGTGTCGCCATTTAATATCATTAAAATCAGTACCCTGTAGGAGAATGTGTCGCCATCTAATATCATTAAAATCAGTACCCTGTAAGTGAATGTGTCGCCATTTAATATCATCAAAATCAGTACGCTGTAAGAGAATGTGTCGCCATCTAATAGCATTAAAATCAGTACCCTGTAAGAGAATGTGTTGCCATCTAATATCATTAAAATCAGTACGTACCCTGTAAGAGAATGTGTCGCCGTCTAATATCATTAAAATCAGTACCCAGTAAGGGAATGTGTCGCCATCTAATAGCATTAAAATCTGTACCCTGTAGGAGAATGTGTCGCCATCCAATACCATTAAAATCAGTACACTGTAAGTGAATAGTTCGCCATCTAATATCATTAAAATTAGTACCCTGTAAGAGAATGTGTCGCCATCTAATATCATTAAAATCAGTACCTTGTACGAGAATGTGTCGCCAACTAATATCATTAAAATCAGTAACCTGTAAGAGAATGTGTCGCCATCTAATGTCATTAAAATCAGTACCCTGTAAGTGAATGTATCGCCAACTAATATCACTAAAATCAGGACCCTTTAAGAGAATGTGTCGCCATCTAATAGCATTAAAATTAGTACCCTGTAAGAGAATGTTTCGCCATCTAATATCATTAAAATCAGTACCCTGTAGGAGAATGTGTCGCCATCTAATATCATTAAAATCAGTACCCTGTAAGACGATGTGTCGCTATCTAATATCATTAAAATCAGTACACTGTAAGAGATTGTGTCGCCATCTAATATCAATAAAATCAGTACCCTCTAAGAGGATGTGTCGCTATCTTATATCATTAAAATCAGTACCATGTAAGAGAATGTGTCGCCATCTAATACCATTAAAATCAGTACCCTGTAAGAGAATGTGTCGCCATGTACTATCATTAAAATCAGTACCCTGTAAGAGAATGTGTCGCCATTTAATATCATTAAAATCAGTACCATGCAACAGAATGTGTCGCCATCTAATATCATTAAAATCAGTACCCTGTAGGAGAATGTGTCGCCATCTAATATCAATAAAATCAGTACCCTGTAAGAGAATGTGTCGCAATTTAATATCATTAAAATCAGTACCCTGTAAGAGAATGTGTCGCCATCTAATAGCAATAAAATCAGTACCCTGTAGCAGAATGTGTCGCTATCTAATATCATTAAAATCAGTACCCTGTATGTAAATGTGTCGACATCTAATATCATTAAAATCAGTACCCTGTAAGAGAATGTGTCGCCATCTAATATCAATAAAATCAGTACCCTGTAAGAGAATGTGTCGCCATTTAATATCATTAAAATCTGTACCCTGTAAGAAAATATGTCGCTATCTAATAGCATTAAAATCAGCACCCTGAAGCAGAATGTGTCGCTATCTAATATCATTAAAATCAATACCCTGTAAGAGAATGTGTCGCCATCTAATAGCATTAAAATCAGCACCCTGTAGCAGAAAGTGTCGCTATCTAATATCATTAAAATCAATACCCTGTAAGAGAATGTGTCGCCATCTAATAGCATTAAAATCAGTACCCTGTAGCAGAATGTCTCGCTATCTAATATCATTAAAATCAGTACACTGTAAGAGAATGTGTCGCCATCTAATAGCATTAAAATCAGTACCCTGTAGCAGATTGTGTCGCCATTTAATATCATTAAAATCAGTACCCTGTAAGAGAATCTGGCGCCATCTAATAGCATTAAAATCAGTACCCTGTAGCAGAATGTGTCGCTATCTAATATCATTAAAATCAGTACCCTGTAAGAGAATGTGTCGCCATCTAATAGCATTAAAATCAGAACCATGTAAGAGAATATATCGCCATCTAATACCATTAAAATCAGTACCCTGTAAGAGAATATGTCGCCATCTAATATCATTGAAATCAGTACCCTGAAAGAGAATATGTCGCCATCTAATACCATTAAAATCAGTACCCTGTAAGAGAATGTGTCGCCATTTAATATCATTAAAATCAGTAACCTGTAAAGTGAATGTGTCGCCATCTTATATCATTAAAATCAGTACCCTGTAAGAGAATGTGTCGCCATCTAATATCAATAAAATCAGTACCCTGTAAGAGAATGTGTCGCCATTTAATATTATTAAAATCAGTACCCTGTAAGAGAATGTGTCGCCATCTAATAGCATTAAAATCAGTACCCTGTAAGAGAATGTGTTGCCATCTAATATCATTAAAATCAGTACGTACCCTGTAAGAGAATGTGTCGCCATCTAATATCATTAAAATCAGTACCCTGTAAGAGAATGTGTCGCCATCTAATAGCATTAAAATCTGTACCCTGTAGGAGAATGTGTCGCCATCTAATACCATTAAAATCAGCACTCTGTAAGTGAATGTTTCGCCATCTAATATCATTAAAATCAGTACCCTGTAAGAGAATGTGTCGCCATCTAATATCATTAAAATCAGTACCTTGTAAGAGAATGTGTCGCCAACTAATATCATTAAAATCAGTACCCTGTAAGAGAATGTGTCGCCATCTAATATCATTAAAATCAGTACCCTGTAAGTGAATGTATCGCCAACTAATATCACTAAAATCAGTACCCTGTAAGAGAATGTGTCGCCATCTAATAGCATTAAAATTAGTACCCTGTAAGAGAATGTGTCGCCATCTAATATCATTAAAATCAGTATCCTGTAGGAGAATGTGTCGCCATCTAATATCATTAAAATCAGTACCCTGTAAGACGATGTGTCGCTATCTAATATCATTAAAATCAGTACACTGTAAGAGAATGTGTCGCCATCTAATATCAATAAAATCAGTACCCTGTAAGAGGATGTGTCGCTATCTAATATCATTAAAATCAGTACCCCGTAAGAGAATGTGTCGCCATCTAATATCATTAAAATCAGTACCCTGTAAGAGAATGTGTCGCCATCAAATATCAATAAAATCAGTACCCTGTAAGAGAATGTGCCGCCATTTAATATCATTAAAATCTGTACCCTGTAAGAGAATGTGTCGCCATCTAATAGCATTAAAATCAGTACCCTGTAGCAGAATGTGGCGCTATCTAATATCATTAAAATCAGTACCCTGTAAGAGAATGTGTCGCCATCTAATAGCATTAAAATCAGAACCATGTAAGAGAATATGTCGCCATCTAATACCATTAAAATCAGTACCCTGTAAGAGAATGTGTCGCCATCTTATATCATTAAAATCAGTACCCTTTAAGAGAATGCGTCGCCATATAATACCATTAAAATCAGTACCCTGTAAGAGAATGTGTCGCCGTCTAATATCATTAAAAGAAGTACCCTGTAAGAGAATGTGTCGCCATTTAATATCATTAAAATCAGTAACCTGTAATGTGAATGTGTCGCCATCTTATATCATTAAAATCAGTACCCTGTAAGAGAATGTGTCGCCATCTAATATCAATAAAATCAGTACCCTGTAAGAGAATGTGTCGCCATTTAATATCATTAAAATCAGTACCCTGTAGGAGAATGTGTCGCCATCTAATAGCATTAAAATTAGTACCCTGTAGGAGAATGTGTCGCTATCTAATATCACTAAAATCAGTACCCTGTAAGAGAAAGTGTCGCCATCTAATATCATGAAAATCAGTACCCTGTAAGAGAATCTGTCGCCATCTAATAGCATTAAAATCTGTACCCTGTAGGAGAATGTGTCGCCATCTAATACCATTAAAATCAGTACCCTGTAAGTGAATGTTTCGCCATCTAATATCATTAAAATCAGTACCCTGTAAGAGAATGTGTCGCCATCTAATATCTTAAAATCAGTACCTTGTAAGAGAATGTGTCGCTAACTAATATCATTAAAATCAGTACCCTGTAAGAGAATGTGTCGCCATCTAATATCATTAAAATCAGTACCCTGTAAGTGAATGTGTCGCCAACTAATATCACTAAAATCAGTACCCTGTAAGAGAATATGTCGCCAACTAATAGCATTAAAATTAGTACCCTGTAAGAGAATGTGTCGCCATCTAATATCATTAAAATCAGTACCCTGTAAGAGAATGTGTCGCCATCTAATATCATTAAAATCAGTACCCTGTAAGAGGATGTGTCGCTATCTAATATCATTAAAATCAGTACCCTGTAAGAGAATGTGTCGCCATCTAATATCAATAAAATCAGTACCCTGTAAGATGATGTGTCGCTATCTAATATCATTAAAATCAGTACCCTGTAAGAGTATGTGTCGCCATCTAATATCAATAAAATCAGTACCCTGTAAGAGAATGTGTCGCTATCTAATATCATTAAAATCAGTACCCTGTAAGAGAATGTGTCGCCATATTTTATCATTAAAATCAGTACCCTATAAGTGAATGTGTCGCCATCTAATATCATTAAAATCAGTACCCTGTAAGCGAATGTGTCGCCATCTTATATCATCAAAATCAGTACCCTGTAGAAGAATGTGTCGCCATCTAATATCAATAAAATCAGTACCCTGTAAGGGAATGTGTCGCTATCTAATATCAATAAAATCAGTACCCTGTAAGAGAATGTGTCGCCATTTAACATCATTAAAATCAGTACCCTATAAGTGAATGTGTCGCCATTTAATATCAATAAAATCAGTACCCTGTACGAGAATGTGTCGCTATCTAATATCATTAAAATCAGTACCCTGTAAGCGAATGTGTCGCCATCTTATATCATCAAAATCAGTACCCTGTAAGAGAATGTGTCGCCATCTAATATCATTAAAATCAGTACCCTGTAAGTGAATGTGTCGCCATCTTATATCATCAAAATCAGTACCCTCTAAGAGAATGTGTCGCCGTCTAATATCAATAAAATCAGTACCCTGTAAGAGAATGTGTCGCCATTTAACATCATTAAAATCAGTACCCTGTAAGAGAATGTGTCGCCATCTAATAGCATTAAAATCAGTACCCTGTAGGAGAATGTGTCGCTATCTAATATTATTAAAATCAGTACCCTGTGAGAGAATGTGTCGCCATCTTATATCATTAAAATCAGTACCCTGAAAGTGAATGTGTCGCCATCTTATATCATCAAAATCAGTACCCTGTAAGAGAATGTGTCGCCATTTAATATCATTAAAATCAGTACCCTGTAAGAGAATGTGTCGCGATCTAATAACATTAAAATCAGTACCCTGTAAGAGAATGTGTCGCCATCTAATATCCATAAAATCAGTACCCTGTAAGATGATGTGGCGCTATCTAATATCATTAAAATCAGTACCCTGTAAGAGAATGTGTCGCCATCTAATATCAATAAAATCAGTACCCTGTAAGAGAATGTGTCGCTATCTAATATCATTAAAATCAGTACCCTGTAAGAGAATGTGTCGCCATCTTTTATCATTAAAATCAGTACCCTATAAGTGAATGTGTCGCCATCTAATATCATTAAAATCAGTACCCTGTAAGCGAATGTGTCGCCATCTTATATCATCAAAATCAGTACCCTGTAAGAGAATGTGCCGCCATCTAATATCAATAAAATCAGTACCCTGTAAGAGAATGTGTCGCCATCTAATATCAATAAAATCAGTACCCTGTAAGAGAATGTGTCGCCATTTAACATCATTAAAATCAGTACCCTATAAGTGAATGTGTCGCCATCTAATATCAATAAAATCAGTACCCTGTAAGAGAATGTGTCGCCATCTAATATCAATAAAATCAGTACCCTGTAAGAGAATGTGTCGCCATTTAACATCATTAAAATCAGTACCCTGTAAGAGAATGTGTCGCCATCTATTATCATTAAAATCAGTACCCTGTAAGTGAATGTGTCGCCATCTTATATCATCAAAATCAGTACCCTGTAAGAGAATGTGTCGCCATTTAATATCATTAAAATCAGTACCCTGTAAGAGAATGTGTCGCCATCTAACAGCATTAAAATCAGTACCCTGTAGGAGAATGTGTCGTCATCTAATATCATTAAAATCAATACCCTGAAAGATAATGTGTCGCCCTCTAATATTATTAAAATCAGTACCCTGTGAGAGAATGTGTCGCCATCTAATATCATTAAAATCAGTGCTATGTAAGTGAATGTGTCGCCATCTTATATCATCAAAATCAGTACCCTGTATGAGAATGTGTCGTCATCTAATATCATTAGAATCAGTACCCTGTAAGAGAATGTGTCGCCATCTTATATCATTAAAATCAGTACCCTGTAAGAGAATATGTCGCCATCTAATACCATTAAAATCAGTACCCTGTAAGAGAATGTGTCGCCATGTAATATCATTAAAATCAGTACCCTGTAAGAGAATGTGTCGCCATTTAATATCATTAAAATCAGCACCATGTAAGAGAATGTGTCGCCATCTAATATCATTAAAATCAGTACCTTGTAGGAGAATGTGTCGCCATCTAATATCAATAAAATCGGTACCCTGTAAGAGAATGTGTCGCCATTTAATATCATTAAAATCAGCACCATGTAAGAGAATGTGTCGACATCTAATATCATTAAAATCAGTACCCTGTAAGAGAATGTGTCGCCATCTAATATCAATAAAATCAGTACCCTGTAAGAGACTGTGTCGCCATTTAATATCATTAAAATCAGTACCCTGTAAGAAAATATGTCGCCATCCAATAGCATTAAAATCAGCACCCTGCAGCAGAATGTGTCGCTATCTAATATCATTAAAATCAGTACCCTGTAAGAGAATGTGTCGCCATCAAATAGCATTAAAATCAGTACCCTGTAGCAGAATGTGTCGCTATCTAATATCATTAAAATCAATACCCTGTAAGAGAATGTGTCGCCATCTAATAGCATTAAAATCAGTACCCTGTAGCAGAATGTGTCGCTATCTAATATCATTAAAATCAGTACACTGTAAGAGAATGTGTCGCCATCTAATAGCATTAAAATCAGTACCCTGTAGCAGAATGTGTCGCCATTTAATATCATTAAAATCAGTACCCTGTAAGAGAATGTGTCGCCATCTAATAGCATTAAAATCAGAACCCTGTAGCAGAATGTGTCGCTATCTAATATCATTGAAATCAGTACCCTGTAAGAGAATGTGTCGCCATCTAATAGCATTAAAGTCAGAACCATGTAAGAGAATATATCGCCATCTAATACCATTAAAATCAGTACCCTGTAAGAGAATATGTCGCCATCTAATACCATTAAAATCAGTACCCTGTAAGAGAATATGTCGCCATCTAATACCATTAAAATCAGTACCCTGTAAGAGAATGTGTCGCCATTTTATATCATTAAAATCATTAACCTATAAAGTGAATGTGTCGCCATCTTATATCATTAAAATCAGTACCCTGTAAGAGAATGTGTCGCCATCTAATATCAATAAAATCAGTACCCTGTAAGAGAATGTGTCGCCATTTAATATCATTAAAATCAGTACCCTGTAAGAGAATGTGTCGCCATCTAATATCATTAAAATCAGTACCCTGTAAGTGAATGTGTCGCCATTTAATATCATCAAAATCAGTACGCTGTAAGAGAATGTGTCGCCATCTAATAGCATTAAAATCAGTACCCTGTAAGAGAATGTGTTGCCATCTAATATCATTAAAATCAGTACGTACTCTGTAAGAGAATGTGTCGCCATCTAATATCATTAAAATCAGTACCCAGTAAGGGAATGTGTCGCCATCTAATAGCATTAAAATCTGTACCCTGTAGGAGAATGTGTCGCCATCTAATACCATTAAAATCAGTACACTGTAAGTGAATAGTTCGCCATCTAATATCATTAAAATCAGTACCCTGTAAGAGAATGCGTCGCCATCTAATATCATTAAAATGAGTACCTTGTACGAGAATGTGTCGCCAACTAATATCATTAAAATCAGTAACCTGTAAGAGAATGTGTCGCCATCTAATGTCATTAAAATCAGTACCCTGTAAGTGAATGTATCGCCAACTAATATCACTAAAATCAGGACCCTTTAAGAGAATGTGTCGCCATCTAATAGCATTAAAATTAGTACCCTGTAAGAGAATGTTTCGCCATCTAATATCATTAAAATCAGTACCCTGTAGGAGAATGTGTCGCCATCTAATATCATTAAAATCAGTACCCTGTAAGACGATGTGTCGCTATCTAATATCATTAAAATCAGTACACTGTAAGAGATTGTGTCGCCATCTAATATCAATAAAATCAGTACCCTCTAAGAGGATGTGTCGCTATCTTATATCATTCAAATCAGTACCATGTAAGAGAATGTGTCGCCATCTAATACCATTAAAATCAGTACCCTGTAAGAGAATGTGACGCCATGTAATATCATTAAAATCAGAACCCTGTAAGAGAATGTGTCGCCATTTAATATCATTAAAATCAGTACCATGCAAGAGAATGTGTCGCCATCTAATATCATTAAAATCAGTACCCTGTAGGAGAATGTGTCGCCATCTAATATCAATAAAATCACTACCCTGTAAGAGAATGTGTCGCCATTTAATATCATTAAAATCAGTACCCTGTAAGAGAATGTGTCGCCATCTAATAGCAATAAAATCAGTACCCTGTAGCAGAATGTGTCGCTATCTAATATCATTAAAATCAGTACCCTGTATGTAAATGTGTCGACATCTAATATCATTAAAATCAGTACCCTGTAAGAGAATGTGTCGCCATCTAATATCAATAAAATCAGTACCCTGTAAGAGAATGTGTCGCCATTTAATATCATTAAAATCAGTACCCTGTAAGAAAATATGTCGCTATCTAATAGCATTTAAATCTGCACCCTGTAGCAGAATGTGTCGCTATCTAATATCATTAAAATCAATACCCTGTAAGAGAATGTGTCGCCATCTAATAGCATTAAAATCAGCACCCTGTAGCAGAATGTGTCGCTATCTAATATCATTAAAATCAATACCCTGTAAGAGAATGTGTCGCCATCTAATAGCATTAAAATCAGTACCCTGTAGCAGAATGTGTCGCTATCTAATATCATTAAAATCAGTACACTGTAAGAGAATGTGTCGCCATCTAATAGCATTAAAATCAGTACCCTGTAGCAGATTGTGTCGCCATTTAATATCATTAAAATCAGTACCCTGTAAGAGAATATGTCGCCATCTAATACCATTAAAATCAGTACCCTGTAAGAGAATATGTCGCCATCTAATACCATTAAAATCAGTACCCTGTAAGAGAATGTGTCGCCATTTAATATCATTAAAATCAGTAACCTATAAAGTGAATGTGTCGCCATCTTATATCATTAAAATCAGTACACTGTAAGAGAATGTGTCGCCATCTAATATCAATAAAATCAGTACCCTGTAAGAGAATGTGTCGCCATTTAATATCATTAAAATCAGTACCCTGTAAGAGAATGTGTCGCCATCTAATAGCATTAAAATCAGTACCCTGTAGGAGAGTGTGTCGCTATCTAATATCATTAAAATCAGTACCCTGTAAGTGAATGTGTCGCCATTTAATATCATCAAAATCAGTACGCTGTAAGAGAATGTGTCGCCATCTAATAGCATTAAAATCAGTACCCTGTAAGAGAATGTGTTGCCATCTAATATCATTAAAATCAGTACGTACCGTGTAAGAGAATGTGTCGCCATCTAATATCATTAAAATCAGTACCCAGTAAGGGAATGTGTCGCCATCTAATAGCATTAAAATCTGTACCCTGTAGGAGAATGTGTCGCCATCTAATACCATTAAAATCAGTACACTATAAGTGAATAGTTCGCCTTCTAATATCATTAAAATCAGTACCCTGTAAGAGAATGTGTCGCCATCTAATATCATTAAAATCAGTACCTTGTACGAGAATGTGTCGCCAACTAATATCATTAAAATCAGTAACCTGTAAGAGAATGTGTCGCCATCTAATGTCATTAAAATCAGTACCCTGTAAGTGAATGTATCGCCAACTAATATCACTAAAATCAGTACCCTTTAAGAGAATGTGTCGCCATCTAATAGCATTAAAATTAGTACCCTGTAAGAGAATGTGTCGCCATCTAATATCATTAAAATCAGTACCCTGTAGGAGAATGTGTCGCCATCTAATATCATTAAAATCAGTACCCTGTAAGACGATGTGTCACTATCTAATATCATTAAAATCAGTACACTGTAAGAGATTGTGTCGCCATCTAATATCAATAAAATCAGTACCCTCTAAGAGAATGTGTCGCTATCTTTTATCATTAAAATCAGTACCCTGTAAGAGAATATGTCGCCATCTAATACCATTAAAATCAGTACCCTGTAAGAGAATGTGTCGCCATCTTATATCATTAAAATCAGTACCCTGTAAGAGATTATGTCGCCATCTAATACCATTAAAATCAGTACCCTGTAAGAGAATGTGTCGCCATGTAATATCATTAAAATCAGTACCCTGTAAGAGAATGTGTCGCCATCTAATAGCATTAAAATCAGAACCCTGTAGCAGAATGTGTCGCTATCTAATATCATTAAAATCAGTACCCTGTAAGAGAATGTGTCGCTATCTAATAGCATTAAAATCAGAACCATGTAAGAGAATATATCGCCATCTAATACCATTAAAATCAGTACCCTGTAAGAGAATATGTCGCCATCTAATACCATTAAAATCAGTACCTTGTAAGAGAATATGTCGCCATTTAGTATCATTAAAATCAGTAACCTGTAAAGTGAATGTGTAGCCATCTTATATCATTAAAATCAGTACCCTGTAAGAGAATGTGTCGCCATCTAATACCAATAAAATCAGTACCCTGTAAGAGAATGTGTCGC
This sequence comes from Pictodentalium vernedei, assembly GCA_031216915.1. Classification (NCBI taxonomy): domain Eukaryota; kingdom Metazoa; phylum Mollusca; class Scaphopoda; order Dentaliida; family Dentaliidae; genus Pictodentalium; species Pictodentalium vernedei. Next base: position 6,845,901 of record CM062295.1, on the reverse strand, counting down.
CATTTAATATCATTAAAATCAGTACCCTGTAAGTGAATGTGTCGCCATTTAATATCATCAAAATCAGTACGCTGTAAGAGAATGTGTCGCCATCTAATAGCATTAAAATCCGTACCCTGTAAGAGAATGTGTTGCCATCTAATATCATTAAAATCAGTACGTACCCTGTAAGAGAATGTGTCGCCATCTAATATCATTAAAATCAGTACCCAGTAAGAGAATGTGTCGCCATCTAATAGCATTAAAATCTGTACCCTGTAGGAGAATGTGTCGCCATCTAATATCATTAAAATCAGTACCTTGTAAGAGAATGTGTCGCCAACTAATATCATTAAAATCAGTACCCTGTAAGAAAATGTGTCGCCATCTAATATCATTAAAATCAGTACCCTGTAAGTGAATGTATCGCCAACTAATATCACTAAAATCAGTACCCTTTAAGAGAATGTGTCGCCATCTAATATCAATAAAATCAGTACCCTGTAAGAGAATGTGTCGCCATCTAATATCATTAAAATCAGTACCCTGTAAGTGAATGTATCGCCAACTAATATCACTAAAATCAGTACCCTGTAAGAGAATGTGTCGCCATCTAATAGCATTAAAATTAGTACCCTGTAAGAGAATGTGTCGCCATCTAATATCATTAAAATCAGTACCCTGTAGGAGAATGTGTCGCCATCTAATATCATTAAAATCAGTACCCTGTAAGACGATGTGTCGCTATCTAATACCATTAAAATCAGTACACTGTAAGAGAATGTGTCGCCATCTAATGTCAATAAAATCAGTACCCTGTAAGAGGATGTGTCGCTATCTTATATCATTAAAGTCAGTACCCTGTAAGAGAATATGTCGCCATCTAATACCATTAAAATCAGTACCCTGTAAGAGAATGTGTTGCCATCTTATATCATTAAAATCAGTACCCTGTAAGAGAATATGTCGCCATCTAATACCATTAAAATCAGTACCCTGTAAGAGAATGTGTCGCCATGTAATATCATTAAAATCAGTACCCTGTAAGAGAATGTGTCGCCATTTAATATCATTAAAATCAGTACCATGTAAGAGAATGTGTCGCCATCGAATGTCATTAAAATCAGTACCCTGTAAGACGATGTGTCGCTATCTAACATCATTAAAATCAGTACCCAGTAAGGGAATGTGTCGCCATCTAATAGCATTAAAATCTGTACCCTGTAGGAGAATGTGTCGCCATCCAATACCATTAAAATCAGTACACTGTAAGTGAATAGTTCGCCATCTAATATCATTAAAATTAGTACCCTGTAAGAGAATGTGTCGCCATCTAATATCATTAAAATCAGTACCTTGTACGAGAATGTGTCGCCAACTAATATCATTAAAATCAGTAACCTGTAAGAGAATGTGTCGCCATCTAATGTCATTAAAATCAGTACCCTGTAAGTGAATGTATCGCCAACTAATATCACTAAAATCAGGACCCTTTAAGAGAATGTGTCGCCATCTAATAGCATTAAAATTAGTACCCTGTAAGAGAATGTTTCGCCATCTAATATCATTAAAATCAGTACCCTGTAGGAGAATGTGTCGCCATCTAATATCATTAAAATCAGTACCCTGTAAGACGATGTGTCGCTATCTAATATCATTAAAATCAGTACACTGTAAGAGATTGTGTCGCCATCTAATATCAATAAAATCAGTACCCTCTAAGAGGATGTGTCGCTATCTTATATCATTAAAATCAGTACCATGTAAGAGAATGTGTCGCCATCTAATACCATTAAAATCAGTACCCTGTAAGAGAATGTGTCGCCATGTACTATCATTAAAATCAGTACCCTGTAAGAGAATGTGTCGCCATTTAATATCATTAAAATCAGTACCATGCAACAGAATGTGTCGCCATCTAATATCATTAAAATCAGTACCCTGTAGGAGAATGTGTCGCCATCTAATATCAATAAAATCAGTACCCTGTAAGAGAATGTGTCGCAATTTAATATCATTAAAATCAGTACCCTGTAAGAGAATGTGTCGCCATCTAATAGCAATAAAATCAGTACCCTGTAGCAGAATGTGTCGCTATCTAATATCATTAAAATCAGTACCCTGTATGTAAATGTGTCGACATCTAATATCATTAAAATCAGTACCCTGTAAGAGAATGTGTCGCCATCTAATATCAATAAAATCAGTACCCTGTAAGAGAATGTGTCGCCATTTAATATCATTAAAATCTGTACCCTGTAAGAAAATATGTCGCTATCTAATAGCATTAAAATCAGCACCCTGTAGCAGAATGTGTCGCTATCTAATATCATTAAAATCAATACCCTGTAAGAGAATGTGTCGCCATCTAATAGCATTAAAATCAGCACCCTGTAGCAGAAAGTGTCGCTATCTAATATCATTAAAATCAATACCCTGTAAGAGAATGTGTCGCCATCTAATAGCATTAAAATCAGTACCCTGTAGCAGAATGTCTCGCTATCTAATATCATTAAAATCAGTACACTGTAAGAGAATGTGTCGCCATCTAATAGCATTAAAATCAGTACCCTGTAGCAGATTGTGTCGCCATTTAATATCATTAAAATCAGTACCCTGTAAGAGAATCTGGCGCCATCTAATAGCATTAAAATCAGTACCCTGTAGCAGAATGTGTCGCTATCTAATATCATTAAAATCAGTACCCTGTAAGAGAATGTGTCGCCATCTAATAGCATTAAAATCAGAACCATGTAAGAGAATATATCGCCATCTAATACCATTAAAATCAGTACCCTGTAAGAGAATATGTCGCCATCTAATATCATTGAAATCAGTACCCTGAAAGAGAATATGTCGCCATCTAATACCATTAAAATCAGTACCCTGTAAGAGAATGTGTCGCCATTTAATATCATTAAAATCAGTAACCTGTAAAGTGAATGTGTCGCCATCTTATATCATTAAAATCAGTACCCTGTAAGAGAATGTGTCGCCATCTAATATCAATAAAATCAGTACCCTGTAAGAGAATGTGTCGCCATTTAATATTATTAAAATCAGTACCCTGTAAGAGAATGTGTCGCCATCTAATAGCATTAAAATCAGTACCCTGTAAGAGAATGTGTTGCCATCTAATATCATTAAAATCAGTACGTACCCTGTAAGAGAATGTGTCGCCATCTAATATCATTAAAATCAGTACCCTGTAAGAGAATGTGTCGCCATCTAATAGCATTAAAATCTGTACCCTGTAGGAGAATGTGTCGCCATCTAATACCATTAAAATCAGCACTCTGTAAGTGAATGTTTCGCCATCTAATATCATTAAAATCAGTACCCTGTAAGAGAATGTGTCGCCATCTAATATCATTAAAATCAGTACCTTGTAAGAGAATGTGTCGCCAACTAATATCATTAAAATCAGTACCCTGTAAGAGAATGTGTCGCCATCTAATATCATTAAAATCAGTACCCTGTAAGTGAATGTATCGCCAACTAATATCACTAAAATCAGTACCCTGTAAGAGAATGTGTCGCCATCTAATAGCATTAAAATTAGTACCCTGTAAGAGAATGTGTCGCCATCTAATATCATTAAAATCAGTAACCTGTAAGAGAATGTGTCGCCATCTAATGTCATTAAAATCAGTACCCTGTAAGTGAATGTATCGCCAACTAATATCACTAAAATCAGGACCCTTTAAGAGAATGTGTCGCCATCTAATAGCATTAAAATTAGTACCCTGTAAGAGAATGTTTCGCCATCTAATATCATTAAAATCAGTACCCTGTAGGAGAATGTGTCGCCATCTAATATCATTAAAATCAGTACCCTGTAAGACGATGTGTCGCTATCTAATATCATTAAAATCAGTACACTGTAAGAGATTGTGTCGCCATCTAATATCAATAAAATCAGTACCCTCTAAGAGGATGTGTCGCTATCTTATATCATTAAAATCAGTACCATGTAAGAGAATGTGTCGCCATCTAATACCATTAAAATCAGTACCCTGTAAGAGAATGTGACGCCATGTAATATCATTAAAATCAGTACCCTGTAAGAGAATGTGTCGCCATTTAATATCATTAAAATCAGTACCATGCAAGAGAATGTGTCGCCATCTAATATCATTAAAATCAGTACCCTGTAGGAGAATGTGTCGCCATCTAATATCAATAAAATCACTACCCTGTAAGAGAATGTGTCGCCATTTAATATCATTAAAATCAGTACCCTGTAAGAGAATGTGTCGCCATCTAATAGCAATAAAATCAGTACCCTGTAGCAGAATGTGTCGCTATCTAATATCATTAAAATCAGTACCCTGTATGTAAATGTGTCGACATCTAATATCATTAAAATCAGTACCCTGTAAGAGAATGTGTCGCCATCTAATATCAATAAAATCAGTACCCTGTAAGAGAATGTGTCGCCATTTAATATCATTAAAATCAGTACCCTGTAAGAAAATATGTCGCTATCTAATAGCATTAAAATCTGCACCCTGTAGCAGAATGTGTCGCTATCTAATATCATTAAAATCAATACCCTGTAAGAGAATGTGTCGCCATCTAATAGCATTAAAATCAGCACCCTGTAGCAGAATGTGTCGCTATCTAATATCATTAAAATCAATACCCTGTAAGAGAATGTGTCGCCATCTAATAGCATTAAAATCAGTACCCTGTAGCAGAATGTGTCGCTATCTAATATCATTAAAATCAGTACACTGTAAGAGAATGTGTCGCCATCTAATAGCATTAAAATCAGTACCCTGTAGCAGATTGTGTCGCCATTTAATATCATTAAAATCAGTACCCTGTAAGAGAATCTGTCGCCATCTAATAGCATTAAAATCAGTACCCTGTAGCAGAATGTGTCGCTATCTAATATCATTAAAATCAGTACCCTGTAAGAGAATGTGTCGCCATCTAATAGCATTAAAATCAGAACCATGTAAGAGAATATATCGCCATCTAATACCATTAAAATCAGTACCCTGTAAGAGAATATGTCGCCATCTAATATCATTGAAATCAGTACCCTGAAAGAGAATATGTCGCCATCTAATACCATTAAAATCAGTACCCTGTAAGAGAATGTGTCGCCATTTAATATCATTAAAATCAGAAACCTGTAAAGTGAATGTGTCGCCATCTTATATCATTAAAATCAGTACCCTGTAAGAGAATGTGTCGCCATCTAATATCAATAAAATCAGTACCCTGTAAGAGAATGTGTCGCCATTTAATATTATTAAAATCAGTACCCTGTAAGAGAATGTGTCGCCATCTTATATCATCAAAATCAGTACCCTGTAAGAGAATGTGTCGCCATCTAATATCAATAAAATCAGTACCCTGTAAGAGAATGTGTCGCCATTTAACATCATTAAAATCAGTACCCTGTAAGAGAATGTGTCGCCATCTAATAGCATTAAAATCAGTACCCTGTAGGAGAATGTGTCGCTATCTAATATTATTAAAATCAGTACCCTGTGAGAGAATGTGTCGCCATCTTATATCATTAAAATCAGTACCCTGTAAGTGAATGTGTCGCCATCTTATATCATCAAAATCAGTACCCTGTAAGAGAATGTGTCGCCATTTAATATCATTAAAATCAGTACCCTGTAAGAGAATGTGTCGCGATCTAATAACATTAAAATCAGTACCCTGTAAGAGAATGTGTCGCCATCTAATATCAATAAAATCAGTACCCTGTAAGATGATGTGGCGCTATCTAATAGCATTAAAATCAGTACCCTGTAAGAGAATGTGTCGCCATCTAATATCAATAAAATCAGTACCCTGTAAGAGAATGTGTCGCTATCTAATATCATTAAAATCAGTACCCTGTAAGAGAATGTGTCGCCATCTTTTATCATTAAAATCAGTACCCTATAAGTGAATGTGTCGCCATCTAATATCATTAAAATCAGTACCCTGTAAGCGAATGTGTCGCCATCTTATATCATCAAAATCAGTACCCTGTAAGAGAATGTGTCGCCATCTAATATCAATAAAATCAGTACCCTGTAAGAGAATGTGTCGCCATCTAATATCAATAAAATCAGTACCCTGTAAGAGAATGTGTCGCCATTTAACATCATTAAAATCAGTACCCTATAAGTGAATGTGTCGCCATCTAATATCAATAAAATCAGTACCCTGTAAGAGAATGTGTCGCCATCTAATATCAATAAAATCAGTACCCTGCAAGAGAATGTGTCGCCATTTAACATCATTAAAATCAGTACCCTGTAAGAGAATGTGTCGCCATCTAATATCATTAAAATCAGTACCCTGTAAGTGAATGTGTCGCCATCTTATATCATCAAAATCAGTACCCTGTAAGAGAATGTGTCGCCATTTAATATCATTAAAAACAGTACCCTGTAAGAGAATGTGTCGCCATCTAACAGCATTAAAATCAGTACCCTGTAGGAGAATGTGTCGTCATCTAATATCATTAAAATCAATACCCTGAAAGATAATGTGTCGCCCTCTAATATTATTAAAATCAGTACCCTGTGAGAGAATGTGTCGCCATCTAATATCATTAAAATCAGTACTATGTAAGTGAATGTGTCGCCATCTTATATCATCAAAATCAGTACTCTGTATGAGAATGTGTCGTCATCTAATATCATTAGAATCAGTACCCTGTAAGAGAATGTGTCGTCATCTAATATCATTAAAATCAGTACCTTATAAGTGAATGTGTCGCCATCTAATATCATTAAAATCAGTACCATGTATGTAAATGTGTCGCCATCTAATATCATTAAAATCTTTACCTTGCAGGAGAATGTGTCGCCATTTAATATCATTAAAATCAGTACCCTTTAAGAGAATGTGGCGCCATCTAACAGCATTAAAATTAGTACCCTGCAGTAGAATGTGTCGCCATCTAATATCATTAAAATCAGTACCCTGTAAGAGAATGTGTCGCCATCTAATACCATTAAAATCAGTACCCTAAAAGTAAATGTGTCGCTATCTAATACCATTAAAATCAGTACCCTATAAGTGAATGTTTCGCCATCTAATATCATTAAAATCAGTACCCTGTATGTAAATGTGTCGACATCTAATATCATTAAAATCAGTACCCTGTAAGAGAATGTGTCGCCATCTAATATCATTAAAATCAGTACACTGTAGGAGAATGTGTCGCTATCTAATATCATTAAAATCAGTACCCTGTAAGAGAATGTGTCGCCATCTACTATCATTAAAATCAGTAAACTGTAAGTGAATGTGTCGCCATCTTATATCATCAAAATCAGTACCCTGTAAGAGAATATGTCGCCATTTAATATCATTAAAATCAGTACCCTGTAAGGGAATGTGTCGCCATCTAATATCATTAAAATCAGTACCCTGTAGGAGAATGTGTCGCCATCTAATATCATTAAAATCAGTACCCTGTAAGACGATGTGTCGCTATCTAATATCATTAAAATCAGTACACTGTAAGAGATTGTGTCGCCATCTAATATCAATAAAATCAGTACCCTCTAAGAGGATGTGTCGCTATCTTATATCATTAAAATCAGTACCCTGTAAGAGAATATGTCGCCATCTAATACCATTAAAATCAGTACCCTGTAAGAGAATGTTTCGCCATCTTATATCATTAAAATCAGTACCCTGTAAGAGAATATGTCGCCATCTAATACCATTAAAATCAGTACCCTGTAAGAGAATGTGTCGCCATGTAATATCATTAAAATCAGTACCCTGTAAGAGAATGTGTCGCCATTTAATATCATTAAAATCAGTACCATGTAAGAGAATGTGTCGCCATCTAATATCATGAAAATCAGTACCCTGTAAGACGATGTGTCGCTATCTAATATCATTAAAATCAGTACACTGTAAGTGAATGTGTCGCCATCTAATATCATTAGAAGCAGTACCCTGTAAGAGAATGTGTCGCCATCTTATATCATTAAAATCAGTACCCTGTAACAGAATATGTCGCCATCTAATACCATTAAAATCAGTACCCTGTAAGAGAATGTGTCGCCATGTAATATCATTAAAATCAGTACCCTGTAAGAGAATGTGTCGCCATTTAATATCATTAAAACCAGTACCATGCAAGAGAATGTGTCGCCATCTAATATCATTAAAATCAGTACCCTGTAGGACAATGTGTCGCCATCTAATATCAATAAAATCAGTACCCTGTAAGAGAATGTGTCGCCATTTAATATCATTGAAATCAGTACCCTGTAAGAGAATGTGTCGCCATCTAATAGCAATAAAATCAGTACCCTGTAGCAGAATGTGTCGCTATCTAATATCGTTAAAATCAGTACCCTGTATGTAAATGTGTCGACATCTAATATCATTAAAATCAGTACCCTGTAAGAGAATGTGTCGCCATCTAATATCAATAAAATCAGTACCCTGTAAGAGAATGTGTCGTCATTTAATATCATTAAAATCAGTACCCTGTAAGAGAATGTGTCGCCATCTAACAGCATTAAAATCAGTACCCTGTAGGAGAATGTGTCGTCATCTAATATCATTAAAATCAATACCCTGAAAGATAATGTGTCGCCCTCTAATATTATTAAAATCAGTACCCTGTGAGAGAATGTGTCGCCATCTAATATCATTAAAATCAGTACTATGTAAGTGAATGTGTCGCCATCTTATATCATCAAAATCAGTACCCTGTATGAGAATGTGTCGTCATCTAATATCATTAGAATCAGTACCCTGTAAGAGAATGTGTCGTCATCTAATATCATTAAAATCAGTACCTTATAAGTGAATGTGTCGCCATCTAATATCATTAAAATCAGTACCATGTATGTAAATGTGTCGCCATCTAATATCATTAAAATCTTTGCCTTGCAGGAGAATGTGTCGCCATTTAATATCATTAAAATCAGTACCCTTTAAGAGAATGTGGCGCCATCTAACAGCATTAAAATTAGTACCCTGCAGTAGAATGTGTCGCCATCTAATATCATTAAAATCAGTACCCTGTAAGAGAATGTGTCGCCATCTAATACCATTAAAATCAGTACCCTAAAAGTAAATGTGTCGCTATCTAATACCATTAAAATCAGTACCCTATAAGTGAATGTTTCGCCATCTAATATCATTAAAATCAGTACCCTGTATGTAAATGTGTTGACATCTAATATCATTAAAATCAGTACCCTGTAAGAGAATGTGTCGCCATCTAATATCATTAAAATCAGTACACTGTAGGAGAATGTGTCGCTATCTAATATCATTAAAATCAGTACCCTGTAAGAGAATGTGTCGCCATCTACTATCATTAAAATCAGTAAACTGTAAGTGAATGTGTCGCCATCTTATATCATCAAAATCAGTACCCTGTAAGAGAATATGTCGCCATTTAATATCATTAAAATCAGTACCCTGTAAGGGAATGTGTCGCCATCTAATATCATTAAAATCAGCACCCTGTAGGAGAATGTGTCGCCATCTAATATCATTAAAATCAGTACCCTGTAAGACGATGTGTCGCTATCTAATATCATTAAAATCAGTACACTGTAAGAGATTGTGTCGCCATCTAATATCAATAAAATCAGTACCCTCTAAGAGGATGTGTCGCTATCTTATATCATTAAAATCAGTACCCTGTAAGAGAATATGTCGCCATCTAATACCATTAAAATCAGTACCCTGTAAGAGAATGTGTCGCCATCTTATATCATTAAAATCAGTACCCTGTAAGAGAATATGTCGCCATCTAATACCATTAAAATCAGTACCCTGTAAGAGAATGTGTCGCCATGTAATATCATTAAAATCAGTACCCTGTAAGAGAATGTGTCGCCATTTAATATCATTAAAATCAGTACCATGTAAGAGAATGTGTCGCCATCTAATATCATGAAAATCAGTACCCTGTAAGACGATGTGTCGCTATCTAATATCATTAAAATCAGTACACTGTAAGTGAATGTGTCGCCATCTAATATCATTAGAAGCAGTACCCTGTAAGAGAATGTGTCGCCATCTTATATCATTAAAATCAGTACCCTGTAACAGAATATGTCGCCATCTAATACCATTAAAATCAGTACCCTGTAAGAGAATGTGTCGCCATGTAATATCATTAAAATCAGTACCCTGTAAGAGAATGTGTCGCCATTTAATATCATTAAAATCAGTACCATGCAAGAGAATGTGTCGCCATCTAATATCATTAAAATCAGTACCCTGTAGGACAATGTGTCGCCATCTAATATCAATAAAATCAGTACCCTGTAAGAGAATGTGTCGCCATTTAATATCATTGAAATCAGTACCCTGTAAGAGAATGTGTCGCCATCTAATAGCAATAAAATCAGAACCCTGTAGCAGAATGTGTCGCTATCTAATATCGTTAAAATCAGTACCCTGTATGTAAATGTGTCGACATCTAATATCATTAAAATCAGTACCCTGTAAGAGAATGTGTCGCCATCTAATATCAATATAATCAGTACCCTGTAAGAGAATGTGTCGCCATTTAATATCATTAAAATCTGTACCCTGTAAGAAAATATGTCGCTATCTAATAGCATTAAAATCAGCACCCTGTTGCAGAATGTGTCGCTATCTAATATCATTAAAATCAATACCCTGTAAGAGAATGTGTCGCCATCTAATAGCATTAAAATCAGCACCCTGTAGCAGAATGTTTCGCTATCTAATATCCTTAAAATCAATACCCTGTAAGAGAATGTGTCGCCATCTAATAGCATTAAAATCAGTACCCTGTAGCAGAATGTGTCGCTATCTAATATCATTAAAATCAGTACACTGTAAGAGAATGTGTCGCCATCTAATAGCATTAAAATCAGTACCCTGTAGCAGATTGTGTCGCCATTTAAAATCAGTACCCTGTAAGAGAGTCTGTCGCCATCTAATAGCATTAAAATCAGTACCCTGTAGCAGAATGTGTCGCTATCTAATATCATTAAAATCAGTACCCTGTAAAAGAATGTGTCGCCATCTAATAGCATTAAAATCAGAACCATGTAAGAGAATATATCGCCATCTAATACCATTAAAATCAGTACCCTGCAAGAGAATATGTCGCCATCTAATATCATTAAAATTAGTACCCTGAAAGAGAATATGTCGCCATCTAATACCATTAAAATCAGTACCCTGTAAGAGAATGTGTCGCCATTTAATATCATTAAAATCAGTAACCTGTAAAGTGAATGTGTCGCCATCTTATATCATTAAAATCAGTACCCTGTAAGAGAATGTGTCGCCATCTAATATCAATAAAATCAGTACCCTGTAAGAGAATGTGTCGCCATTTAATATTATTAAAATCAGTACCCTGTAAGAGAATGTGTCGCCATCTAATAGCATTAAAATCAGTACCCTGTAGGAGAATGTGTCGCTATCTAATATCATTAAAATCAGTACCCTGTAAGTGAATGTGTCGCCATTTAATATCATCAAAATCAGTACGCTGTAAGAGAATGCGTCGCCATCTAATAGCATTAAAATCAGTACCCTGTAAGAGAATGTGTTGCCATCTAATATCATTAAAATCAGTACGTACCCTGTAAGAGAATGTGTCGCCATCTAATATCATTAAAATCAGTACCCTGTAAGAGAATGTGTCGCCATCTAATAGCATTAAAATCTGTACCCTGTAGGAGAATGTGTCGCCATCTAATACCATTAAAATCAGTACACTGTAAGTGAATGTTTCGCCATCTAATATCATTAAAATCAGTACCCTGTAAGAGAATGTGTCGCCATCTAATATCATTAAAATCAGTACCTTGTAAGAGAATGTGTCGCCAACTAATATCATTAAAATCAGTACCCTGTAAGAGAATGTGTCGCCATCTAATATCATTAAAATCAGTACCCTGTAAGTGAATGTATCGCCAACTAATATCACTAAAATCAGTACCCTGTAAGAGAATGTGTCGCCATCTAATAGCATTAAAATTAGTACCCTGTAAGAGAATGTGTCGCCATCTAATATCATTAAAATCAGTACCCTGTAGGAGAATGTGTCGCCATCTAATATCATTAAAATCAGTACTCTGTAAGACGATGTGTCGCTATCTAATATCATTAAAATCAGTACACTGTAAGAGAATGTGTCGCCATCTAATATCAATAAAATCAGTACCCTGTAAGAGGATGTGTCGCTATCTAATATCATTAAAATCAGTACCCTGTAAGAGAATGTGTCGCCATCTAATATCATTAAAATCAGTACCCTGTAAGAGAATGTGTCGCCATCTAATATCAATAAAATCAGTACCCTGTAAGAGAATGTGTCGCCATTTAATATCATTAAAATCTGTACCCTGTAAGAGAATGTGTCGCCATCTAATAGCATTAAAATCAGTACCCTGTAGCAGAATGTGGCGCTATCTAATATCTTTAAAATCAGTACCCAGTAAGAGAATGTGTCGCCATCTAATAGCATCAAAATCAGAACCATGTAAGAGAATATGTCCCCATCTAATACCATTAAAATCAGTACCCTGTAAGAGAATGTGTCGCCATCTTATATCATTAAAATCAGTACCCTGTAAGAGAATGCGTCGCCATATAATACCATTAAAATCAGTACCCTGTAAGAGAATGTGTCGCCATCTAATATCATTAAAAGAAGTACCCTGTAAGAGAATGTTTCGCCATTTAATATCATTAAAATCAGTAACCTGTAAAGTGTATGTGTCGCCATCTTATATCATTAAAATCAGTACCCTGTAAGAGAATGTGTCGCCATCTAATATCAATAAAATCAGTACCCAGTAAGAGAATGTGTCGCCATTTAATATCATTAAAATCAGTACCGTGTAAGAGAATGTGTCGCCATCTAATAGCATTAAAATTAGTACCCTGTAGGAGAATGTGTCGCTATCTAATATCATTAAAATCAGTACGCTGTAAGAGAATGTGTCGCCATTTAATATCATCAAAATCAGAACCCTGTAAAAGAATGTGTCGCCATCTTATCGCATTAAAATCAGTACCCTGTAAGAGAATGTGTTGCCATCTAATATCATTAAAATCAGTACGTACCCTGTAAGTGAATGTTTCGCCATCTAATATCATTAAAATCAGTACCCTGTAAGAGAATGTGTCGCCATCTAATAACTTAAAATCAGTACCTTGTAAGAGAATGTGTCGCTAACTAATATCATTAAAATCAGTACCCTGTAAGAGAATGTGTCGCCATCTAATATCATTAAAATCAGTACCCTGTAAGAGAATGTGTCGCCAACAAATATCACTAAAATCAGTACCCTGTAAGAGAATATGTCGCCATCTAATAGCATTAAAATTAGTACCCTGTAAGAGAATGTGTCGCCATCTAATATCATTAAAATCAGTACCCTGTAAGAGAATGTGTCGCCATCTAATATCATTAAAATCAGTACCCTGTAAGAGGATGTGTCGCTATCCAATATCATTAAAATCAGTACCCTGTAAGAGAATGTGTCGCCATCTAATATCAATAAAATCAGTACCCTGTAAGAGGATGTGTCGCTATCTAATATCATTAAAATCAGCACCCTGTAAGAATATGTGTCGCCATCTAATATCAATAAAATCAGTACCCTGTAAGAGAATGTGTCGCTATCTAATATCATTAAAATCAGCACCCTGTAAGAGAATGTGTCGCCATCTTTTATCATTAAAATCAGGACCCTATAAGTGAATGTGTCGCCATCTAATATCATTAAAATCAGTACCCTGTAAGCGAATGTGTCGCCATCTTATATCATCAAAATCAGTACCCTGTAAGAGAATGTGTCGCCATCTAATATCAATAAAATCAGTACCCTGTAAGAGAATGTGTCGCCATCTAATATCAATAAAATCAGTACCCTGTAAGAGAATGTGTCGCCATTTAACATCATTAAAATCAGTACCCTATAAGTGAATGTGTCGCCATCTAATATCAATAAAATCAGTACCCTGTAAGAGAATGTGTCGCTATCTAATATCATTAAAATCAGTACCCTGTAAGCGAATGTGTCGCCATCTTATATCATCAAAATCAGTACCCTGTAAGAGAATGTGTCGCCATCTAATATCATTAAAATCAGTACCCTGTAAGTGAATGTGTCGCCATCTTATATCATCGAAATCAGTACCCTGTAAGAGAATGTGTCGCCATCTAATATCATTAAAATCAGTACCCTGTAAGAGAATGTGTCGCCATCTTATATCATCAAAATCAGTACCCTGTAAGAGAATGTGTCGCCATCTAATATCATTAAAATCAGTACCCTGTAAGTGAATGTGTCGCCATCTTATATCATCGAAATCAGTACCCTGTAAGAGAATGTGTCGCCATCTAATAGCAATAAAATCAGTACCCTGTAAGAGAATGTGTCGCCATTTAACATCATTAACATCAGTACCCTGTAAGTGAATGTGTCGCCATCTAATAGCATTAAAATCAGTACCCCGTAGGAGAATGTGTCGCTATCTAATAGCAAGAAATCAGTACCCTGTAAGAGAATGTGTCGCCATCTTATATCATCAAAATCAGTACCCTGTAAGAGAATGTGTCGCCATTTAATATC